>CM038677.1:602313768-602664654 GCA_021605205.1 Aegilops longissima | reverse complement strand
ATGGTAAATGTTTATATTTTATATAAACTTGGTCAAACTTTAGGAAGTTTGACTTGGTCAAACCTAATATGCAGAGTTTACTACTACTACTAGCTAGTTGCTTAGCGAATCACTCAACCGCCACACGGGAGTCGGTGTCACAAAATTTTGAGGTCGGCGGAAAATCTCCCGCGACCCTGATTGACGATGGGAAGTTACCATCATAGCCTTGAACAGGCCTACATCGATGCTTGGTAGGGGTTGTTTTAAGTAACTTCAGTTCACCCTACCCAGCCAGCCCCACCCGGCACCCAGTAGTACACTGAATACTCCCATTTTCTATCCCCATCATAAAATAGACTTCTCCATGGCACCGCAACCTTCGTGCTCCTCCCTTTACATCGGCGCACTTTCGTCCACATGCAGCGCATCTGCCTCATCGGCGACCTCGTGCGCTGCAGTGGAGCAGTCCACCGTCGTCGTCGTGACGGAGCCTCTTCCCGACATCGTCTTCCACGGTCTCGGATCTGCTTCCGGAAGTCGGCGCCAAGCGCAGAAGTACCACCGTCGTGGACAATGAACTGACTCCGTTGCCGACCATGACTCACGAGAGGCCGCGCGACCATCGTTCTCCTCCTCGATTGGTAATGTGTGTATTGAATCACTTAGCGGTACATGTGCAGTTCAATTTTGTTCATACCTACCCTTCAATTTTCACAGGTGCTATTGTTCCGTAAAAGTAATTGGTTATAGCCTCCATTGTCCAACAGAATATCAGCTTGTAATTGTGCGTCGCTCTGTATCGCGTTGTGCTTGGGTAGGTTTTCATCGCAACCAGCGGTGTGGCAAATGATGGAAAGGTTTTAGAACTAGCAAGATGCCCATGGTTGCACGCATCAAGATGCATTTGTATGAGTAGTTTATCTTGTGGGAGAAAAGGATGAGCGAGGAAGGCCTTATTTGCAAATCTGGAGAGGGTATGGGTATCTTTTGCAAAATTCCCATTTGTTTCCTTCCTATCATCGAGATATAAATCGGATGACCTATATTACAAGAAAAAAGTATAGAAAAAAAAGTAGACAGTAAAGGAAGTAGAGATAAATATTAAATATTAAATATAAAATAAATATAACCGTAGAGAAGAGAGTAGAGATAGCAGAGGCGTCGGGAAAGGATCGCAGCTTGGAAAAAGCGGCGGGCATCGCTAGTTTTGGCCTGCGGCATCCGGGCGCGCTTTATAAATCAACGCCTCCACCACTCTGTGCCTTGCCACCGCTCTGTGCCTCACCACCGCTCTCTCCCCGCTCTTTTTCGCCTCGCCGCCGCCGCGTCGCTGGGAAACTTGGGGATACCGCGGCGTCCGCGCGCGCCCCTCCGGCGGCTTCTCCGCCGAGATCCGGTTCCGCGGGATGCGCCTCGGCTCAGCAATTTCGACACCGCCACCGAGGCCGCCCGCGCGTACGACACGGCGGCGTGGCGCCTCCGGTGGCCTCATAGAACATTGAACTTCCCCATCGTGCCGACGCGGTAGCGTCGCGAAACTCGCGCCTCTGCCGCGGCTTAGCAGCGACGAGGATCGTCGCGACAACCGGCGGGAGCACCGTCTCGGCATCACCGAGATGGACGAGAAGCCATTGCGTTGTGGCGCCAACACTTCCCGCAGGACATCATCAACGGCGCGAGTTCTACATGCAAAGGAGGGTGGAGAGGATAAGAGGAGGCGGAGCGGCCGCCTATCGCGAGGACAAGCGTGAAGCGGCGGACGCTCAATTCAACATGAGGCTAGGAGCAGCGTCGCCCTGGGAATCCGACGACGATCGGTATCTTCACACCTATAGTCAGACGTCGGAGGACATCACCGAGGAGTAGTCGGACGACGAGGAGTAGTTGAATTATCTTTTTGTATCTATCTATGCTGAGAACTATCCTCTACTCTCTAGTATCTACTTCTCGATCTCAGCACTGTAAACGCTTTTTTAAAGCACCGCGCGTTGCGATTCTGTTGGAGATGCTCTAACATGGCAGACGAGTGCTTTAATGTTGCCCACAAGATGCGCGAGTATTACTAGTAGTATTTTTCTTGCCATGTTGAGATTTTGAAACCACGAGTGTGAACATGCAGAGGAGCAATGAAGACCAAACACGGGATATTCGGACATCTTCAAGGAGCATGGCAAGTTAAAGAGGAGCTGCACGAACACTGTAAAGCGAGCTTTGGTAAGTAACACCCTTTCAATTACTTTCGTTTAGCCTCGTGTTCTTGATGTGTATATGTTGTAGTTTACATTTCTCTTAAGCGTGGTGTTCTTGATGTGTAATAAGAAGAGTCTTAATCGTCCTAATGCTTTCGTTTTAACTTGATGTAGAAAGTGGGTGTTCTCACCGTGTAGTCTGTTTTATATTTCTTTTCCTTTTGAATTCACTTCTCCGAGTTACATTTATCGGCTTCTACTAAATGGATCTAGGTTGCTCTGTGTATTGATCTAAAAAAAGTAACTTCATGTCGGGATGTAGTTCTGCGAGGAGGAAAGTATGGTCAACCTCGAGATCATGTTTCCAAAATGAGGCTGGATTACACACAAGGTGCAGTTCCTAATGATCTTTGGATTAGACACAAGGTGCAAATTCCGGATGATGCTGGATTACACACAAGCCGGTGGAGTCGTCGGCTGTTCGTGTCCTCGTGGCATTAGTAAAGGCTGAAAGAAAGCGTGCAACAGCCCTTGAGAATGTAGCTGAATTCTGAAGAAGCGAAAAGAGCAATCGGATGATCTCTTCACCCAAGCCAAAGAAGAGATGGAAGAAGCGAAAATAAGCTAGCGAGGCGAGCAGGCTAGGCGTCTCCTGCTATCTAAAACTGTTGTCAATACAAAATTTCCTTCATAATAGCTAGGTTCAAATGTTTATCCGATCGGCATGCTGTTGTGATGTCTGTGCATCTCTTGATGTGGCACAAAATGTTTTTTGGGTCATGTAATAACAACAATTACTTTCCAAACAATAACGAATGAAGCATTGGACATGGTATAGTTCACGCATAAGCCCGACATTCCAAGTCCAACTTCCACATCAAACTCATGTTCACGATATCGCACATTCATACATAATGTCCACAACCATGATTCACTTCAAAGCCAAAAAATGTGAGGAGAGTTATAAATAAAGAAAAACCTCTACTAGTTTCTGCTACCAAAGTCACGAGCACAACAAGTCAAGACCATGCGTAAATTAATTATATTTTAGTCATTTTTGTGTTCTAAAATGCCTGCCGCTCATGGAAGGGCGTGTTGCCGCACACACGCTGGATTCAATGAAGGCAGTAGGGCAGTCTTAAGCTGGTTGCACGCGTGAGGAGGCGTGCTCAGCCAGGCTGCGGCAAGTCACGACCCTCTTGGCGGCGCTACGGTTCAATGCCTGCGCTATGAGAGGTCGCGTCCGTGTCGAGCAATCACTCCCTCCAGTCCTTTTTGTTTGGGTATAACAAAATCTCGTTTTCCATTCACATTTTACAAGTAAAATTCATGGACAAACTTTGACCCAAAATACGATGGGGACTAGTAAACCAGAATGGAGGTAGTAGCTTTTTAATCAAAGAAGGGTTTCCCCTTCCGATTCTTGAAAACCAGCATCTAAATCTAAATCATAGTATTTGCCCTAGAACTACCAGGTTCAACATCTCGTAACATAAACCCATACAACCATCGCCAAGGAGGTGCGTAGTACTATGAATTCCATTTTCTCTCCATACCAATCGTTCTAAAACTACTTACTACTTATAGCGTGCCATTTAATATGAACTCTTAACCCGCTAAAAAGCGATATTTTAAGCGTGGCTACTCGATTCAGGGAAATCTGGCGAGCCACGCGCTCAAGTCGTTCACTGTGGTCCCGACCATCAACTCCTACAAAGGTGCTCCACCACGTACACGGTACTCATGAATGCAGCAATCATGCACCTAGGGTTTTAGGGTTTATTTGTTAGCGTCGCCTTTACGTAACACTCATGTGTGCGAGACGGCGAGAGGCCGATCGCGTGCATCGCCTCTTCTCTTCGATATGTACTCCACCGTTTGTCCGGTGTCCAAAAATTATAATAACTACTAGCAATGTGCCAATGCGTTGCCACACGATCAAAGTAGATTAATACATATTCACCGATTTGATAGAAAAAAAGTCTAGTTTTGAAATCGTATATCACTAAAAATATGTTATGTTTCACTCAAAATATATTCCTTTGGCGGTTTGATGAGATAAGGGAGGCATGTTGTTGGTTTCAAGATTAGAAGTGGTATATGTCTAATTTCTACTCTTACTAGCAAGATGCCCGTGCGTTGCGGAACATCAAAATCTCGTGGGAGAAAAGGATGAGCGAGGAAGGCCTTATCTGCAAATGTGGTGAAGAGTGTGGGTAAATTGCCATATTTTCCTTCCTAGCTATCCGTCAAGATATAAATCGGACGACCTACATTGCAGGATGGCAGGCCCACCATCATCACCAACTCTATTTTTTATCCCTACTCTTATAAAAAGCATTGTCAGTGATGATCGTGTGCCTGCGATCCTGCAATATAGGTCGTCCGATCTATATCTGATGGATAGGAAGGAAACTATGGCAATTTTGCAAAAAGATACCCACACCCCTCTCCACATTTGCAAATGAGGTCTTCCCTCGTTCATCATTTTCCCCCACAAGATAAACTACTCATACAAATGCATCTTGATGTTCCGTGCAGCGCATGGCATCTTGCTAGTTGTTGCAAAAAGCCCATGTGTGTGTGACAAAGACACAAGTAGTGTGTGTGCGATAGGTATCAGCTTAAAATGAGGCGATAGTGTGTGTGTGCACGATCGAGAGGGCGTGTCTCAAGAAGGGAAGAAAAAGCTACATAGATACAAGGAGCGAGAGAGAGACATGTATGCGATGGTGGAAGCATGAGTGTGCGGGTGTATAAACCTATCTAGAGGCTAGCTAGTCGACAAATGCTTGTGAGAGAAATACAGTCGGGGTGCTGGCGAGAGTTTTGTGTGTGTGTGAGAGAGAGGCGGTAGTCGGGAAGGGGGTGGAAGCAGGAGTTGTGTGTGTGTGTGTGTGAGAGAGAGAGAAGGAGGCAGTGGTCGGGGTTGTGTGATCGGTGTCGATGCAGGATGGAGGCGAAAGGAGACCGCAACAAATGTTGTGTCTACAGAGAGAGAGAGAGAGAGAGAGAGAGAGAGAGAGAGAGAGAGAGAGAGTAATTTTAGTGGTATGAGTCATATGTAGAGACATATAGGGTGTGTGAGTGAATCCCATAGAGAAAAGACAAAGTGAAAGGCAGTGGAGACTGTGTGTGTGGCGGTGAAAAAAAGCTTAGGCACCGAGTGATACGGAAGATCGATGAGGCGTGAGAGATAATGAAAACCGTGTAATGTATAATGATAGGGAGAGTGTGACACTTCTCAAGGGAGACGTCGAGAGACCATGTTTGCGAGGATAGGATAAACATGAAGTGAGCGTGCGGGTGAGCTGGAGAAAAGAGAGTGATGGCTACCTGAAGGAGCATGCATGCGAGAGAGATGGGCATGAAAGGAGTGAAAAAAAAGGGATTCAAATATTTGAGTTCGAGATGATGATACATGTAATCCATACTCGAACCAAAATTGATCTATCAAACATGCATACTCATATGAATTCACGCACATCTATGTTATTTAATATGTAGATATTACTGATCCATACGTTTTAGTAGAACATAATTTGGTTAAATTTTTTCGAATTCAACCTTAAGATTTCGAGATCGTTGTATTTGTAAATCATATTATACATATAAAGGAGCAGAATTCTTTGTTGTGCTTTTGAAAGTATATATGTAAAAAATGATGTATATAGAATGTAATTCCAATTGAAATGGATCCCCCAAAAAATAGTAGAATACAAGCGGGATTGAATTGAGTTGGCACGATAGCGTGCTTCGTGCAAAATTTGAATGAAGCGGGAAAAATCGCAGATAACCGCCCAAAACCAAAATCTGCGAGATGGAAATCACTACTGCCTATCCCTGCCGCGCAAAGCCTATGTGACGCCCCCGATTTAATCGTACACTAATCATGCACGCAAATGTGTACGATCAAGATCAGGGACTCACGGGAAGATATCACAACACAACTCTACAAATAAAATAAGTCATACAAGCATCATAATACAAGCCGGGGGCCTCGAGGGCTCGAATACAAGTGCTCGATCATAGGCGAGTCGTGCGGAAGCAACAATATCTGAATCGGACATAAGTTAAACAAGTTTGCCTTAAGAAGGCTAGCACAAACGGGATCTGGATCGAAGAGGAGCAGGCCTCTGCAGGATCCTCCTAAGCTACTCTGGTGGTCGTCGTGGCTGCGTAGTAGTAGGCACCTCCAGTAGTAGTCGTCATCGGCGGTGGCGTCTGCTCCTGGGCTCCATCGTCAGTTGCAGCAATCGAGTAGAGGTAGGAGAAAAAGGGGAACAAGGCAACCGTGAGTACTCATCCAAAGTACTACTAAAGCAAGGAGCTACACTACATATGCATGGATATATGTGTAAAGGGCCATATCGGTGGACTGAATCTGCAGAATGCCGTAATAAGAGGGGATAGCTAGTCTTAACCAAGACTACGCCACGGACACTGTCTTGCAGCAGTAGAGGAGAACAAGCGGAAGTCCTCCAAGTAACATCACATAGCAATAATCCTACCGGCGATCCCTCCTCATATCCACGAGCGAGAGCGACCACGGTTATGTCGGCACTTGAAAGGGTGTGTTTTATCAAGTATCCGGTTCTAGTTGTCATAAGCTCAAGGTACAACTCCAAGTCGTCTGTTACCAAAGATCACGGCTATTGAATAGATTAACTTCCTGCGGGGTGCACCAACTTACCCAAAGACGCTTGATCCCATTTGGCGGACACACTTTCTGGGTCATGCCCGGCGCGGAAGATCAACACGTCGCAGCCCCACCTAGGCACAACAGAGAGGCCAACACGCGGTCTAAACCTAAGCGCCTGCAGGGTGCAGGGCCCATCGCCTGAAGCACACACTGCGTTCGTGTGTGGCGAAGCAGACCTAGCCTAACAGCGTTCAGTCCAATCCGGTAGCGCCGCTCCGTCGTGACGTCTGAAGTGCTTGGTGATACCACGGCGGGATACCCATAACTACTCCCGTAGATGGTTAGTGCGTATAAGCTCGTAGCCAACTCGGATCAAATACCAAGACCTCGTTAAGCGTGTTAAGTAGCTGCGAGCGCCCGAGCAGGGCCGAGCCCACCTCTCTCCTAGGCGGTCTCATCCTGCCTGTCGCTCATACAAAGATCCATCCAGAGGGCCGTCGGGACAAAGGTCCTTTCAGCCCCAATCAGTGAATCACTCGCGGGTGCTCCACCAAACGACCCGACTTTAGTCTCCACATGTATCATGTATAAGTATATAGTATATACCGTGATCACCTCCCGAGTGATCACGGCCCGATAATATATACGGCGAGCAGACAAGAATGTAGGGCCACAGATGAAAATGCTAGCATCCTATACTAAGCATATAGGATTGCGGTAAAAGTAACAACAATAGTAGCAAGGACGGGCTATGCATCGGGATAGGTATAAGCGAAAGCGGTAACATGCTACACTACTCTAATGTAAGCAGATAGAGAAGAGTAAGCGATATCTGGTGATCAAGGGGGGGGCTTGCACTGGTTGCTCGAACAAGGAGGCGGTCGTCGGTGGCGTGAGTCGTACTCGGTGGCACCGGCGCGGTCTCGAGGTCTCTAGGGAGAAGAGGGGAAAGAAACAGTAAATCTGAGCCAACAAGTATCACAAACAAAAGCGAGGCAATCTGCGGTGCTAGGTGTGCCCCAACGTGGTATGAGGTGGTACGGTTAAGGAAACATCCGGAAAGTATTCCGGTGTTTAGTATTTTCGAGAGGAGCCGGGGGGAAAGTTGCAGGTTCGATGGGTTAGGGGGTGTGGCGGACGAGCGGGATGCGTGTCGGATTAGTCTCGTCGTTACGAGCAACTTTCATGTTGAAAATATTTTAATCGAGTTCTGGATTAAAAGATATGATTTTTAAAGATTTTATTAATTTACGGAATTTAATTAATTATTTATTAAATTGAAAAATGGATTTATAGCGTCGGCATGAGGTCATCTTGACGTCGGCGATCGGCGTTGACCGTTGACTAGGTCAACTGACATGTGGGTCGAGGGACCCACTGTCACCCTCTAATTAGGTTAATTAGGATTTAGGTTAAATTAACTACGGTTTAATTAAACTTAATTAGTTAATTAAATTAATTAACGGTTTAATTAACAATTAATTACTTAATTAATTAATTAATAATTAATTTGTTAAACCGTTTTATTTTATTTTCATCGTTAGGGTGGGGCCCATTGGTCGATGTCACCGGGGTGAATTAGGGAGGTTAGCTTAGGGCTAACCACAGTGGTTAGCGCCGGACCCACGAGGTATTGACCGGCAAAATCGCGCCTTGCGCCGCGATGAGGCCCGGCGGTGGTGGCGAGCGAAGGCCTCCGGCGACCATTAGGGCGGAGGAGCGGCCGTTTGAACGGGGAGCGACACCGTGTAACGGCATCGCCCGGCGAGTGGGCTACAATGGCGGCAGCGTCAGGCGGTGGTGGGAGCTGGCGAACACGGCGAGTCCGGCCGGCAAGCGAAACAGCGGCGCGGGTCGTCTTCTTGTGAAGCGATGAACGGCGCGGCGACTCGGTCGAGGAGAGGCGATGGCCTCACCAGCGTTGAAGTGGAAGCGGGCGGCGAGGCTCGGGGCGACCCGTGGGAGAAGATGAGGAGGCCACGGCGAGTCGATCGAACCGAAGCGGCGGTGGTGGGCAGCGCCAGCGGCGGCGGCGCTTAGCGCCGTGATAACGACGAGGTCGAAGCGGCTCCGGCGGGAGGGTCCCGTGGTGGCGTCGGCGAAGAGGCGTCGTCGAGCGCGTGGAAGTCGTTCGGGAGGATGGGTGGAAGCGGCGGCGGCGGCGTCCGGCGACGGAGTGTGGCGGGCAGCCAGCGGCAGCGAAGCGGCGTCGGGCCCAGCGTCGGGCTCGAAACAGCGGGGTGAAGCGCATCCGCGCGGCGAGGGCGAGGAGGAGATGAGGACGATCCGCGATGGGATCAGCGGCGGCCGATCTCGATCCGCTCGCGATGGGGGGGCAAGAAAGGGATCGCGGGGGTGGGAGGCTTCGCCTCGATCCCGATTGGATCGGGAGGGAAGAGGAGTGGCATCGGGGAGGTGGGGTGGGTGCCCTAGGGTTTGGCCGACAAGGGAGGGTAAGGGGAGTGGGGTGGGCGGCTGGCTGTGGGTGGGCGAGGCCCGATCAGAGGAGGCCCTTCTGTTTTATTTCTTTTGTTCCTTTTTTTGTTTATTATTCTTTTCATTTTTACATTTTATTTTAGTTCCTCTTTTATCTTAGTTTTATAAACTACAAAGGTAGTCCCTAATTTAGTGTTAGCAACTAGCTCTGCCACATAAGTTTGGGCAACAAAATAAATTAGTTTAGTATTTTATTTATTGTAAAAGGCATTCAACTAATTGTCTTTGCCACTTTTTTAAAACATTTTAGAGTATTTTACACTTTTATAAAAGTGTGGTTTCTCCACCATACTTTCTTATGCATTATTTGGCTCACTCCGAACATTTTAGTTTTAAAGTTTGGAAACTTTCGTTGTTTGCCTATGTTTTCAATTTGAATTAGAACCGAGTTCGAATCAACGTGAGTTTAATCACAGTAACCGAGGCGACGTGGCATCATTAGCAGGGATTACTGTAGCTTAATTACCCCGGGCGTCACAATTCTCCTCCACTACAAGAAATCTCGTCCCGAGATTTAAGAGGGGAGTAAGGGGAAAGTCCTGGTTACGAAATTCTAACGAATCTTCTCGAAGAAGTTGATCCCTTTCGTTGATGTCTTCAATCTTTTATTCCGACGCATCATGATAAACTGGTCATCATTTCTTCGGGAACTCCATCGTACTTACGAAAGATAAGGGGCAGCTCACTACGACATAATGCTTTTGAGGGAAACAATCTGGGGTTAACCCATGAATTAGTATAAGATTATCTATCGAGTTGGACATATGAAGTACCTCGAGAGTAAGGTACGAAGGTACCATAATAGGCTCAAGCGGATAGATAGTTGCTCGAAGCTGAACGAGTGAGAAAGGGGTTCGAGTAGCGAGAGTAAGTATCGCGTCGATACCAGGATTGATCACTAGGAAGGTGGCTGCAAATTACATATGAAACAAAGCGCAAGGGATAACTCCAAAACAGGGATGTACAGGAGAGTCGGGTTTCGATCACGAGGAGGCAGGGTTATGGGCCCACCATGTGGTTTAAAAGTAGAAGGGCGGTGACATCTTGCTCGGTCATGACGGCAAGGCATGTCAGCGGGTAGCGACAATTATGTCGGCAACAACGTCGGTACCAAGGGCGAGGGGCGATGAGAACTATTTTCCTGCTCGTTGAAACGAGGCGGACCAGTAGGCAAAGTTCTCGTCCATCGGTGGCTACCGGGATGTCATCATCAATAGTAACGGGTTCTTACTGACAGAGTTGTACCTCGAGGTGTTTACATAAGCAGTAGAATATTGCTGCTTAGATCATATAGATCACAAGAAAGGTTCAAACAACCAATGGAAAGTAAAATATGATTATCATATTAAACAGAACAATGGAAAGGAAAAATGTGTTTAAACACATATTTCAGGGGTATATCCTTCCCAAGGATAAGCAGAGCATGATATCCATGACATGATATAATGTAGAAAACCCTTTAGGTAAGGGAGAGAAATTTCATGACATTACCCATACAGCGGTGTTAGGATAATTGAGCAAGAAACATTTAGCATTGGGCTTGAATGTTCTTGTTGAAAATCGAGTATCACCGACATGCTTGAGATAGCATTGACATGGCCTTGGTGAAGATCAGACTTTGGAATCACGAAGGATCCATCTGGAATAACTTGTAGAATCGATATTACAATTCCCTCATGGATGAATGGATAACCTGCTGAAAAGGAATCTATAATGATAGGTCCTCCGGCCGGAGTGCTAGGCATGACATCATGCTACCGGGTCATCAAAGGATCAACATCATAACTCTTGGAAAGTTGTCCCAACCATCATATCGACCGAGATTCAGATCCGATTGGTGTCGGATACCTCAAACTTAGGATACGAGAAGAAAAGGTGCAACGCAAATTGACGAGATGACATTGTAAGATCCCGGAAATGAACTTTGAAGTGATTTCCGTTAACAAGAGTCCATCATTAACCCAAGGAGAGGACAAGGAGGTGTCGGTGACTCAACGGCAATTCACCGAGATTCCCAAAGATGGACTTCCACAATTAAGTGAACAAGGAGATAACATTTGTCGGATCAAATGA
Organism: Aegilops longissima; assembly: GCA_021605205.1. Lineage (NCBI taxonomy): Eukaryota > Viridiplantae > Streptophyta > Magnoliopsida > Poales > Poaceae > Aegilops > Aegilops longissima. The sequence continues at coordinate 602,653,272 of CM038677.1, read as the reverse complement.
TATAAGGAAGTATGCTCGAGGAAAACATACACAAGTAAACATTGGTTGAAAGGTGCGCCGATGGGTTGGGTTGCACGACCAATGTCGAATGGTGATTCAATAATCGATAGCCTAAGAATGAACCTTGACCATTAACTTCAAAAAAATAGGGTTGCTAGAAGGAAAGAATCCAAACAACACCGTCCACTCGTTGGAATTAACACGGGACCAAGAAAGAATGGTGATGGTGAGAAGTATTTCTATGTCAAGAATTCTCAAGAGGTGGAACAAATCTCGAACATTCTTGACATAAAGGATGGTAATACTCAAGGTAAAGAAGAACAATTGTTGGGTAGCAAGGAACTCAAGGTATAACACCAAACATGAACAAGCTTGTGTTGGTGGGAAGGCAATAAAGTGGTCGATGATAATACAATTCATCAAGGCAAGGATGGTATTTCTCATCATGGATTCGATTGGTATCTGGATGAGCTCGAATATTGATTATCACGACACCTTTGTCGCGAGAGTTCAGGAAGATGTAATCGATCGGCGGCGACAACAAGTCAAAGTAATGACGAAGTGAAAGGTTATTGGAACCAAAGTGCGACACAAACTCGAAACCAAGCTTGTCGTTCAAAGGCGAAATGATATGGCGATGAGGATCGGCGTAAGGTTAGTTCATCATCGAAAATTGGTGCTCGAGAATAAGGACCGGGTAGCACGGTTAGAATCGTCACGACAATGATCTATCCAACCAGGCTAGGAATGGCGTGATCGGGTACAAACTCGTACTTATAGAAGCTTACTGAAGAGTTGTTGAACCGTAGTGCGGACTTGGTTCAGTTATCGGTGTCTTTGAGTGTTTAATAACTCGAGCCCGTGAAAAATTGGAATCGATGGGAAGGTAGCACTTGATGAAGAACTCATAAGAAGTTATGCGGTTCCATGATAATCTCGAGATACCGAGGGGTAATACTCGATGACATATCAAAGTAGAGGTTGGACGGGGTTATTGCTCTCTGAGAAGACAAGTGCTAAAACTTGCACGAGAAATGGTATTTAAAAGAGAACATGGTGGAACCACGATTGCAAAGGCGGATCCACGATATAAGATGAACTTATACCAAAGGAATAATTAATTTAAGAGAAGCTTTAATGATAAGATCTACATCGTGTCCATGGGCATGAACACAAGTTAAAGGTCGACTCCCACTTCTCCAATGCATAACCTTTCATTCACTTCTCACGTTCGATGAAGTTGCAGTGCTGAAAATTTTATCTGGCGAAGCACCAGAAGAGTACGATTCGTGAAAACTTTCGGGTTCATACGGTTTGGTGAAGGCATATGTTCAACCCATAGGGGCTTCTTGGAATCATATACCAGAATCTTTAGAAATAATTAACTCAAGCTCGAAGGCAGAGCATGGTTGAGAAAGCAAAGGATACAATTTACCAAAGGCATTATGTATCCGAGGAAAGGCTCACAAGGTTATTGAATATAAAGGGCGTTGTCAGATAAAATCCAACAAAGGATCGGTGGTCCACAAGGGATCCGCGTGAGCATCGATACTCAACTAGAGGAAGAAGAATGCAAGGAGATCAAACTATAGAAACAATGACTAACTCAATTGTCAAATGCAAAGGAATTATGATTCCCAAATAAAGGGGTCAGAAGCAATGCTCTGATTAGGGATGCATAGCCTTAGGGTACAATCAACGACACTTGGATTGGTCGAGAACCAATTCCAGTCAAAAGAATGGCAGCTCAGCTAGAAAGGTAATTTATAAGGGTCAATGATGATTGCGGGTATTCGCAAACATATTGAGTCAACAGACTCAAAATGATAATGACAAGGAATGTCAATATGGCTACGAGACTTATGGGATTAACCATAATGCAAGCAAGCAAAATTTCAAGAGCCAAAGGCTCGGAGGATTTTGGAAGATCGAATAGTATTTTGAAGACTTTTGTGAAACACATGAACAACTGGGGATGAGCGGATACTCGACAAGTGCGAGGATTTATTTGAAGGGGTATTCATGTGGCAAAGAACTGCTAGGCAGTAGGCACAAAGTATTCTCGGAACAATAGAGATAACTTCGGGGTATCTTGTAATAACATGGTCAATGGGGGATGATCGTATGAATGGCAAGTGTAAGTAGTTTTCCATACGGATTTATCGGTGGTCAGGAATAGCAAAAGTGATGGGCACAAAGTCTCGAGAGAACATCGAGAGTATCTTGGAATCTTGATTAGCGATCATCATCTGAAGTGAGGGGCTCTCCGGAGAAAGTACTTACGAGAACCTAAAGTTAGTTTTGTTTTAGCAAATTCATTTAACCCGAATAGAAGAGAGTTCAGAGTCCCGAGTAAAGGTCGAGGAGTAAAAGATCCTAGTACCACCCGATGGCGGCGTGGGCCCGTAAGGCACACAGCCAAGTTAGTAAAAGTTTTGCAATGTCTAGACTCGACTTGACCAAGGAGTGTGGAAGGGGATTCCTCTGAGCGATCGGCTCGATACCAACTTGTGACACCCGATTTAATCGTACACTAATCATGCACGCAAATGTGTACGATCAAGATCGAGGACTCACGGAAGATATCACAACACAACTCTACAAATAAAATAAGTCATACAAGCATCATAATACAAGCCAGGGGCCTCGAGGGCTCGAATACAAGTGCTCAATCATAGGCGAGTCAGTGGAAGCAACAATATCTGAGTCTGGACATAAGTTAAACAAGTTTGCCTTAAGAAGGCTAGCACAAAGCGGGATCTGAGATCGAAGAGGAGCAGGCCTCCTGCAGGATCCTCCTAAGCTACTCCCAGTAGTCGTCGTGGGCTGCACGTAGTAGTAGGCACCTCCGAGTAGTAGTCGTCATCGACGGTGGCGTCGCTCTGGGCTCCATCGTGCAGTTGCAGCAATCGAGTAGAGGTAGGAGAAAAAAGGGGGAACAAGGCAACCGTGAGTACTCATCCAAATACTCGCAAGCAAGGAGCTACACTACATATGCATGGATATATGTGTAAAGGGCCATATCAGTGGACTGAACTGCAGAATGCCAGAATAAGAGGGGGATAGCTAGTCTTAACCAAGACTACGCTTCTGGACACCTGTCTTGCAACAGGTAGAGGAGAACAAACGGAAGTCCTCCAAGTAACATCACATAGCAATAATCCTACCCGGCGATCCCCTCCTCATATCCCTGAGCGAGAGCGACCACCGGTTGTATCTGGCACTTGAAAGGGTGTGTTTTATCAAGTATCCGGTTCTAGTTGTCATAAGCTCAAGGTACAACTCCAAGTCGTCCTGTTACCGAAGATCACGGCTATTCGAATAGATTAACTTCCTGCGGGTGCACCAACTTACCCAAAGACGCTTGATCCCATTTGGCGGACACACTTTCTGGGTCATGCCCGGCGCGGAAGATCAACACGTCGCAGCCCACCTAGGCACAACAGAGAGGCCAACACGCGGTCTAAACCTAAGCGCATAGGGTGCGGGCCCATCGCCGAAAGCACACCTGCACGTTATGTCTGTGCCGGAAGCGCACCTAGCCTAACGAGCGTTCGATCAATCCGGCGCGCCCGCTCCGTCATTGACGTCTGAAGTGCTTGGTGATACCATGGCGCCGGATACCCATAACTACTCCCCGCGTAGATGGTTAGTGCGTATAAGCTCGTAGCCAACTCAGATCAAATACCAAGACCTCGTTAAGCGTGTTAAGTAGCTGCGAGCGCCCGAGCAGGCCAGGCCCACCTCTCTCCTAGGCGGTCTCAACCTGCCACTGCGCTCATACAAAGATCCATCCAGAGGGCCGTCGGGACAAAGGTCCTTTCAGCCCCAATCCGTGAATCACTCATGGGTGCTCCACCACCGACCGACTTTAGTCTCCACATGTATCATGTATAAGTATATAGTATATACCGTGATCACCTCCCGAGTGATCACGGCCCGATAATATAGCACGCGGACGGACAAGAATGTAGGGCCACAGATGAAAATGCTAGCATCCTATACTAAGCATATAGGATTGCGGTAAAAGGTAACAACAAGATAGTAACAAGGACGGGCTATGCATCGGATAGGTATAATCGAAAGCGATAACATGCTACACTACTCTAATGTAAGCGGTATAGAGAAGAGTAAGCGATATCTGGTGATCAAGGGGGGGGCTTGCACAGTTGCTCGAGACAAGGAGGCGGTCGTCGGTGGCGTGAGTCGTACTCGGTGGCACCAGCGCCGGTCTCGGGGTCTCTAGGGAGAAGAGGGGGAAAGAAACGATAAATCTGAGCCAACAAGTATCACAAACAAAAGCGAGGCAATCTGCGGTGCTAGGTGTGCTAACGTGGTATGATGTGGTACCGGTTAAGAAACATCAGGAAAGTATTCCGGTGTTTACGTGTTTTCGGCGAGGAGCCGGAGGAAAGTTGCAGGTTCGACGGGTTAGGGGGTGTGGCGGACGAGCGGGATGCGTGTCCGGATTAAGTCTCGTCGTTCGAGCAACTTTCATGTTGAAAATATTTTAATCCGAAGTTACGGATTAAAAGATATGATTTTTAAAGATTTTATTAATTTCGGAATTTAATTAATTATTTATTAAATTGAAAAATGAATTTATAGCGTCGGCATGAGGTCATCTTGACGTCGGCGATCGGCGTTGACTGTTGACTTGGTCGACGACATGTGGGTCGAGGGGACCCACTGTCACCCTCTAATTAGGTTAATTAGGATTTAGGTTAAATTAACTACGGTTTAATTAAACTTAATTAGTTAATTAAATTAATTAACCGGTTTAATTAACTTAATTAATTACTTAATTAATTAATTAATAATTAATTTGTTAAACCGTTTTATTTTTATTTTCTAAATACGTTACGGGGTGGGGCCCATTGGTCAGTGTCACGAGGGTGAATTAGGGAGGTTAGCTTAGGGCTAACCATCGTGGTTAGCGCCGACCCACAGGAGTGGCCCACCGGCAAAAAAATCGAAACGCTGCCGCGATGAGGCCAGCCGCTGGTGGTGGCGAGCAGGCCTCCGGCGACCATTAGGGGCGAAGGCGGCCCGTTTGAACAAGGGAGCAGCACCGTGCACGGCGGCATCACCCGGCGAGGTGGGCTACAATGGCGACAGTGTGCAGCGGTGGTGGAGTGGCGAACCTGGCGAGTCCGCCAACGAGCAGGCAGCGGGCGCTGGGTCGTCTGCTGGCAGCGATGAACGGCGCCGGCGACTCAGATCGAGGGGGAGAGGCCGATGGCCTCACCAGCGTTGAAGAGGAGCGGGGCGGCGAGGCTCGGGGGCGACCCGTGGGGAGGAGATGAGGAGGCCACGGCGAGGTCGATCCAGCCCAGGGCGGCGGTGGGGCAGCGCCAGCGAGGCGGCGCCTAGCGCCGGTGATGACGACGGGTCGGGCGGCTCCGAGCACGGAGGTCCTGGTGGCCTCGGCGAAGAGGAGTCGTCGAGCGCGTGGAGGTCGTCCGGGAGGATGGGTGGAAGCGGCGGCGGCGATAAGCGTCCGGCGAGTGTGTGTGAGGCGGGCAGCCCGGCGGCGGGCGGGCGTCGGGCCCGGCGTCGAGCTCCGGCAGCGGGTCGGCGCATCCTCGCGGCGAGGCGAGGAGGAGATGAGGATGACCAGCGATGGGATCGGGCGGCGGTCGATCTCGATCCCTTCGCGATGGGGGGCAGCAAAAGGGATCGCGGGGAGGCTTCGCCTCGATCTGATTGGATCGGGAGGGAAGAGGAGTGGCGTCGGGGAGGAGGGGTGGGTGCCCTAGGGTTTGGCCGACGGGGGAGGGTATGGGGAGTGGGGTGGGCGGCTGGCTGTGGGTGGGCGAGGCCAGTGAGAGGAAGGCCCTTTCTGTTTTATTTCTTTTGTTCCCTTTTTTTGTTTATTATTCTTTTACATTTTACTGTTTTATTTTAGTTCCTCTTTTATCTTAGTTTTATAAACTACAAAGGTAGTCCCTAATTTAGTGTTAGCAACTAGCTCTTGCCACATAAGTTTGGGCAACAAAATAAATTAGTTTAATATTTTATTTATTGTAAAAGGCATTCAACTAATTGGTCGTGCCCTATTTAAAACATTTTAGAGTATTTTACACTTTTATAAAAGTGTGGTTTCTCCACCATACTTTCTTATGCATTATTTGGCTCACTCGAACATTTTAGTTTTAAAGTTTGGAAACTTTCGTTGTTTGCCTATGTTTTCAATTTGAATTAGAACCGAGTTGAATCAGCGTGAGTTTAATCACAGTAACCGAGGCGACGTGGCATCATTAGCAGGGATTACTGTAGCTTAATTACCCCGGGCGTCACAGCCTATCTGCTGGATTTCTATAGGTTCCGATAGGGGTAGGTTTGTAATTTCACCCAAATGTGACGTAACCGCCTCTCACCCGGATTCATACACGGTGGGCGCCAAAACACAGTGTGCCCTCGGCCGAAATTGACTCCCTCCCCGATTCATATTCATACACGGTGGGCGCCAAACAAACTCTCATCGGCAAATATTCGTGTATGCGAGATTACCGTCCTATCCCCAACCGACTAATGTTGCTTTGTGATGTAGTAGAAATTTGAAGCAGGGGCTAAGTTTGTAAATTTCCTCGCATTTGAGACAAGCGCCATACGACTACATGGTTCCGCCTTCCTCTCTACCTCCCTTTTCCCCATTCGTACTCTGTGGGCGCCAAAACACCCTCTCCACCCCCACCCTCCTCTGTCCACCACCGTCCGCCACCCCATCCACCGCCGTCCTCCTCAACCATGCCAGAGCTGATACCCCGACGTCGCCTTCCATTACAAGAGATCGACCTCTCTCATCCACGCCTTCGGACCAGGATCCTTGCATCCTGTCCTCTCGCTTCATCCCCGCCGTCGTCCACCTTGCCGGCGCCGCTCCTACGACCGTCTCGTCCACCGCGCCCCGCCGCCACCGTCTACCCTCCTAGATCTGCTTCCACGCCGTCGATAGCCATCTCTACCGCAGCACCGTCAAATTCTCACCAGACAGCGTGCAGCGCGCCGCACTGAGGCGGTACTCTTTAGATCTCTGCTCAACTTATTTATCGCAGCAAGAAAATAGATCGCCACCGCTTTACTCGATTTCTTGTCTTGGTTGCGAAGTTGCCTTTGTCCGGTTTGCACCTTGAGATCCGCCATGGCACGCTCAACACTATACTCCCAATGCTTATGGTTTTCCCTTTTATATTCCACACTAGTTAAATCAAAGTAGACTAAATTTCAAAATTGGGTCATCGATTTTTGAGCTCACGGAGTTCGCGGTGCGATCAAGGGCTCGGGTGGTTGGGGGCCTCGCCGAACAAAGAAAACTCGGCTGTGTGGGGGTGGGTGGCGGAGGAACACAGGCGGTGGGGGCGGTGGTCGGCCGGGGCCCGTCAGGTGTTCTCAGATGGGAAGAATCACAGACGAGGAAGAAGAAGGGTTAGGAGGCGTGGGATCTTCATCCAACCGCTTTGAAATGGTCGAGAGACAGCTGGGAGTTGCATTCTTAATGCGCTCTGGTTCATCATGTGTGAGCACTGCGCAACCAACATTTTATTATCCAAAATCTGCTTGCTCTTCTTTACCATGTTCGATAGAGCTGTGACACAAAACGTAGGACCGACTCCGGTGATTGTACCCATACTTCATGGCCACACCACTAGCCCCACCACACAGGACCTGCACTCCAATGAAAGGTATACCGATTTCATTTGCCATTGCACCAGCTGTACCACAGAAAAATCCCTCCGACCAAAAATACAGCAAGTCCACCGGCGAAGACCTATCCCAAGCTGCAGAGCGGCCAATTCCTGCAGATTGGAACCCCATTCCATTTATTCCTAGTTTAAAGACAATGCTTTCAATGTTGTTAGGGACTACGTGCATATATTCCCATCATGGGAAGATTATTGTGAAGACAAACACCATTTTCACATCTTCCTGTCCAACTTACGTGTAAGTGCTATTATTCATGGTTATTATTTTCCTGTTTTCTGCTGATTGAACACATCAATGATTTACATTACATTGTTGTAACTAGGCCAGGATCAATCTGGATAGTCATGACGAGGAAAGCTTGCTTGTGCTTTTCAAGGAAGCATTGCAGCAGTATCGATGTTACCTGAGGAAATCACACTTTGGTGGAAAATCTATAAACGAATTTCCGGTGAAGTCTCTTGTGCTGAATTTAGAAGACATTGAATGGAAAAACATTGTTATGTACTGGTCTCGTTCGGGATGAGGTCTTGCCTATGAAATCACATGACAATTTGAACTTCTACTTTTCCGCATGTGCCTTACGGATCTTGTTTGCGGAAATCTGCTCGAAGAAGAATTCGATTTGAAAAGAACGACGAGGATATCGCAAATATGTTGCCATTGCTTTGCTCTTGTTAGTACTGTTGTCTGTATCACTTTGTACTTGCATACATACCTGGTTCATTATGTGACAGCAGTATGCATGATAGCTTGCTTATCAATTGTTCGCTCCAAATTCTTGATATCCAATGCCAATGTTTTTTAGCTCTGCATTGTTCTTGTAAGTACATGCTGTCCTTTATCGATGTACTTATAATGACAGGTAGTTGTTCATGTACCATCACTCTGCAGCTTATTTTCCTTTTCCTCCATTTTCTACACATCGGATCTATATTTACTCTTACCATAAGGTTGGTAATGAAGAAGTTTAGTTGTGCATTGCTCTTGGATGTACCTTTTGCTGTGTCGCTGCACTTACATTTATAGCTACTTGGTTATGTAGCATCACTCTTCATCTTATCTTAAGTATTCTCCATTTTTTCGTATATTATCACATCTATATTTACTCTTAACAAAATGTAGAATAAAGGCAATGCTTATGAAGAAGATTCGTGCTAAACTTCTTGAATTCCCCCCATCGGCATGGACAAGGCCTTTATAGAGCTGTCTTCACCAATAATGTAAGTTTGTCCATCTCAAGCCTTCAAACTTTGTTGTATATATTTGGTTAGGCATGACTGCAACAGCTGTTTATTTTGGTGTTTGCATCAAATTGCATGTTTAAAGTTTATTATGTACTCCTCCGTTCCAAAATAGATGGCGCAATTTTGTCTTTGAAGTTAGTATAAAGTTGGGTCATCTATTTTAGAACGAGAGAGTAGTCATAAACAAAAGTTTGTCCTTTCTCAATTTAAGTTTTCAGTTGTACAACCAAGTTCCTTATTCATACCATGTAAATTAAAGTATCTGAGCAAGTGATCTTCTTTTGCACTTTGCATGTATGCTTCTATTCTTCATCCGTAATCCGGTGGTGTGGTGAACCTACCCACTACTGACACAATGTCATATTCTGCAATGTCTTAACTATGAACAATGTCATATCATTCTACTACTCCTCCATCCGAAAATACTTGTCATTGAAATGGATGTATCTAGATGTATTTTAGTTCTAGACACATCCATTTTGATGACAAGTAATCGAACGGAGGAGTATTATTTAAATCGTCTCTTTATTTGCCAATCTGAAATGGGATAAATTGACAAAGACACTAACCATTGATACTTATGAGTTCTTGATCGTAATCCGATGGTGTCGTGAAGCTGCCAACTCCTTCACAATGTCATTTCCGACATCTTGACTGAACAATACCATATTGTGTTAATGCAATTTTAAACTGTGTCACTTTATTAAATCGATAAGAAATGTGATGAATTATCAACCTTGATACTTTTATGTGCAAAACCTGTCATCTGTATGCTTGTTTATCTTTCAGAGTGAGGAAGATTTAAGTGTTGAACAAGCGCAATCTCATCATCTTGCTCAGCTGCTTGCTGCAGCTCCCAAACAGGCTAACCTTTCTTGAACTCTATTGAAGTCTTTGTCGGTTTTGTATATTATTTTGTCGGCGTGTTTATTTGCCTTTGGTGGCGATATTTGATGCCCAGATGTATGTAATCTATTTTCGCTTGTGCTTTATTATCATAGTGGCGAACTTTGATGCCCAGTGGATGTAATATGTTGTAATTTCTTTATTGTATAGTCTAGGTTTTTTCTTATTCACGATGCTGCAGTTATTTTATTGTCTTCGCAGTAAACCGGCCAAACCGTAAAATTACGGTACATAATCCGGCCGTCATGCAATCACGATGTAGGTTGGGCCTGAAACGTGTCGAACAGCTAACGGGCCGGCAGCATCCCGAAATGAACCCCGGCCCATGATTGTGCGAATCAAATCACGGGCTTTTAACAGGACAAAATTGTTTCAGTCCTTGTTTGGCCCAATCAGATATCGGCTGCGAGCAGGCCGGATGCAAACCGGGCCGTAGTTAGGCCCAACTATATGACGGGCATTTACCAGGCCAAAATTAATATAGGGCCGAAATGTTAAACAGGTCCTTAAGAGGCCAAAACTAATGTCAGGCCGAATTACTAAGTGGGCCTCTAGCAAGTGGGCCCAAAAGCATAGTGTCCAGTTGACGGGCCGAATCTGATATGGGCCATAATTGAGCCCATAGCCTCTTAAAGGGTCGTACTTGATCTGGGCCATAATTTGGCCCAGAACGTGGTAGGCTTTTAATGGGCGGATCTCATATGGGCCATTATTAGGCCCGGAACGTGGCAGGCCATTAATGGACCGGATCAAATATGGGCCGACATTTGGCCCAAAACATGGCAGCCAATTAATGGGCCGGCCTACTAGGGCCCTCAAATTCTTGTGGGCCTACAGCTGGGCTGGCCCGTTAATGTCGGCGAAATCTCGTGGGCCTTTAGCCATGCCGGCCCATTATGATCCGCAAGAATCTTGTGGGCCTTTACCTGGGCCGGCCCATTATGGCAAACAAAAATCTTGTGGGCCTTTACCTGGGCCGGCCCATTATGGCCCGCGAAATCTTGTGGGCCGTTAGCTGGGCCAGCCATTATGGCCCGTAAAATCTCGTGGGCCTTTAGCTGGGCCGGCCCATTATGATACGCAAAATCTTGTGGGCCTTTAGTTGGGCCGGCCCATTTAAACTTGATGGGCCGGTCCATGTGTCAACATATCATAGCGCGTCTCGCCCATTGGATGAGTGACACTGTGCGGTAGCGGACGACACGTGTCTCCTCCGACCAATGATGATTTTACGTGGAAAATCCCCATTGGTCGGGGCTGTTAACGGGTTATCGGATCCAAAACCCGACCCGATAGCTTAACGGCGTTCCGTTACGGTGGATGCCACGTGTCGGTCGCCCTTGACGAAAGCACTTCTGTGACGCGCGATTTATCGTCATGTAAGTGGACACTTCCATGATGATAATTTTGGTAATGTCATGGAACACTTCTATGACAGCACAGGTATGACTATCTTGATTCTGTCATAAATTTGTCATGGATGTACGTGCATGACAAAAAACACGACCTATTGTGACAAACACGTATCATCACGGAAGTGTATTTTTTTGTAGTGAAGCGGCCAAGCAACCAGTAAGCTTCTGGACATCGTGCACACGCACATGACGTTTCATTCGGAGTATAGTACCAACTTTTTCTGGATTGGCGTCGATTCCTCGTTCGGAAACGAGAAAACCGAGTAACTTTCTGCCAGGAACTCCGAATGTGCACTTTGATGGATTAAGCTTGATATCATACCTCCTGAGGTTGGCAAATGTCTCAGCAAGGTCAGTCAGCAGGTCGGAACCCTTCCATGACTTGACCACAATATCATCCATGTATGCTTCCACATTCTGACTGATTTGAGTGAGCAAACACTTCTGAATCATCCTCATGAACGTGGCTCCGGCATTCTTGAGGCCGAATGGCATGGTGACATAGCAGAAGCACCTGAATGGAGTGATGAAACCTGTTTTGATCTCGTCGGGTCCATACAGACGGATCTGATGGTAACCGGAATAGGCGTCTAAAAAAGACAGGCGCTCACATCCCGCAGTCGAGTCGACTATTTGGTCGATGCGGGGGAGAGGAAAATGATCTTTTGGGCAGGCCCGATTGATATGTTTGAAGTCAATGCACATGCGGAGTGACTTGTCCTTCTTGGGGACCATGACAACATTGGCGAGCCACTCGGAGTGATAAATTTCTCGGATAAACTCCGCTGCAAGGAGTCGAGCCACTTCCTCGCCAATGGCCTTTCTCTTCTGGACGGCGGACCATGGAAGATGTTCTTTGACTCGTAGACGGTGCTCAGCCAGCCCCCTGGGAACACCCGGCATGTCAGAAGGCTTCCATGCGAAGATGTCCCAATTCTCACGGAGGAACTGGATGAGCGCTTCTTCCTATTTGGAGTCGAGTGTTGTAGAGATATGAGTTGGAGCAGCATTGGGGTCGGTCGGGTGAATGTGAATCGGCTTTGTCTCACCGGACGACTGAAACGCTGATTCCGTAGCGGGCTTCTTGGCTCGCAACAAATCACTCGGGTCTGTAGTTTTCTGGTATTCCTGCAGCTCTACCACTGCCATCTGAGCATCGGCAATCTTTGAGCCTTTCTGGAAACACTCTTCCGCTTTCATCCGATTGCCGGTGAAAGTGGTCACACCTTTGGGGCCTGGCATCTTCAGCTTAAGGTATACATAACATGGTCGAGCCATGAAACGTGCATACGCTGGCCTTCCCAGAATAGCGTGATAAGCACACTGGAAATCCACGACCTCAAACGTCAATTTTCTTTACGAAAATTCTTGGAATCACCGAAAACCACATCAAGAGCTATTTGGCCGAGTGGCTCAGCCTTCTTTCCAGGAATGACTCCATGGAAGCTCATGTTCTTTGGTCTTGAGTCGGGACATCGGAATGCCCATCCCTTTCAACGTCTCGCATACAAAGATATTCAGGCCACCGCCACCATCCATCAAAACTTTAGTTAGTCGAGTGCCTTCGACGACTGGGTCGACCACCAAAGCTTGCCTCCCAGGGGTGGCTATGTGCGTCGGGTGGTCAGACTGGTCGAATGTGATGGCAGTCTGAGACTGATACGTCTCCAACGTATCTATAATTTTTGATTGCTCCATGCTACTTTATCTATTGTTTTGGACTATATTGGGCTTTATTTTGCACTTTTATATTACTTTTGGGACTAACCTATTAACCGGAGGCCCAGCCTAGAATTGCTGTATTTTGCCTATTTCAGTGTTTCAAAGAAACGGAATATCAAACGGAGTCCAAACGGAATGAAACCTTCGGGAACGTGATCTTCTCAACGAACGTGATCCAGGAAACTTGGACCCTACTCCAAGAAGTGCCAGAGGCGGTCACGAGGGTGGAGGGCGCCCCCCTGGGCGCGCCGCCTGCCTCGTGGGCCCCCTGACGCTCCACCGACGTACTCCTTCCTCTTATATATACCTACGTACCCACCAACAGATCAGAAACGGAGCCAAAAACCTAATTCCACCGCCGTACCTTCCTGTATCCACGAGATCCCATCTTGGGGCCTGTTCTGGAGCTCCGCCGGAGGGGGCATCCACCATGGAGGGCTTGTACATCAACACCATAGCCCCTCCGATGAAGTGTGAGTAGTTTACTTCAGACCTTCGGGTCCATAGCTAGTAGCTAGATGGCTTCTTCTCTCTTTTTGGGTCTCAATACAATGTTCTCCCCCTCTCTCGTGGAGATCTATTCGATGTAATCTTCTTTTTGCGGTGTGTTTGTTGAGACCGATGAATTGTGGGTTTATGATCCAACTTATCTATGGAAAATATTTGATTCTTCTCTGAATTCTTTTATCAATGATTGAGTTATCTTTGCAAGTCTCTTCGAATTATCCGTTTGGTTTGGCCAACTAGATTGGTAGTTCTTGCAATGGGAGAAGTGCTTAGCTTTGGGTTCAATCTTGCGGTGTCCTTACTCGATGTGAAAGGGTTGCAAGGCACGTATTGTATTGTTGCCATCGAGGATAACAAGATGGGGTATTTATCATATTGCATGAATTTATTCCAATACATCATGTCATCTTGCTTAAGGCGTTACTCTGTTTTTAACTTAATACTCTAGATGCATACTGGATAGCGGTCGATGAGTGGAGTAATAGTAGTAGATGCAGAATCGTTTCGGTCTACTTGTCTCGGACGTGATGCCTATATACATGACCATACCTAGATAACCTCATAACTATGCTCAATTATGTCAATTGCTCAACAGTAATTTGTTCACCCACCGTAGAATATCTATGCTCTTGAGAGAAGCCACTAGTGAAACCTATGGCCCCCGGGTCTATTCTCATCATATCAATCTCCATCACTTTATTTACTTGCTTTGTTTTTACATTGCTTTTACTTTTCACTTTGCATCTTTATACCAAAAATACCAAAAATATTATCTCTATCAGATCTCACTCTCGTAAGTGACCGTGAAGGGATTGACAACCCCTAATCACGTTGGTTGCGAGTAGCTATCATTTTGTGCAGGTACGAGGGACTTGCACGTGGCCTCCTACTGGATTGATACCTTGGTTCTCAAAAACTGAGGGAAATACTTACGCTACTGTGCTGCATCATCCTCTCCTCTTCGGGGAAAACCAACGCAAGCTCAAGACGTAGCAAGAAGGATTTCTGGCGCCGTTGCCGGGGAGGCTTACGCAGAAGTCAACATACCAAGTACCCATCACAATCCCTATCTCTCGCATTACATTATTTGCCATTTGCCACTCGTTTTCCTGTCCCCCACTTAACCCTTGCCGTTTAATTCGCCCTTTCTTCGCCTTCTTCCCGTATGTATTTTTGTTTGTGTACCTTCTACTTGCTTGCATCTTTGCTTGCTAAAAATCTATTGATATGGATCCACTTGAAGTGTTCTACTTGGATCATCTTCGATCCTTATGCGCTCGTGCTGAAACCCCAACTAGCCTAGTTGATGGGAAATCTTTAGATGGGAGACTCTTATGGAGTCAAATAACAGATTGCTATGTTATGCTTGGAATCTTTGTGAAATTTATGATTTTACTTGTTGCTCTCAGAACCCTAAAAAACACCTTCCTTTCCTATGTGAGTTTAATGAAAATGAAATCTTATCTTCTTATGCAAAGGGTGTTCATAGTTACTATGATATCGAACAAATTGAAGAATTTGTTGCTTTTAAGGGTTCTTATGAAGTTGCTTCATTGATTGAAAAGTATGATATTACTCTCTACGAATCTGAAAATTTTGACATACTTAATGAAAACTATGCTCATAATGTCTATGTCAAAGAATTTATTGAGAGAATGACCGTTGCTTTGGAAGGAAATAATGATATGCATGAATCTATAGATAATGATGATTCCGATGATTTGATTGAAATATCCCTTGATGAACATGATGCTTGCTATTCTAGTGGCCATGATGCCAATATTTATGAAGATGAATTTGCTATAGTTCCTTATGTTAAACGTGAGATCGTTGCTATTGCACCCATACTTGGTAGTTCCTTCGATGAAAATCATGATTGCAATGATTGTACTATAAATTCTCTTGATGTCAATCATGCTAATAATATGCAAAACCCTAAGCTTGGGGATGCTAGTTTTGCTATGTCTACTACTTGTTGTAATGATCATGATTGGGTTGATTCTTCTTTTGATCTTGAAAATTTATTTAAGCCCCGTCATGAATATGAGATTGATAATAGTGTTTGCAATAATATTGAAAGTGGGTTTGGAATAGTGTCAACTTTAGATCCCACATATTTGGAGAATATTCAATCTTATGAAATTTTTGATAAAAGCGGGCTTGGAGAAATCATGACTTTAGTTAATGTTAATCCCACTATTTTGGAAGAGTGTCAACTTTGCACACATGTGGATCGTGTTAAGAATATGTTTTGTGATAGCTATATTGTTGAATTTTCTTATGATCCTACATGTAATTATTATGAGAGAGGAAAATATGGTTATAGAAATTTTCATGTTACTAAATTACCTCTCGTTATGTTGTGATTGTTATTGTCCCTTTCCGCTTCCTTGCATATGCTAGTTTTTGCTTGCTACGATAATTTGTTTTCCTATAATATGCCTATGCATAGGAATTATGTTAGACTTAAGTGTGTTTGTCACATGTTTTATGATGCTCTCTTTGTGCCTCAATTCTTGTCTTTCTTGTGAGCATCATTGAAATCTCAATGCCTAGCTAGGGGCGTTAAACGATAGCGCTTGTTGGGAGGCAACCCAATTTTATTTTTAGTTTTTTGTTTTTGATTCTGTTTAGGAATAAAAAATCCATCTAGCCTCTGTTTAGATGTGGTTTTATCTTTTAATTAGTTGGATGATAGTTATTTGATCTTGCTGTAATTTCCAGAATCTTTGTGCTCAGTGCCCGAATTGTTAAAAATAACCAGAACGTGATAAAATAGTGATTCCAATTTCTGATGATCAATAAAAAAAATTCCAGGTCGTCTAATTTTGGTAGAATTTTTTGGGTTCCAGAAGTTTGCGTTAGTTACAGATTACTACAGACTGTTCTGTTTTTGACAGATTCTGTTTTGCGTGTGTTGTTTGCTTATTTTAATGAATCTATGGTTAGTAAAATAGTTTATAATCCATAGAGAAGCTGTAATACAGTAAGTTTAACACCAATATAAATAAAGAATGAGTTCATTACAATACCTTAAAGTAGTCTTTTGTTTTCTTTCTCTAACGGAGCTCACGAGATTTCTATTGAGTTTTGTGTTGTGAAGTTTTCAAGTTTTGGGTGAATTCTTTTGATGGATTATGGAACAAGGAGTGGCAAGAGCCTAAGCTTGGGGATGCCCATGGCACCCCCAAGATAATCCAAGGACACCAAAAAGTCAAAGCTTGGGGATGCCCCGAAGGCATCCCTCTTTAAATCCACTTCCATCGGTAATTTACTTGGAGCTATATTTTATTCACCAACATGATATGTGTTTTGCTTGGAGCGTCTTGTATTATTTGCATCTTTGCTTGTTAGTTTACCACAATCATCCTTGATGTACACACCTTTTGTGAGAGCCATACATGAATTGAAATTTGATAGAATACTCTATGTGCTTCACTTATATTTTTTGAGCTTGATAGTTTTGCTCATAGTGCTTCACTTATATCTTTTTGAGCGTGATAATTTTTGCTCTAGTGCTTCACTTAGATATTTTAGAGCACGGTGGTGGATTTGTTTTAAAGAAACTTGATCTCTCATGCTTCACTTAGATTATTTTGAGAGTCGTTAATAGCATGGTAATTTGCTTAATCTTAATATGCGTGGTATTCAAGATATGTGAAACTTTCTTTTGAGTGAGTTGAATACTAAGATAAGTTTGATGCTTGATAATTGTTTTGAGATATGGAGGTGATAATATCAAAGTCATGCTAGTTGAGTAGTTGTGAATTTGAGAAATGCTTGTGTTGAAGTTAGCAAATCATGTAGCATGCACGTATGGTTAAAGTTATGTAACAAATTTGAAACATGAAGTGTACCTGGCTTGTGCATCCTTATGAGTGGCAGTCGGGGACGAGCGATGGTCTTTTCCTACCAATCTATCCCCCTAGGAGCACGTGCGTAGTACTTGATTTTTGATGACTTCTAAATTTTTGCAATAAGTATATGAGTTCTTTTGACTAATGTTGAGTCCATGGATTATACGCACTCTTATCTTTCCGCACTTGCTAGCCTCTTCGGTACCGTGCATTGCCCTTTCTCACCTTGAGAGTCGGTGCAAACTTCGCCGGTGCATCCAAACCCCGTGATACGATACGCTCTATCACACATAAACCTCCTTATATCTTCCTCAAAACAGCCACCATACCTACCTATCATGGCATTTCCATAGCCATTCCGACATATATTGCCATGCAACTTCCATCATCATTATTATGACATACATTACTTTTGTCATATTGCCATTGCATGATCATGTAGTTGACATTGTATTTGTGGCAAAGCCACCATGCATTATTTTCCATACATGTCATTCTTGATTCATTGCACCATCCCGGTACACCGCCGGAGGCATTCATATAGAGTCATATTTTGTTCTAAGTTTCGAGTTGTAATTGTTGAGTTGTAATAGAAATAGAAGTGTGATGATCATAATTATTAGAGCATTGCCCAAAAAAAGAGAAAGGCCAAGAAAAAGAAGAAAGGCCCAAAAAAAAAAGGGCAATGCTACTATCTCTTTTTCCACACTTGTGCTTCAAAGTAGCACCTTGTTCTTCATGTAGTGAGTCTCATATATTGTGCTTCAAAGTAGCACCATGTTTTTCATATAGTGAGTCTCATAAGTTGTCTTGTTCATACTAGTGGGAATTTTTCATTATAGAACTTGGCTTGTATATTCTTACGATGGGCTTCCTCATATGCCCTAGGTCTTCGTGAGCAAGCAAGTTGAATGCACACCCACTAGTTTTATTTTGTTGAGCATTCATAGCTCTAGTGCATCCGTTGCATGGCAATCCCTACTCCTCATGTTGACATCAATTGATGGGCATCTCCATAGCCCGTTGATTATCCTCGTCAATGTGAGACTTTCTCCTTTTTTGTCTTCTCCGCACAATCCCCATCATCATATTCTATTCCACCCATAGTGCTATATCCATGGCTCACGCTCATGTATTGCGTGAAGGTTGAAAAAGTTTGAGATTATTTAAGTATGAAACCATTGCTTGGCTTGTCATCGGGGGTATAGAAGTTGGGAACATCTTTGTGTGACGAAAATGAAGCATAGCCTAACTATATGATTTTGTAGGGATGAACTTTCTTTTGCCATGCTATTTTGAGAAGACATGATTATTTTGATTAGTATGCTTGAAGTATTATTATTTTTATGTCAATATGAACTTTTGTCTTGAATCTTTCGGATCTGAATATTCATACCATGATTAAGAAGATTTACATTGAAATTATGCCAAAGTATCACTCCGCATCAAAAATTCTCTTTTATCATTTACCTACTCGAGGACGAGCAGAATTAAGCTTGGGATGCCCGATACGTCTCCAACGTATCTATAATTTTTTATTGCTCCATGCTACTTTATCTATTGTTTTGGACTATATTGGGCATTATTTTTCACTTTTATATTACTTTTGGGACTAACCTATTAACCGGAGGCCCAACCTGAATTGCTGTTTTTTGCCTATTTCAGTGTTTCGAAGAAGCGGAATATCAAACGGAGTCCAAACGGAATGAAACCTTCAGGAACGTGATCTTCTCACCAAACTTGATCCAGGAGACTTGGACCCTACTCCAAGAAGTGCCAGAGGCGGTCACGAGGGTGGAGGGCGCCCCTCCTGGGCGCGCCCCCTGCCTCGTGGGCACCCTGACGCTCCACCAACGTACTCCTTCCTCCTATATATACCTACGTACCCCCAACAGATCAGAGACGGAGCCAAAAACCTAATTCCACCGCCGAACCTTCCTGTATCCATGAGATCCCATCTTGGGGCCTGTTCCGGAGCTCCGCCGGAGGGGGCATCCACCACGGAGGGCTTCTAAATCAACACCATAGCCCCTCTGATGAAGTGTGAGTAGTTTACTTCAGACCTTCGGGTCCATAGTTAGTAGCTAGATGGCTTCTTCTCTCTTTTTGGATCTCAATACAATGTTCTCCCCCTCTCTCGTGGAGATCTATTCGATGTAATCTTCTTTTTGCGGTGTGTTTGTTGAGATCGATGAATTGTGGGTTTATGATCCAGCTTATCTATGGAAAATATTTGATTCTTCTCTGAATTCTTTTATGAATGATTGAGTTATCTTTGCAAGTCTCTTCGAATTATCCGTTTGGTTTGGCCAACTAGATTGGTAGTTCTTGCAATGGGAGAAGTGCTTAGCTTTGGGTTCAATCTTGCGGTGTCCTTACCCAGTGATAGAAAGGGTTGCAAGGGACGTATTGTATTGTTTCCATCGAGGATAACAAGATGGGGTATTTATCATATTTCATGAATTTATTCCTCTACATCATGTCATCTTGCTTAAGGCGTTACTCTGTTTTTAACTTAATACTCTGGATGCATGCTTGATAGCGGTCGATGAGTGGAGTAATAGTAGTAGATGCAGAATCGTTTCGGTCTACTTGTCTCGGACGTGATGCCTATATACATGATCATACCTAGATAAACTCATAACTATGCTCAATTATGTCAATTGCTCAACAGTAATTTGTTCACCCACCGTAGAATATCTATGCTCTTGGGAGAAGCCACTAGTGAAACCTATGGCCCCCGGGTCTATTCTTATCATATCAATCTCTGTCACTTTATTTACTTGCTTTGTTTTTACTTTGCTTTTACTTTTCACTTTGCATCTTTATACCAAAAATACCAAAAATATTATCTCTATCAGATCTCATTCTCGTAAGTGACCGTGAAGGGATTGACAACCCCTAATCGCGTTGGTTGCGAGTAGCTATCGTTTTGTGCATGTACGAGGGACTTGCGTGTGGCCTCCTACTGGATTGATACCTTGGTTCTCAAAAACTGAGGGAAATACTTACGCTACTGTGCTGAATCATCCTCTCCTCTTCGGGGAAAACCAACGCAAGCTCAAGACGCAGCAGAGACCATTTCAAATAACTGGGTGTCGCCGGAGCGACCATATTCACCTCTCGGTTGATAACTTTCAATCTACTTTTGCTTTCAACATCAGCAAAAATCATCAGGGTGGAATTGACCTGGGGGTATCCATCATCACTATCTTCCTTGTCCTCAACTTTGTCCGACTCCTTTTCCTTATCTTTGGGTTGTTTTCCCTGGAATTGCTGGATCAAGAGCCGACACTGTCGAGTGGTATGTTTCGGGTAAATGAGTTTACCCTCTTCATCTTTCTTTGTTGAATGTGGCATGGCAAATCCAACACATCATTTCCGTGTTGGTCTTTCACCTTCTTAGGGTTCCAAGGTCCTTTGGGCTTCCCTTTAAACTTTCCTGGAGTCACGGCCAAGGCTTCTCCAGGAGCAGCTGGCTCGGCTTTCCGCTTCGCTTCCGACCGAGTTCCTCCTCCGGTTTAAGTAGGCGATCGACTTGTGCTTGCCACTCCGAGCCGATCCTCTTCTTCACCATTGGCATACTTGGTGGCAATCTCCATCATTCGACTCGAGACATGTCTCCGGTTCGAACGAATTTCAGGTTTAGCTCTCTGTACTTAACGCCTTCCTTGAAGGCACAGACTGCCTGGTGATCGGATACATTGTCTACCGTGTGATGCAATGTGATCCATCTCTGGATGTAATCCCTCAAAGTTTCATTTGTCTTCTGCACACAAGACTGCAATTCTGTCAACCCTGCTGGTCGCTTGCAGGTCCCTTCAAATGTTCTGACAAACACTCGGGAATGATCTTCCCAAGTTTAAATGTTGCTGGGTGCTAACTGGTTCAGCCACGCTCTGGCCGAGCCCTCCAACATAAGAGGCAGGTGTTTCATGGCCACTTCGTCATTGCCGCCGCCAATCTGAACAGCCACTCGGTAGTCCTCAAGCCAAAGTATCAGGTTTGGACTCACCAGTGAACTTACTGACTCCAGTCGCCAACCTAAAGTTGGGAGGAATCACCGCGCCACGATGGCCCTGCCAAGCACTCGTCCCGAGACGCACTCTGCTGCTGGTGGGTACATCCCTGTCATGACCTCCTCGGTGAGCCCTGTTTTTGTCGACCAAACCCTGAACGAGAATGGATCTCGCATCAAAGCCTGGTTCTCTAGGGTCGACTGGAATCCTTCGCCCAGCACTGTGAGGGTGTCTGTCATCCTGCTGTCGAGGCACGTGTGACCCACTCCTTGGGGGAGGGGTGGGCACTGGACGTCGATCATCGCGATCGAATCGGTGATCATACTGCTCACGGTTCCTATACTGATCTCGCCGGTCTTCACGTCCCTCACGCCTCGGGGGCGATCTTGGGCTGTGAGCCGACTGAACTGTATCTGCAACAACGGATTTGCTATGGATCCTGTTCCGCGACTGTGATACAGCTGAATTCTGGTCTCCTGCTGCCCGGAGTAATGCTCTGATCTGCAACAAGCCTCTGCCAGCCTCGGACTGGGAAGGCTGAATCGACTCTGCTATACGGGCCGCAGCTGCTAAATTTTGAATCGGAGTTCGATATACCTGAGTCGGTGGTGGAAAGAGTTGACGTCGACTGGATTCTAGAACCCGTTGTCGCGCACCCTCGTCGAGTACTCGCTGGAGGTTCTCCAGTCGAGTGCGCTCAGCCAAGTTAGCCAAGTGTGCATCCTCTAAAGCACGAGCCTCGGGGGTTTCTCCAATGATAGGAGTGTGCAGGGCATCCATGTTCCGGCGGCGAAGTTCTTCCCTCTGCAGTGAAGTGAGGGGCTCGGGGAGATACTCTTCATGGGCATGCGACGGATCGCCTCCACCATCACCTCCGTCAGTACGGAGGAAGACGGGAGGACTGCGTGGTCCATCGACCATCGTAACCTCCGCCGCTTGGATCATCTTTGTCGCTTTTCGGATGCGCTCATGAGCCACCGATAGGTTGAACATGCCTAGAGAGATTCTTCGGGCTCGATCGCCGCGACTTGGGGGGTGGCTGACTGGCGAGCCACCGCGTGCCTCACCCACCGCTGAAGTCTCGACCGACTGGAGCGCTTGCACCGGTGGGAAACAGGGAGGGAGGACGACACAGGGGCCAACCGATATTGGGTCGACGGTTGCCGCAGAAGGACGCCGCGGACGCACGCGCGAAAGTGCGTCGCCCCGCGGACAGGGAGCGCGTCGATGTCGAGCGGAGCCTCTTGAAGCCAAGCAGAGTCGTCGGTGATGAACGTGAGCGCGCCGAGATGGATCTCGCGGCCCTCAACCAAAACTCCGCCTGAAACCATGATGAAGGGGATCGAAAAAATCGCAATTTCTCCAATAAGTTGCTAAGACACCTGCCCCACGGTGGGCGCCAACTGTCGTGGTTCTAAGTCTGATTGTAATGTAGGGGGTAGGAATGGAGAGGCAAGATCCTAGCTATGGAGTAGTTGTACACGCAAGAGGTTTACGAGTTCAGGCCCTTCTCGGAGGAAGTAACAGCCCTATGTCTCGGAGCCCGGAGGCGGTCGACTGGATTATGTGTGTATGAGTTACAGGGGTGCGAGCCGTCGACACTGAGGAGGGGGTGGCTTATATAGAGTTCGCCAGACCCCTCCAGCCCTCAGTTATGCAGGATTTAAGGTACATTAAGGTCGGGCGTTACAGGTAATGCCACAAATAAAGTGCTATGATGACCATAAAAGCTACTTAATGACTGACCGTTAGCATGCGGAGTGACTTTAGATCTCCTGGCTGTCAAGTGGTTGGCTTCATGGTCGAGTGTCTTCGAGTCTGTCGAGTGGAACACTTCTGCGTCGATTGAAAGGTGGTTTCTTCTAGAGATGTCCTTGGGGAGGGTACCTTGGACAGGTCCGTGACCCTACCCTAGGTACATAGCTTCATCACCAGGTCAAACCTGACCTGCGGGACCCATTGGTTAGTGACCCTGGTGGTTAGTTATGGTTATATTAGCCCTAACTAAAACTGTTAGCGGGCAGGGCCCGCATGTTAGTGGAGCTAGGGTTAACTAAGGGGTGACTAACACTAATTAAGCCAGCGCCACGTCGGCGCGGCCGGGGTTAGGCCGCCGGCGACCATGAAACGCGGCGGCGGCCGGTCGGGAGGCCATGCGGCGACCAGCCGAGGGCACTGGGAGGCGGCTCTAGCTCGTGCGCGTCTAGGGGGCTCGTGGGAGGCCGTGGGGTGGTCGGATACGAGCAGGCGGCGGACTCGAGCGGCGGCAGCAGCGCGGATGCGACGGCGGCGCGGCTATAGGGCGCGGGGAAGCGAGATGAGGGGCTTGGAGGCACCCTGGGAGCTCCAAGAGCTCGGGTTTGAGCTATGCTTCAACCTGCACGGGCTCCAGCGGCGAGGCAACACGGCATGGCGACGGCAAGCTCCGTTAAAGCTAGGAGGCTAGCTAGAGGGGGGCAACAACGCGGAAAACAGAGGGGAAATGAAGGAAGTCTCACATCGCGTTGGAAGGGAGGGTCAGTGGGCTCGGGGGCGTCCTTGATGACGCGAATCGACGACCGACAGCGGTGAGTACCGAGGTTGAAGAAGATGCTGATTCGGGCGATGCAGCGCGGTTGGGGTTGCGTCCGTTCGCGGGGACGAAGAGGACGTCGCTGTGTTTCTCTTTTGACACTGCGAAAGGAGAGGCGTGCACGGTGGCGGCGTCAGCGAGCGGCGGCGCTCTCGGGTGTGGTTGAGAGAGAGGGTTAGAGGAGGGGGCGAGAGCAGAGAGTAACGGGGAGAGGCAGAGAGGGGTCCAGGGCGGCAACGAGGGAAGGACCAGGGCTCCCAGGTGGAAGCAGGAGGTGGCCGAAGCCGCACGCGCGTGCGCCACGCCTCTCCTCTGCCTACTGGCTGAAGGAAGAAGACGAGCATGCCCTTGTGGGCTGGGCCAACAGTGTTGGGCCTGGGAAGCTTTGCCAGGTGAGCACTCTCTCTCTCTCTCTCTCTCTCTCTCTCTCTCTCTCTCTCTAGTATTTGTTTCAGTTTTCCAATTTGTTTTCTTTGTTCTGATTTAGTTTAGAAGCTAAATCATTTTAGATAATTCTGAAAACTATTTTGGAGGTTAACTGAATTATTTCAAAGCTCCACAAATAACTTCAGAATATTTGGACCATTATATATATATATATATATATATATATATATATATATATATATATATAGCATTTAAACGGCTCCAATTCAAATACTTGTGTTAAATCAAAAATCCAAAAATGACCTAGAAATATGTTCATCATTTTTGGCAGAGGTTTCCACCTTTATCAGAAATCATGAACATTTTCAAAGGGCATTTTGGGTCCATTGAAAATGATTTTATTTGAGCCTATTTGAATTCAATTTTGAGTGCTAGGGTTTACCATCCCCATTTCAAGTTTCTTTGGGAAATAAACATGATGACATGATGAGCAAGCAAAGTCAAACAAGAGCTGATCTCGGGCTGTGACACCTGCCGCCACCGGCCCAGCGGGGAACGAGCAGCAAGCATCCTCGCTGCACCCCTCGGTGCGGCGGGACGGCCGCACCACCACTCCATCACTTACCCCGGCTGGTTCGTCGTCCCACACTCGTCGCGCTCCCACGGACGTGCAGGCCGCGCTGTTCATGGCACGCGAGCTCCTACGCTACCGCCCCGTCGACGACCTCTACGAGGACTGGCTCGACCGCATTGCCGAGCTTGTCAGCGCCGCAGGGGGCTCCCCTCTGCCGTCCCTCTCGCTGCATCGCCCTCCGCCAGCTACAGGTGACGTGGCTCATGGAGCGCCTCCACCACCTCTGCCCCAAGACGGTGTCCTGGTGCCAAGACGCGCGGCCCCACGGCGCGACCCACCGCGTCTGGCGCCCGCATGAGAAGAAAGAAGCTGCCAAGAAGTCCCACGGCCGCGGGAGAACGCTCCGCCGCTCCTTGCACCGCCACGTCAG
The DNA here is from genome assembly GCA_021605205.1 of Aegilops longissima. Lineage (NCBI taxonomy): Eukaryota > Viridiplantae > Streptophyta > Magnoliopsida > Poales > Poaceae > Aegilops > Aegilops longissima. Next base: position 602,627,932 of record CM038677.1, on the reverse strand, counting down.
GATCACTTGCCGCGGCACGGCCTTGCACCACTTGCCGTGGCGGCGCGCAGGCACCAAGATCAAGCTCCACCTCCACGGAGGGCCCTGGTGACCACGGCAGGCTGCCGCGCCTTCACTCCCGAGCTGCGTAGTGTCGCCTGGCCGGGCCAGTTCAAGCCGGATCTGCCTCCTCGCTATGACGGCACCCCCGACCCCGCAGAGTTCTTGCAGCTCTACGAGCTGAGCATCGAGGCGGCTAACGGCGACGAGAAAGTCATGGCGAATTGGTTCCCCATGGCGCTCAAGGACGACACTCGTTCGTGGCTCCTGAACCTGCCTCCGGGCTCGATCTCCTCCTGGGATGAGATGCGCGACCGCTTCGTCACCAACTTTCAGGGCACTCGCGACCGCCCCCCGGTGGCGGTTGACCTGCACCGCGTCAAGCAGCAACCAGGAGAGACCCTCCAGAAGTACATCCAACGCTTCAACAATGTTCGCCTCAAGATCCCCAAGGTGATAGACGAGGCCATCATCTCGGTGTTCTCTGATGGCGTCCGCGACGTCAAGATTAAGGAGGAACTCGCCACCCACGAGGAGTTGTGCACGTCTCTGGAGCTGTTCAACCTAGCGACCAAGTGCGCAAGAGCTGAGGAGGGACGCCTTTCCCTCCTCGAGCTCCCCGCTGCCGACCCAGAGGAGAAGAAAGCCAAGGCCAAGGACATGAAGCACAAGGGAGTCGCCGTGCTCGGGGCGGAGCCGGACATGAAGCGCGGAAGGGACCAGCCTGAGTCGTCCAAGAGCAGCTGACCGTTCTGCGCCTTCCACAATGTGCACAACCACAACACCAACGACTGTCAAGAGCTCAGGGCCATTCGCGACGGACGCTTCGGTCGACGCCCCGAGCGCAACGACCGAGGCTACGGCCAAGGAGGAGGACATGGCGGAGGATGCTGGGACGACCGGGGCCCATGCTAGGAGTGGCGCGACCAGCCTCGTGAGGACTGCTGGCAAGATCAGCCTCGCGAGGGCGCCTGGAGGGATCAGCCTCGTGAGGATCGCCCTTAGGGAAACACTGGTCTTCCTCCGCTGCTGCCACCACCAAGAAGGAATGACGACCACCATCAAGACGAGGGGGCTGGGGGCTTCCAGGAGCCACGTGCTATCGCCTGCATCTTGGGCGGAGCTCAAGCCCCAGCCTCATAGCGTATCTTCAAGCAGTTTGCTCACGAGGTGAACGTAGTCCTCCCCAAGCTCGAGGCCACACGCCCGCTCAGGTGGTCCAAGTGCGCTATTACCTTCAGCTCAGCAGACCAGCTCAAGTGCGCGGCCATCGCTGGCGCCTCCGATGCTCGCTCACCACATCGCGAACGTGCAAGTCACCAAGACTCTCATCGACGGCGGCCCAGGGCTTAACGTCCTGTCCGTCGAGATGTTCGACAACCTTCAAGTGCCCTACGATCAGCTTCAGCCTACCAAGCCTTTCTCAGGAGTGACCAACGGCTCCACCACCCCGATAGGACAGGTCGACCTCCCAGTCACCTTCGGACAGCGCGACAACTACCGCACTGAGCTCATCGACTTTGACTTCGCCCACATCCGTCTGCCATACAATGCCATCCTCGGGTACCCGGCCCTAGCCAAGTTCATGGCAGTGACGCACCACGGCTAACGTCATCAAGATGCCAGGAAGCGGCGGGATCATCACAGTCCCCTGCAAGGAAAGAGATGCGGTGTGCTCCCTCGAGCGTGCCTTCCAAGCTCCAGCAATCAAAGACCCCGACAGCAAGGGCGAGTACCCTCCTGAGGCCATCCCCAATAATAAGAAGCAGCTACTTAGTGTCGGACCTCAGGGGAGCGGCGCTTCAAGCGGTGCCACGTCAGGATCGGTGCCCGCACCTGGGGCGCCTCCCTCTATCGCATAGGAAGGCACGCCCGGCGCCCTCCTCGGGCAGGGCTCGGGGGCTCTCTTCTGGAGGGCCTCAGACCTTGCCAACATTACGAGGGAGGCGCTCGGGCACCATTTGGAGGTGTGCTTCGTGGCACGTCTCCCTCAGGAGGACACAGGGCGAGGAGCGCCAGCACTCAGGAGTTCATTACCAAGACCACTCAGGAACTGCAGGATGCAAGGGCCATGCGCGGCGATCGCCGCTCACCTGGCACAGCCCCCCATCCAGGCGAGGATGCCGGGCTGCGCGTCTGCATCGATGTCCCAGGGATCAATAGGGCCGCATCTCAGGAGCCCTTCTGGCCTTCGCGTGTGGGACGCTGCGAGGGCCCACCTCATAGCTATGTTCGCATGCCCTTTGGCCTGCCGAGTGTGGCGTCCGCCTTCCAGCGCGACTTGCAGAGCATCTTGGCGGCTCAGGAGGCCCGGCACCACGCAGTCCTGGTAGAGATGGAGATGGTCCTCAAGGAACCACCTGGACCCCCAGGGCCTCCCGAGGCTCAGGATCCCGGTGGCTCATGAGAAGCAACCCCTGCACCACGCATCTTCAGCTACCCCAACACCCCTTCTATGACGGAACCAGGTGACGTTTTCCAAGTTCTTTTAGCTGGGAGCGCCCCTCGGGCTGCATCATTCCCAGGCCGCGTGGGTCCGTCCCTGTGTCATGTATCCCTTTACATCTTTAGCTTACTTTGCTGGGGGCGCCCCACAGGCTACATCATCCCCAAGTCGCTCGGGTCCTACCCAGTGGCATGAATCGTTCGTGCATATACCTAAGTCAGTTTGTTTTCCATGCTTAATCTATCTATGACTATCACCTGCTTGATTGTCACCTACCACGGGAGCTGCTCACGCTGGCACGGCGCTTGTGCTTGGGTCTGTCCCTGCAACGTAGACAAATCTAAGCGGTCGAGCTCTGGCCGCGCGCGCCACCTCACCAGGCCCTCAGTGCCTTCATTCTCTTGCGGAGCGACCAATGGCCGGCCGGCGATTATAATGGCAATCTGCGCCCTTCCTCGTGCTGACTTGCAGTAACCTCCTGAGGACCACGGCAGGCAGCACCGCGGGCTCCCTCTTCTCCGATGTAATCCATTTGCGCGTTAAAAGGGGGGTTCCTGAGCATTGCGACTCATGAGCTCTTACTGGCTCTCCAGCCCTCACCCTCTGGCCTTGACCATGGCATCGCGACCTGGCATACCAGCGGTGGCTGACCTCGCTCGAGGGCCGGAACCTGAGGACGTAGAGCACGAAGGAGAGCATGGGGAAGAGGAGGAGACTCGTATGGGCCTGACCTAGCTATGCTACGACCGCGTACGCACAAGTCTGGCGCCTCGCGAAGGACCGACCCTGGACTGCCAAGATAAGTTTCACGCTCGGGTCAACTAATCGCTACGGCATAGAGTTCTCATTTGTGTTTCCCCGCTACGGCAACATAATCTCCCTTTCCTACCTCTCGGCGGTCGCTTGCACGCTAAATGGGACCTTCTGAGCATCGCGTCTCAGGGGCTCTTACTGGACCTCGGGCCGCTCACCTCTTGGCCTTGACCACGGCATCGCGACCTGGCATACTAGCGACGGCTGAAGCCTGGCTGGGGACCGAGACCTGTCAGCGTAGAGCACCAAGCTGTCGCGAGGTTGGAAAGGGGAAACCGAGCCGGAACGGGACACGCACACGTGCAATTTCATAATAAGGATAATATCAACAAAGAACATTGCGGACCCTTTACATGCCCCCGCGGGGTACTTCTCGATTCCTCGCAGGGAACAAAAGGAAAGAACTTCTAGGATCCCTACCTATGCGCGCCCCAGTGGCCGACGCCATCATCAACAGTGGGCCATGGGAGGCTGGCGCCAACCTCATCCAAATCAGCGGCGGCGATGGCCGGATGCTACAGCCTTGCTCCGGGCGCGGCGAGAGCTTGGGGGCACGTAGCTGTCGTCGCTCGTCTCTGGAGTCTCGTAGAGCTCGGGAGAATCGCTGGACTCCCAAGCATCGCTGCTGCTTCCAGAGGAGCTGCTGGCGGCGCGGACAGCAGACCCTGCCCCTGCTACGACGCTGTCCCGACGACCCCCACGATCGCATGTAATGATAACCCTTTTTGCATGCAGCAGGGACTCGTCAAATCGGACAGTTGCTGAGGTAGCATGGGAAGCGGAGACACCCACGTCCAATCAACCGCCACATGTCGACCAAGGCCACAGTCTATTGGGGCCCGCGGCGCTCCGCACTTGCCCTTTGGCTTCGCCTCAAAGCCAAGTCCGAGCGCGCCTTGGGCCCGGGGGCTACTGTCGGCGTTCTGGGAACTGGGGTCCCCAGACTTGCTCGCTCATGCTAACGGCGCTGCTCTGCGAAAGGGCTCAGACGCCCATCTTCACCAACAAGCATTCGAGACCCTCGCGAGGGGCCAAGCCTCGCGAGGCGGACGATGCAAGACCTCCTCGGGAGCGGCCTCACCAGGCTGGCTCGCGAGGGGCGGAGAGATCAAGGCAAGGCAAACCTCGCAAGGTTCTCATGACGCAAGCCATGACGATCGATACCAGGCGGGCGCCAGCACGCACAGTGTCCTTGTTTCCCCTTTGGTGTTAGGGAGGCAAGCGCAGGCGAAGAGTACCGAGGCATCAGGCAAAGGTTTCCATATCGGTGCAACAAGATCAAGACCAACAGGACGGCAGGACGGAGGTCACCGTGGCCCCAAGACGGCGTCACCACCAGAGTCTTTGGCAGGCGAAGACCACTTTTGTCAGGATAGGTTGTACTAGCTGTCCCCCTTCAAACTTGGCCGTTGTGGCATCCCTTCCCGCTCAATATTTGGGAAGAAGACCAGGGCCTCTATAAATAGGACTAGTCATCTCCATAGAGGGCTGGAACTCATCTTAAGCAATCCTCGCCGGCACACCAGCTCACCGAGCACAAGAACACCTCTCCTCAGGAGGCTGTTCTTCCCTTGTACTGTTCACCCTCAGCCCAAGAGGCAATCCACCACCACCACACTGGAGTAGGGTAATACACCACAACGGTGGCCCGAACCAGTATAAATCTTGTGTCTCTTGTGTTGCGAGTTCGTCGAGCTAAGCTTAGAGATCTCGGTGGGGCTGAGGGCGTGATTTGGTAGGGGGAGATCTTCGTGCGCACCCCAGTGTCCGAACCTCGAGGGTTTTGCCGGAACCCAAAATCCGACACTCTCAAGAACAAAATACCTTTCCTTGTTGTTATAATCAAAGAGAGCAGGCGCAGGCAAATATGTGTCCACAACATGTGATTGGTTAAACATCAGATTATAAGTGAAGTTATCAGCCCTTCCTGCGAGAATCTTATGCTCCTTTAAGGTGTCAAAATCTAAATACTACGTGGGTAGAATAGGATCAAAGGGCAAAGGTGAAGCACCCAGCCCTCGTGCTAGACGTGTGGCATAAATTCCACCATAGAACCAGCCACTTTTGGCAATATGCTGAAGTCTACGTGCAACAATCGCTGCAAGGTTATAATTCCTTTCACCTATGAGAGCGGTGTGAATGAGGCTCAAGTCTGGAGCACAAAGTATGCTACAGTCTTGCTTGCCTACTATGCATTTCCCATTAAATAATGCAAGGTACTGTATTGCGGGAAAGTGAATTTATTCTTCCTTGTCTCACTCCCCTATTTTCACCGTAACAAAGGCTAGTCAAGAAAGACTCATACTCAGCCTTTGCTGGCTCATCAAGCGAACCCCAAAATGGAAGTTTGCAATGGTAAGCAAAGTTCTCCAGTAGAATAGTAAATGGTTCATCATAAAGCATAAACGACACCCTCGACTCACGTGGAAAATATTTAAACCCCTTAACAAATGATTCAGTGAGAAGATGGCGCTGTTCACACTTATCTAAAAGGTAGGGACCGAGACCGGCATTGTGAAAATATTGGTCAAATTCCTCCTTGATGCCCACTTGCATCATATACTCATCGCAAGGCCATAAGCAAGTTTTGGTGGTAGCATCTCGCGTGGAACTTTCACTTGGTTCAACATAAGACCGGCGAGCTGAACTGTCACTAGAAGATGCCCCCGAGGATCGTCTCCTCGAAGAACTCCTTCCAAATAGGTTCATCATGTCCGCGTACAATTTTTCCTATGAACAAAAATCTGAATTTTTAGTTCACAAAAGTTTCTCAACAAAACTTCACAAAACTAATAGCAACTACTCATAGGGATACATAGAGGCCATAGCAAGCATTCAAACTACTTAGAATACTAAGAATTGAACATGCAAGCACATCTACAGCGGCACCAAGAGTAGCTATTCATTCAAAGTATAAACCACTAAAACAAAAACTAATTGGACAAGTGGTGGAGTCACATACCAAGCAACAAATCCCCAAAACAGTTTCGGAAACGGAGCTTCGAGCAAAGAGATTGAAATCCGCGGTTTCGGGAGCAAGAACACGAGAGAGAGAGAGAGCTAGAGTGATTTTTTTCTGGAGGTAAGTGACTGTGTGGGAGGAACAAGTAAGTGAGGGGGCCCACGTGGGGACCACAATCCCCAGGGCGCGCTGGCGCGCCCTGGTGAGTTGTGCCCACCAGGTGCACCCCCCTCTGGTATTATTTGCACCAAAAATTCTTAAATATTCACGAAAAAATCATATAAAATTTTCAGGGCATTCTGAGAACTTTTATTTTTGGGTCATTTTTTATTGCACGGGAAATTCAGAAAACAGACAAAACATGGCATTTATTTTATTTAACTAATAAAAACAGAAAACAAAAAGCGGGGACAGAAGGTAGTGCTTACTAAATTCATCAACTTCATACCGCTCAAAAATGATCCATTAATAAGGTTGATCAGGTCTTATTAACAACCACTTCCGATTAGCATGAAACCGAAGAACTTTCGTAAATCACTAAATTACCTCAATGGGGATTTGCATCTCCCCTACAATAAGCATTTCATATTTCTTTTTGACAGTAGGTAGAGGTATTTGAAAACATCCAATAGTGATTGTGGGAGATTTTTCAATAACGTTAATACCATTCACTTGGAATTGTTTCTTCAGAAAGTGCACCGTATGCTCATTACCATTGATATGAAAAGTGACCTTGCTTTTATTGCAATCAATAACAGCCCCTGCAGTATTCAAGAAGGGTCTACCAAGGATAATCGATATGTTGTCGTCCTCGGGCATCTCAAGTATAACAAAGTCACTCAGAATAGTAACATTAGCAACAACAACGGGCACATCCTCATAGATACCGATAGGTATGGCAGTTGACTTGTCAGCCATTTGCAAAGATATTTCAGTAGGTGTGAGTTTATTCAAGTCAAGTCTTTTATATAAAGAGAAAGGCATAACACTAGCACCAGCCCCTAAATCACACAAAGCAGTTTTTACATAATTCTTTTTGATAGAGCAAGGTATAGTTGGTATTCCTGGATCTCCAAGTTTTTTAGGTACTCCATCTTTAAAAGTGTAATTAGCAAGCATAGTGGAGATTTTAGCTTCCGGTATTTTTCTCTTATTAGTGATGACGTCTTTCATATACTTTGCATAAGGAGGCATTTTCAAGATATCAGTCAAGCGAGTACGCAAAAAAGACTGGCCTCAACATTTCAGCAAAGCGTTCAAATTCTTCATCATCATTATTTTTAGTTGTCTTGGGTGGAAAAGGCATAGGTTTTTGAACCCACGGTTCTCTTTCTTTACCGTGTTTTCTAGCAATGTAGTCTCTTTTATCATACCTTTTATTCTTAGGTTGTGGGTTATCAAGATCAACAGGTGGTTCTATCTCAACATCATTATCTGGTTCTTTTTCATTTGGTTGATTGTCTTCATGAACCTCATCATTATCTTTTTCATTATCACTAGGTGAGTGTTCATTACCAGATTGAGTTTTAGCATCTGAGATAGAAGTTTCATTATTATTATCAGGAGGTTTTTCTATTTCAGGTTCACTAGAAGTGTGCAAAGTCCTATCATTTTTCTTTTTCTTTTTCTTTATAGAAGGACTAGGTGCACTAGTGTTGTTTCTTTGTGAATCTTGTTCTATTCTTTTTGGGTGTCCCTCAGGATAAAGTGGTTCCTGGGTCATTTTACCTCCTCTAGTTGCAACTCTAACAGCAAAGTCATGCATATTATGATTCATTTCATCAAGTAATTCTCTTTGTGATTTAGCAACTTGTTCTAACTGGGTTTGAACCATAGAAGCATGCTTTCCAACACCTCTAACATCATTTGATATTCTAAATAACAAGTCACTCAAGCGAGCAATCATATCAGAATTATATTTCAATTGTTTCATAACATTTGCATTGAAGTGATCTTGTTTTCTAATGTAGTTTTCAAACTCATAAAGGCATTGACTAGGATGCATATTGTGAGAATTATCATTTTCATTAAACTTCATAAGAGAATTACCTCTACCACCTTAGGCAGTGGTGGTGTATTAAGCCCATGTATTTCTTCAATAGGAGGTAAAATTTTAACATCCTCAGCTTTAATACCTTTTTCCTTCATAGATTTCTTTGCCTCTTGCATATCTTCGGGACTGAGATATAATATACCCCTCTTCTCTGGAGTGGGTTTAGGCGGTGGTTCAGGAATAGTCCAATCATCATAATTTTTCAATATGTTATTCAATAATTGTTCAGCTTGAGCAACAGTTCGTTCCCTGAAAACACAACCAGCACAACTATCTAGGAAGTCCCTAGAAGCATCGGTTAGTCCATTATAGAAGATATCAACTATTTAATTTTTCTTAAGAGGATGATCAGGCAAAGCATTAAGTAATTGGCAAAGCCTCCCCCAAGCTTGTGGGAGACTCTCTTCTTTAGTTTGCACAAAGTTAAATATTTCCTGCAAGGCATCTTGTTTCTTATGAGCAGGGAAATATTTTTCGGAGAAGTAATAAATCATATCCTGGGGACTACGCACACAACCAGGAGCAAGACAATTGTAGCAAGCTTTAGCATCACCCTTTAATGAGAAAGGAAACAATTTGAGAATAAAGTAATAGCGAGTTCTCTCATCATGAATAAAAAGGGTGGCTATATCATTCAACTTAGTAAGATGTGCCACAACAGTTTCAGTTTCATAACCATGGAAAGGATCAGATTCAACGAAAGAAATTAACTCTGGGTCGACAGAGAATTCATAATCCTTATCAGCAATACAGATAGGTGAAGTAGCAAACTTAGGATCACATTTCATTCTAGCATTCAGAGATTTTTCTTTATACTTTTGTAGTAATTTTTCTAGATCATCTCTATTATTGCAAGCAAGAATATCTCTAGTTGCTTCTTCACTCATAACATAACCTTCCAGTACCTTAGGCAATTCATATCTAGGAAGGCTAGTTCTAGCAGGTGTTTTAGGAGTTTCAGTTTAAAGCTCATCATCAGATTCAACAACATCATGTTGTATAACTCTAGCAATTTGTTCATCAAGAAAATCACCAAGTGGCACATCATCATTATCAAGCAAGGTACTAGCATCATCATAAGCATCATTCATAGTAGAAGTAGCATCATCAATAACTTGCGACATATTAGAATTCATAGCATGTGGTGGTGTTGCAAGTTTACTCATAACAGAAGGTGAATCTAAAGCGTAATCGGATGGCGTTTCTTACCTCCCCTCATACTTGAGGGAAATATCTTCGGTTTAGGATCCTTCAGATTCTTCATAGTGATAATATGGTACTAATTCCAAGTGACTCAACAAATATAGCTATGCTCCCCGGCAACGACGCCAGAAAAAGGTCTTGATAACCCATAAGAATAGGGGATCGCAACAGTTTTCGAGGGTAAGTATTTAACCCAAATTTATAGATTCAACACAAGGGGAGCCAAATAATATTTGAAGGTATTAGCAGCTGATTTTTCAATTCAACCACACCTGGAGATTAATTATCTGCAGCAAAGTGATCAGTGGCAAAGTAGTTTTATAGTTTGATAGTAGTGACAGCAACAACGGTAACAGTAACAGCGATTGCAGTAATTTTGTAGCAAGTGTAACAGTGATGATAGCAATAGTAACTTAGCAGAAACAATATAGGACAAATTCCTAGGCATTGGATCGGTGACTTGTTGGATGATATTCATCATGTGACAGTTATAACCTAGGGCGATACGGCACTAGCTCTAGTTCATCGATATAATGTAGGCATGTATTCCGTAAATAGTCACACGTGCTTTATTAAAAGAACTTGCATGACATCTCTTGTCCTACCCTCCCGTGGCAGCGGGGTCCATATTGGAAACTAAGGGATATTAAGGCCTCCTTTTAATAGAGAACCGCAACAAAGCATTAACACATAGTGAATACATGAACTCCTCAAACTACGGTCATCACCGGGAGTGGGCCCGGTTGTTGTCACTCTAGGGTTGCTAGATCATAACACGTAGTAGGTGACTATAACTTGCAAGATCGGATCTAAAACATGGATATAATGATGAATTCATAAACGGTTCAGATCTGAGTTCATGGCACCCGGGCCCAAAGTGACAAGCATTAAGCATAGCAAAGTCATAGCAACATCAATCTAAGAACATAGTAGATACTAGGGATCAAGCCCTAACAAAACTAACTCGATTACATGATGAATCTCATCCAACTCCTCACCGACCAGCGAGCCTACAAAGGAATTACTCACTCCCGGTGGGGATTATCACGGAATTGGCGATGGAGATGGGTTGGTGATGACGAAGAATGAAGATCCCCCTCTCCGAAGCCCCAAATGGACTCCAGATCTGCCCTCCCGAGGAAGAACAGGGCTAGGCGGCGGCTTCGTCTCGTGGATCGCGATAATTCTTTCTCCCTGATTTTTTTTCTGGAAATATGTGAATTTATAGTATCAGGGGGTCGTCAGCAGGGCCACCAGGTGGGTACAACCCACCTGGGTGTGCCAGGAGTAGGGGCACGCCCTGGTGGGTTGTGCCCAACCAGGGGCCCCTCTCTGGTGGGTCTTGGCTCCAGAAATTCTTATTATTGATATAAAAAATTCTCGCAAAGTTTCGTTCCATTCCGAGAACTTTTATTTCTGCACAAAAACAACACCATGGTAGTTCTGCTTAAAACAACGTCAATCCGGGGTTAGTTTCATTCAAATCGTGCAAATTAGAGTCCAAAACAAGAGGAAAGGCGTGAGAAAAAGTAGATATGTTGGAGACGTATCAGGGATGCCCGGTCCCAAACTGCAAACAGAATAAGCTTACAAATAATCAAACAAAAACTCCCAATGGAGTCAAAACCTTTACTTTTATCGCTTGGGATCCGCCACTAGCATGCTTAGCATGGAAGATATTGAAAGCTGATGGTCGTGAAGTAAATGAGAAGGGTGCGTGTCTCAAAATATCATTTATCTATGTTTAAAAACCTGAGCTCTGACACCTCTGCAAATCACTACTTCCCTCTGTGAAGGTACTATCTATTTTACTTTTATGTTGTGTCGTCACCTTCTAAAATAAGCGCCAGAACCTAAGAGCACTACTGTCATGCTTATGCATTGTGTGTAGCTAATGTTGGGTGCATCATGACTGGATCTTTTCTATCATGAATTACAATGTTTAGTCGCTGCTTGAACTTTGGAGGTGCTCTGCATTTATGTTTTGTGGTCCCAGAAAGGGCTAGCGAGATACCACTATTGTCATATTATACCATGGTTGTTTTGATAACGTGTTGCCGTTTGAGATATCTTATTATTGCTCGCCAGCTGATTATGTTATTGATACGAGTTAATATAATTTTTAAGAGTTATTGTAGGCATGGATAGTTATAATGTTAGCTGAAAACTAGGGTGTTGTTTAAGCTTATTTATGCAAACAAGAGCAAAAGAGTTCGTAAAAAATTTCTTTCTCTATTTCAGTTTATCAACTGAATTGCTTGAGGACAACCAAATGTTTAAGCTTGGGGGAGTTGATACGTCTCCAACGTATCTACTTTTCCTAATGCTTTTCCTCTTGTTTTGGACTCCAATTTGCATGATTTGAATGAACCTAACCCCGGACTGACGCTATTTTCAGTAGAACTACCATGGTGTTGTTTTTTTGCAGAAATAAAAGTTCTCGGAATGGAATGAAACTTTGCGAGGATTTTTTATATCAATAAAGAGAATTTCTGGAGCCAAGAGCCACCGGAGGGCACACTGGTGGGCACAACCCACCAGGCGCGCCTGCCCTCTCAGCGCGCCTGTGGGTTGTCCCACCGGTGGCCCCAGCAGACCTCAAATCGACGCTATAAAATCCTTTTTTTCCAGAAAAAAATCAGGAAGAAAGAATTATCGCGATCCACGAGATGGGGCCACCATCACCTCCTGTTCTTCATTGGGAGGCCAGATCTGGAGTCCGTTTGGGGCTCCGGAGAGGGGGATTTTCGTTCTTCGTCATCACCAACCCTTCTCCATCGCCAATTCCATGATGCTCCCCACCAGGAGTGAGTAATTCCTTCGTAGGCTCGCTGGTCGGTGAGGAGTTGGATGAGATTCATCATGTAATCTAGTTAGTTTTGTTAGGGCTTGATCCCTAGTATCCACTATGTTCTGAGATTGATGTTGCTATGACTTTGCCATGCTTAATGCTTGTAACTTTGGGCCCGGGTGCCATGAATTCAGATCTAAACTGTTTATGTGATCACAATTATATCCATGTTCTAGATCCAATCTTGCAAATTATAGTCACCTACTACGTGTTATGATCCGGCAACCCCGGAGTGACAATAGTCGGGACCACTCCTGGTGATGACCGTAGTTTGAGGAGTTCAAGTATTCACTGTGTGTTAATGCTTTGTTCCGGTTCTCAATTAAAAGGAGGCCTTAATATCCCTTAGTTTCCAATATGGACCTCGCTGCCACGGGAGGATAGAACAAAAGATGTCATGCAAGTTCTTTCCATAATCACGTATGACTATTTACGGAATACACGCCTCATTATTTTTATGAACTGGAGCTAGTGTCGTATCGCCCTAGGTTATGACTGTCACATGATGAATATCATCCAACAAATTACCGATCCAATGCCTACGAATTTATCCTATATTGTTCTTGCTAAGTTACTACTGCTATTGTTACTGTTGTACCTGCTACAAAATTACTGCTATCACTGTTACCGTTGACGTTACTGCTGCTACTATTATCAAAACTATCATACTGCTTTGCTACTGATCACGTTGTTGCAGATAATTAATCTCCTGGTGTGGTTGAATTGACAACTTAGCTGCTAATACCTTCAAATATTCTTTGGCTCCCCTTGTGTCGAATTTATAAATTTGGATTGAATACTCTACCCTTGAAAACTGTTGTGATCCCCTATACTTGTGGGTTATCAATATCGTTCTATATAAAAAAGGTATTCACAATTTTAGAAGGTGTTCAAGAACTTGAAAAATATTTCCAAAACGTACAACAAAGATTCACATAATCTTATTCAGAAATTTGTAGGCAAAGGAAAAATAAAATAAAAATGGCCACACGAAAAGATAAAAAAATCATACATAGAGATAATAGAGAAAAGAAAGAACTAAAAAGAATAAAATAGTTGGTAATAGTTTTCAGGAAAATAAACACATTAAAGGGTATAGAAAACACAAAAGCTCTTCAAAAAAGAAGAAAAGAAGAAGAAGAAAATGACACCCACACGCTAGTGTTCCCCTGCCATTTCCTTTTCTTTTTTTGAAACAAAACTTCAAACTTTATTAAGTAGAAATAATTGTTACATCATCCATAAGAAGAGGTACAATATCCTTCATAGGCTCCTCAAACCAATCCCTAGTGGCTAATTTTTTGCTAACCTAGGTATTTCATGGGCCACTTTATTTGCTTCCCTATTACAGTGTTCAAATTTAACTATAGAAAAATCACAAGTCAAAAAGTAACTATCATCAAAAACTGCAGCTGCCGCTCCCGCTGAGTGTCCTCCATTCTTAAATATGTCGATCACTTCTATGTTATCTGAGTTTACAACAAGGCGATTGCAGCCCGCCTTCTATGCTAGGAATAAACCAAATTTAAGAGCCAGTACTTCTGCTGTTAATACATCATCACACCAGTCAATCCTCCAGTTTCCTCCGACGATGAACCTTCCCTTATCATCTCTCATGATCGCCCCAGCTGTACCTTGAAGGAGATCATGATCAAAAGCGGCATCAACATTCAACTTCACAAATCCCCTAGGAGGGATACACCATTCCCCTGTTTTACGAGTTGCCTTAGGGGAGTATGCATTGACATAGCTTGACGTTATAGCACGAGACCCCATTGTGGTTTGATTTGCATCCTGTAACTTTCCTTCATGGACCAGTTGACGCCTATCTCACCATAGATACCAAGCTGTAATAGCTATTAACTCACGTGCATTCTGTATGCCCTTAATGTTTAATTCTTGATCTTTCATAAGGAGTAAGAATTCTAGCACCGCCTCTCCCGCGTGGTCAACAACATAGGCTTTATGGATCACCTCTTGCAGGCCTAATTTTCCCCAAAGTTCTTTCGCCTTTTGACACTGAAACAAGACGTGTTTTGTATCCTCCGGTCCATTCGAGCACGAAGGGCAAATGGGTGAAACTTCTATATGTCTATTGACAAGTGTAACTCGGCATGGGAGGGTACCATGCAGTGTACGCCATATGAAAATTTTAATTTTTGCTGGGCAGGATAGTTTCCAAATCTTACCCCATATAGGGTTGACATTGGTTCTATCCATTCCGTCTGCGTGTTCTAATTTTTTACCATGTTGTTGGTTCCATTCTTCCAAATAAGCCGATCGAACAGTGGACTTACCATTTTTTGTATGGCTGCAAGCAATAAAGTCAAGCATATTACGCATGGGAAGTGGAATTGCTAATACCCTTTGAGCATCAATTGTCCTTAACGTTTGTCTCACCAAATCTTCATCCCAAGAATTCGTGATTGGATCAATAAGATCACAGACTTTTGAGAGTAGTTGTCCCCTTCTATGAGTCATAATTTTCCTATTCGCACGGTTAGGAATCCATGCATCTCTCCATATATCAATATTATGTCCATTTCCAACTCGCCAGATATAACCGTTTTTCAAACAGTTCACTCCCACCATGATACTTTGCCAACTAAAAGAGGATCCCTTTTTTAGATTTGCACTCATTAAATCACCATCCGAAAAATATTTAGCTCTCAAGATAGTAGCACATAAAGACTCAGGATTATCAAGCAGACGCTATGCTTGTTTGGCTAACAATGCTAGATTAAAACAGTTGATATCTCGAAACTCCATACGTCCTTGGTCTTTTGGGATGCATATCTTCCACCACGCCATCTAATGCATTCTCTTCTGGTTGTCCTCGTCACCCCACCAAAATTGCGATATCGCGTCAATGATTCCCTTACAAGTTTTTTAGGAATTTTAAAGATGGACATGGCATAAGCTGAGATAGCTTGTACAACAGATTTGAGCAAAATTTCCTTTCCACCCGTGGATAGCAATTTTTCTTTTCATCCACTGATTTTCATAATAATTCTATCATTAAGGAATTAGAAACAGTCGCTTTTGTCCATACCCACATTTGCAGCAAACCTAAATACTTATCGTTAAGTGCTTCAGTCACAATATTCAAAATTGTACAGATTTGCGCCTTATCTTCTACCTTGGTATTGGGACTGAAGAATATACTAGACTTCTCAACACTCACCATATGCCCCGAGGCCGCACAATTGGAGTTTAATCGCCTTTGCGTTCATAACATTTGCTTTCATAAGGATCAACGAATCATCTACAAAGAGAAGGTTTGATATCGATGGTGCATCCCTGCTAACCTTTATTCCTGACATGTTCCCACTCTCCTCTGCATTCACTAATAGAGCGGTCAGCCCCTCCGTACATAACAATAATAAGTATGGAGATAGAGGATCTCCCTGCCTTAATCCTCTAGCAGGTTTAAAACTCTCAGTTTCTTCTGTATTAAACTGAACCTGGTACTCCACTGAGGTTACACATTGCATAATCAAGTTTACCCAGTTTTCTTGAAATCCCAATCTGAGCATAATCTCCTTGATACTATATTAGTGGCAATTAATATATTAAGTTTACACATATGCCACTAATATATTATTTTAATCATTCGTCTTGGCACTAACGCACTCTGAGTTGTGCTGATAATATCTAAGAGGATTATCTTCAAACGGGCCGCAATCATTTTTGAGATTACCTTATACACGACATTACACAGACTAATTGTCAAAATTGATGCCATTTCCTCTTCTTGTGTAGACTCCTCCAGTTCTTCACAACCCATAGAACAGACAACAAAAAACAAATAAATGGGCTGCCCAGCTCGGCGATGATATAACAGGCCCATAAAAACTAAAAACAAGAAAAGTGGGCTGACAAAAGAAAAACGAGAGGCGGAAGCATGCGGCAGAAACCAAACCAACTTCAGATCGAGATTTGCACGAGATTTACAACATCTAGATCCAATGGCCAAGAACTTAGACGCGACATCCTTAAATCTCCTCTAGATGAGATTTAGCAAATTCGTTTTTAATACAAGTTGTGGCGTGCGCATACAAGCGCTCCCGTAAGGCGGCTCCCGCTGGTGTCTGATTTGCGTTGGATACGCTCGATCTTCTGGGGCAACATGAACGTGTGAATATTTTTATTTTGGACCCTGATAAGGTCACACGTGTGGGCTGAAGGAGGCCGAGTCACACGCCTTTCTAGACACCCATTGCGACACATCGATTTTTTTTGTGTTTTCCAAACATGCATGCAAACAGGGACGAAAACAGATGATGTCAGCAGGAATCTTTTAGACATTTAAAACTTTAAAATGTTTTATCTTATAAATGAAAAACCTGATTTAAAATCCATTTTCACCATTAAATTCGCCGTGACGAGGACTTCAAAACTAGATCCGATATCGATATGTTTCGGCGATATTTTTTGGCGGTCAAAAGTTGTCATGTTTATTGCACATAAACTGTTAGGGAACGTAGTAATTTCAAAAAAATTCCTACGCACAACAAGATCATGGTGATGCATAGCAACGAGAGGGAAGAGTGTTGTCCACGTACCCTCGTAGACCGAAAGCGGAAGCGTTAGCACAACGTGGTTGATGTAGTCATACGTCTTCATGATCCGACCGATCAAGTACCGAACGCACGGCACCTCCGAGTTCAGCACACGTTCAGCCCGATGACGTCCCTCGAACTCCGATCCAGCCGAGTGTTGAGGGAGAGTTTCACAAGACGACGGGCAGGACGATGATGATGTTCTATCGACGCAGGCTTCGCCTAAGCACCGCCACAAGATATCGAGGAGGACTATGGTGGAGGGGGCACCGCACATGGCTAAAAGATCAAATGATCAATTGTTGTGTCTCTAGGGTGCCCCCTGCCCCCGTATATAAAGGAGCAAGGGGGAGGTGCGGCCGGCCTAGAGGGGGCGCTCCAGGAGGAGTCCTACTCCTACCGGGAGTAGGACTCCCTCCGTTTTCCTTCTTGGACTAGGAGTGGAGGGGGAAAGAGGAGGGAGAGGGGAAGGAAAGGGGGCGCCGCCCCCCTCTCCTTGTCCTACTCGGACTAGGGGGGAGGGGCACACGGCCCTGCCCTGGCCGCCTCTCTTCTCCACAAGGCCCACTATGGCCCATTAAGCCCCCGGGGAGTTCCGGTAACCTCCGGGTACTCCAGTAAAATCCTGATTTCACTCGGACCACTTCCGATATCCAAATATAGGCTTCCAATATATCAATCTTCATGTCTCGACCATTTCGAGACTCCTCGTCATGTCCCTGATCACATCCGATTGAACAACCTTCAGTACATCAAAACATATAAACTCGTAATATAACTATCATCGAAACGTTAAGCGTGCGGACCCTACGGGTTCGAGAATTATGTAGACATGACCGAGACACGTCTCCGGTCAATAACCAATAGCGGAACCTGGATGCTCATATTGGCTCCCACATATTCTACGAAGATCTTTGTCGGTCAGACCGCATAACAACATACGTTGTTCCCTTTGTCATCGGTATGTTACTTGCCCGAGATTCGATCGTCGGTATCTCAATACCTAGTTCAATCTCGTTGCCGGCAAGTATCTTTACTCATTCTGTAATACATCATCCTGCAACTAACTCATTAGTTGCAATGCTTGCAAGGCTTAAGTGATGTGCATTACCGAGAGGGCCCAGAGATACCTCTCCGACAATCGGAGTGACAAATCCTAATCTCAAAATACGCCAACCCAACAAGTACCTCCGTAGACACCTGTAGAGCACCTTTATAATCACCCAGTTACGTTGTGACGTTTGGTAGCACACAAAGTGTTCCTCCGATAAACGGGAGTTGCATAATCTCATAGTCATTGGAACATGTATAAGTCATGAAGAAAGCAATAGCAACATACTAAACGATCGAGTGCTAAGCTAACGGAATGGGTCAAGTCAATCACATCATTCTCCTAATGATGTGATCCCGTTAATCAAATGACAACTCATGTCAATGGCTAGGAAACATAACCATCTTTGATCAACGAGCTAGTCAAGTAGAGGCATACTAGTGACACTGCTTGTCTATGTATCCACACATGTATTATGTTTCCGGTTAATACAATTCTAGCATGAATAATAAACATTTATCATGATATAAGGAAATAAATAATAACTTTACTATTGCCTCTAGGGCATATTTCCTTCAGTCTCCCACTTGCACTAGAGTCAATAATCTAGATTACACAGTAATGATTCAAACACCCATGGAGCCTTGGTGCTGATCATGTTTTGCTCGTGGAAGAGGCTTAGTCAACGGGTCTGCAACATTCAGATCCGTATGTATGTTGCAAATTTCTATGTCTCCCACCTGGACTAAATCCCAGATGGAGTTGAAGCGTCTCTTGATGTGCTTGGTTCTCTTGTGAAATCTGGATTCCTTCGCCAAGGCAATTGCACCAGTATTGTCACAAAAGATTTTCATTGGACCCGATGCACTAGGTATGACACCTAGATCGGATATGAACTCCTTCATCCAGACTCCTTCATTTGCTGATTACAGAGCAGCTATGTACTCCGCTTCACACGTAGATCCCACCACGATGCTTTGTTTAGAACTGCACCAACTGACAGCTCCACCGTTCAATGTAAACATGTACCCGGTTTGCGATTTAGAATCATTCGGATCAGTGTCAAAGCTTGCATCAACGTAACCATTTACGATGAGCTCTTTGTCACCTCCATAAACGAGAAACATATCCTTAGTCCTTTTCAGGTATTTTAGGATGTTCTTGACCGCTGTCCAAAGGATCCACTCAGATTACTTTGGTACCTCCTGCTAGACTTATAGCAAGGCACACATCAGGTCCGTACACAAGATTGCATACATGATAGAGCCTATGGCTGAAGCATAGGAACATCTTTCATTTTCTCTCTATTTCTGCAGTGGTCGGGCATTGAGTCTTACTCAACTTCACACCTTGTAACACAGGCAAGAACCCTTTCTTTGCTTGATCCATTTTGAACTTCTTCAAAACTTTGTCAAGGTATGTGCTTTGTGAAAGTCCAATTAAGCGTATTGATCTATGTCTATAGATCTTTATGCCCAATATATAAGCAGCTTCACCAAGGTCTTTCATTGAAAAACTCTTATTCAAGTATCCCTTTATGCTATCCAGAAATTCTATATCATTTCCAATCAGCAATATGTCATCCACATATAATATCATAAATGCTACAGAGCTCCCACTCACTTTCTTGTAAATACAGGCTTCTCCAAAAGTCTGTACAAAACCAAATGCTTTGATCACACTATCAAAGCGTTTATTCCAACTCCGAGAGGCTTGCACCAGTCCATAAATGGATCATTGGAGCTTGCACACTTTGTTAGCTCCCTTTGGATCGACAAAACCTTCCGTTGCATCATATACAACTCTTCTTCCGTAAATCCATTCAGGCATGCAGTTTTGACATCCATTTGCCAAATTTCATAATCATAAAATGCGGCAATTGCTAACATGATTCGACAGACTTAGGCATCGCCACGGGTGAGAAGGTCTCATCGTAGTCAATCCCTTGAACTTGTCAAAACCTTTTGCAACAAGTCGAGCTTTATAGACAATAACATTACCGCCGGCCGCCTTCTTCTTGAAGATCCATTTATTCTCAATTGCTTGCCGATCATCGGAAAGTCAACCAAAGTCCACACTTTGTTCTCATACATGGATCCCATCTCAGATTTCATGGCCTCAAGCCATTTCGCGAATCTGGGCTCACCATCGCTTCTTCATAGTTTGTAGGTTCGCCATGGTCTAGTAACATAACCTCCGTAATAGGATTACCGTACCACTGTGCGGATCTTACTCGTTGACCCACGAGGTTCAAGAATAACTTGATCTCAAGTTTCATGATCATCATCATTAACTTCCTCACTAATTGGTGTAGGTGTCGCAGAAACCGGTTTCTGCAATGAACTACTTTCCAATAAGGGAGCAGGTACAGTTACCTCATCAAGTTCTACTTTCCTCCCACACACTTCTTTCGAGAGAAACTCCTTCTCCAGAAAGATTCCAAATTTAGCAACAAAAATCTTGCCTTCGGATCTGTGATAGAAGGTGTACCCAACAGTCTCCTTTGGGTATCCTATGAAGACACATTTCTCCGATTTAGGTTCGAGCTTATCAGGTTGAAGCTTTTTCACCTAAGCATCACAACCCCAAACTTTAAGAAACGACAACTTTGGTTTCTTGCCAAACCACAGTTCATAAGGCGTCGTCTCAACGGATTTTGATGGTGCCCTATTTAACGTGAATGCGGCCATCTATAAAGCATAACCCCAAAACGATAGCGGTAAATCAGTAGGAGACATCATAGATCGCACCATATCTAGTAGAGTACGATTACGACGTTCAGACACACCATTATGTTGTGGTGTTCTGGGTGGCGCGAGTTGCGAAACTATTCCGCATTGTTTCAAATGAAGACCAAACTCATAACTCAAATATTCTCCACCACGATCAGATCGTAGAAACTTTATTTTCTTGTTACGATGATTTTCAACTTCACTCTGAAATTCTTTGAACTTTTCAAATGTTTCAGTCTTATGTTTCATTAAGTAGATATACCCATATCTGCTTAAATTATTTGTGAAGGTTGGAAAATAACGATATTCATCGGACCACACACATCTGTATGTATGATTTCCAACAAATCTGTTGCTCTCTCCACGGTACCGGAGAACGGCGTTTTAGTCATCTTGCCCATGAGGCACGGTTCGCAAGTACCAAGTGATTCATAATCAAGTGGTTCCAAAAGTCCATCAGTATGGAGTTTCTTCATGCGCTTTACAATCGATATGACCTAAACGGCAAGTGCACAAATAAGTTGCACTATCATTATCAACTCGCATCTTTTGGCTTCAACATTATGAACATGTGTATCACTACTATCGAGATTCATCAAAAATAGACCACTCTTCAAGGGTGCATGACCATAAAAGATATTACTCATATAAATAGAACAACCATTATTCTCTTATTTAAATGAATAACCATCTCGCATCAAACAAGATCCAGATATAATGTCCATGCTCAACGCTGGCACCAAATAACAATTATTTAGGTCTAAAAATAATCCCGAAGGTAGATGTTGAGGTAGCGTGCCGACCACGATCACATCGACTTTGGAACCATTTCCCACGCGCATCATCACCTCATCCTTAGCCAATCTTTTCTTAATTCAGAGTCCCTGCTTCAAGTTGCAAATATTAGCAATGTAACCAGATCAAATACCCAAAGCTATCATGAGCATTAGTAAGGTACACATCAAGAACATGTATATCACATATACCTTTGTTCACCTTGCCATCTTTCTTATCCGCCAAATACTTGGGGCAGTTCCGCTTCCAGTGACCAGTATGCTTGCAGTAGAAGCACTCAATCTCAGGCTTAGGTCCAAACTTGGGTTTCTTCTCCTGAGCAGCAACTTGCTTGCTGTTCTTCTTGAAGTTCCCCTTCTTATTCCCTTTGCCCTTTTCTTGAAACTGGTGGTCTTATTGACCATCAACACTTGATGCTCCTTCTTAATTTCTACCTCCGCAGCCTTTAGCATTGCGAAGAGCTCGGGAATCGTCTTACCCATCCCTTGCATGTTATAGTTCATCACGAAGCTCCTGTAGCTTGGTGGCAGTGATTGGAGAATTCTGTCAATGACGCTATCATCCGTAAGATTAACTCCCAGTTGAATCAAGTGATTATTATACCCAAACATTTTGACTATATGCTCACTGACAGAACTATTCTCCTCCATCTTGCAGCTGTAGAACTTATTGGAGAATTCATATCTCTCAATCCGGGCATTTGCTTGAAATATTAACTTCAACTCCGGAACATCTCATATGCTCCATGACGCTCAAAACGCCGTTGAAGTCCCGGTTCTAAGCCGTAGCATGGCACATTGAACTATCGAGTAGTCATCGCTTTGCTCGCCAGATGTTCTTAACGCCGCTGGTTGCATCAAGAAGCAGTTCGCACCCAGCGGTGCTTCCAGATTTAATTCTTCCATGCAGCAATGAGGATAATCTCAAATTACGGACCCAGTCCGTAATCGCTACCATCATCTTTCAACTTTGCTTTCTCAAGGAACGCATTAAAATTCAACAGAACAATGGCACGGGCCATCTATCTACAATCAACATAGACAAGCAAGATACTATCAGGTACTAAGTTCATGATAAATTTAAGTTCAATTAATCATATTACTTGAGAACTCCCACTTAGATAGACATCCCTCTAATCCTCTAAGTGATCACGTGATCCATATCAACTAAACCATGTCCGATCATCACGTGAGATGGAGTAGTTTCAACGGTGAACATCACTATGTTGATCATATCTAGTATATGATTCACGCTCGACCTTTCGGTCTCCGTGTTCCGAGGCCATATCTGTTATATGCTAGGCTCGTCAAGTTTAACCTGAGTATTCCGCGTGTGCAACTGTTTTGCACCCGTTGAATTTGAACGTAGAGCCTATCACACCCGATCATCACGTGGTGTCTCAGCACAAAGAACTTTTGCAACGATGAATACTCAGGGAGAACACTTATACTTTGATAATTTAGTGAGGGATCATTGTCGGTGTCAAAACCGGCGGATCTCGGGTAGGGGGTCCCAAACTGTGCGTCTAGGCGGATGGTAACAGGAGACAAGGGACACGATGTTTTTACCCAGGTCCGGGCCCTCTCGATGGAGGTAAAACCCTACTCCTGCTTGATTAATATTGATGATATGGGTAGTACAAGAGTAGATCTACCACGAGATCAGAGAGGCTAAACCCTAGAAGCTAGCCTATGGTATGATTGTTGTTCGTCCTACGGACTAAAACCCTTCGGTTTATATAGACACCGAATAGGGTTAGGGTACACAGAGTCGGTTACAATGGTAGGAGATCTACATATCTGTATCGCCAAGCTTGCCTTCCACGCCAAGAAAAGTCTCATCCGGACACGGGACGAAGTCTTCAATCTTGTATCTTCATAGTCCAAGAGTCCGCCAACGGTGATAGTTCGCTATCCGGACACCCCTAATCCAGACTCCTCAAGAGTAGCCCTGAACCAGGCTTCAATGACGATTTAATCCGCGCGCATATTGTCTTCGCATTGCAAGGCGGGTTCCTCCTCCGAATACTTCATAGAAGATTTTGAACACAAGGATAGTATCTGTCTCTGCAAAATAAGTTCCACATACCACCATAGAGAGAATAATATTTATACAAGTTCAATCTGCTGACGTATTCCGCAGCGTGACATCACACCACGGCCAAGCCTTTATTCAATCATTTTACTGTCCCACCTCAGCCGCTTTAGCGAGGCGGTTTCTTTGGCACGCCTTGTCAAAGCGTAGATCGTGTCCCTTATTCCGGATTCTCATCAATACGGGCGTAGTAACCCAACCGCGCCATTGATTACGGCGCTTGGGACATAAGCGGTTTTATCAGGCTGTGGGGACGATAGCTTTGTCCGTCCATATAAGGGATAAGGATCCACTTTTCACACACGCCTTCTTCCTCCTTTGCTTATCCATTTCCGCGCACTCGAGCTCCAGCGCCCAAGTCCGCACATCCCACCTCAACCTTCTCCAACTATGTCCGGAGCGGGAGGCAAGTGGATGGCCTCCTCCGTCACGGAGGGGCACATCAAAAAGCTGTGGAAGGCCGGATACTTGTCCGACGACATCGCGCATCGGCTCCCCGACAAGGGGCAGCTCATCCCCACCCCCAGGCCCCATGAGAGGGTGGTGTTCCTCCCCCACTTCCTCCGCGGACTAGGGTTTCCACTTCACCCATTTGTCCGGGGGCTCATGTTCTATTACGGCCTAGATTTCCATGATCTGGCCCCGAATTTCATCCTCAACATCTCGGCGTTCATCGTCGTGTGCGAGGCCTTCCTCTTCATCCAGCCCCACTTCGGCTTATGGCTGAAGACCTTCAATGTCAAGCCGAAGGTAGTGGGCGGCCGCCAAGCGGAGTGCGGAGGTGCCATGGTGGGCAAGATGGCCAACGTCCTATGGCTCGAGGGCTCCTTCGTGGAGACCATAAAGGGGTGGCAATCGGGGTGGTTCTACATCACCGAGTCGCGTGACTCTAAATGGGCGGCGGCCCCCGAATTCCGATCTGGCTTCCCTACACGGCTCACCTCATGGAAAGAGATGGGCCTGACGTGGGGTAATTCGGAAGAGCTGACCGGACTCCAAACATGCGTCCGAAACCTGGTGGACAAGAAGCTCAAGCTTGTCAACGTAGTCCAGGTTATGCTCATCCGCCGGATCCTCCCATGCCAGCAACGGTCCTTCAAATTGTGGGAGTTTGATCAGGCACAGCACAGAACCTTGAGCCGGCTCTTCGACACTACGTACGAAGATGCCTGGAAGGTGCTGTTCAAGGGCGCCAAGGCTCCCGCATCCGCTACCGAAGATCGCGGATTCAGCTCGCGGCATCAAGCCAGCGAGGTAAGCTATTTTACCCTTTACGGGACTCTTTTTCATAGTTTGACTCTATGCGGGATCTAAAACTCCCTCACCTTTGACAGGACTGGTAGAAGACGTCCGGACAGGTTGACTGTCCAGCTCCCTTGCCAGAAGACCCAGCGGACGCCCGATTGACGGGGCTGCTGGTTCCGGCACCTTACGTGGTGCCGGAGAAGAAGGCCAATAAGAAGGCCACGGGGAATCGAAGGAGCTCCCGGCGCTAGGTGTTGTCGGACTCATCGTACGATGACTCCGAGGCGGACTCTTCCCGCGAAGACGAGGAGGAGGAAAAAGAGGCCTCTCCCCCAGCAGGGGGAGAGAAAAAAAGGAAGGTCGCCCCAACTGGGGAGGCCGGAGGGTCCAAGAAGGGAAGGACCCTCCCTCCGAACTACACCACCAACGCCGACGACGGTGGAGTGGAGTGGCCACCAAGGACCAAGCCCCTGGCGAAATCGTAAGTGTCCGGACACCAGAATAACTCATGGCGTTCCATTTGTCGCACAGCATCTTCTAACGCCGAGTATAACCATGCAGCCCGCCCAAGGATGGGTTCGACGTTTCGTCGAGCGGCTCCCTGGATTCGTCGGATGTGAATAGCACCTCACTTCCGACCGCCTCGTCTCCTCCCGCCACGGATGATGCCGGGGTGGAGTCCCAAAAGGGGCCCAGCCAGGAGGAGGTGGCCCTGGAGGCGCCGCAAGGCGACCTCCCGGACTCCGGGCACAAAGGGGATAAAACCCCAAAGGGCTTCAAGTCCGGCAGGCGACCCCTTCATAAGAAGGGCGAGGCTGCGACGCCGGTGACCTCCGTCCAACCGGAGGCACCGGATGATTTGATGGAGGCGTTTAACGGTGCTTCCATCGACGAGGAGCACCGCACTGTTATGAGTGTGGTGATCCAGAAAGTTCAGTCCGCCCAGAGCGGGCTGACCGAAGCCTGTGCCAGCCTTCTAACAGGCTTTGAGGTATGTATTTAAGATATGTAAAAATATTACCGCATAGACAGTAGCCCCTGATGCTCAGTTTGGTGTTCGGAAAGAAAAAGCCGAACTGAGGATCTAAAAGATATACGCAAGAGTCTAACATAAGTATGTCAATATTGGAATGCAGTGTCTGCTTCTTGACCTCTCGCCAGACCGATCATGGAGGTTGATGCATTGAAGCAGAGCCTCGAGCGGTCCGAGAACAAGCTCGGACTTGCCAAAAAGCAGCTCGAGGACAAGGAAGGTAAGTAATACCTTATGGGAGTATTTAAAACATGTGGTTGCAAAAGATGACAGGAATAACGTGAATACTGCAGGGCCACGAACGAGGTGGCGACCACAAGGAAGTGGTGTCCAAGGCGAAGCAATGCGGCGCGGAGCGCACCAGTGAGAGAAGCAGGAGGCGGGGTGGCGGAGGTGCGGCAAGAGCTCCGTGCTCGTGGAAAAACACGAGAGTTTGGAGCGTGACTCAAAGACTCGAGAGTCCGAGCTCGCCTCGGCCCTTGAGAGCGCCAAAGCCGCTAAGGCCGAAGCCCAAAAATCCCTCCAGGAAATTGAGGCGATGAAGAAGATAGCGGCGGGTAAGGCATTCTATATGCAAAGCAAGCATGTGAAAGTGAATTATCTGTTACTTACCCGAATCCGAGCTCTCCAGAGCATTCGCAGATCTGCCTCAAGAAGGTGTCTAATGCTGCCGATTCTACCGAGCCGAGGAGGGAAGCTCGACGGAGAAGGTGTTCTGGTCTCAGTATGCTGAGGCCGGACACCCGGTGCCCTTAAGCGACCAGTTGAAGCAGCTGGTCGAGCTCCATAAGGTGACCGAACAGGCCATGAAGGGCCTCATAGTTCGGCTGTGGCCTAAGGAAGCCATGCCTGGGAGTTACTTCGGGCTGGTGAGGCGGCTGGCGGACGCCTGTCCATGGGTTGAAGTCGCCAAGCGCTCCGTCTGCATCGAAGGTGCTCAGGGCCTTGCCCGTGCTAAGGTGCACTGGGCAAGATGGACGCCGAGAAGCTTGTGACGGACGGACCACCACCGGCAAAGAGCATCGCAAGCCCGAAATGTATTATGAGGGCGTCTCAAGGGTGCCCGCTTTATAGCGGTGAATGCTCCAAAGATGTAATTTTTAGTAGACTCGCATTTGTTATCCTCAGACGCTGAAAACTTGTTCATATGCGCTAAGCAACACTTTTGAATTTAAAATATTACCTTCTGTGCGGCCGTGTATTAAATTTAAGAGATGGAGAGTCGTTGGCTTCAGCCCCCATGCCACGAGTGCTGGGGTGTTCGGGATAAACTTGAGCGCTCTTGTTCCCATTCTTGGGTCCTTCGAGGGAGGCGCTCAACGCAACGAACAAGGCAACCGGACTATAATGCTTGAACACTCTCACTTAGCCATAGAATTCTATAATTTTAAATTTCGGCGAAGCCCCTTGTATTCGGAAGACCGAGTTCGGGGCGCTATCCACGCCTAGGCCGGATAATGCCGACTCCTTGCTCTAAGCGGCATAAGTCTTTAGGGACTCGAAAACCTCTCGAACAGCAACCGGCTCTCGCCTTATCATGACGGTCAGTTTTAGCTTTCTCCACTGAGGTGCTTAACCCAGCTCAACCGGGGCACAATCGCAGTGGTTCTCCCAGCTACCTTAGCCGATATAACGGAACATAAGGTACCAAAACATGGGAGCCGGCAAACCCAACTATTGACCCAAGACATGATTCGAGCCGATGCATATAATGCTATAAGTTCGGGTGCCGACTTGTGAAAGTGTTCGGACTTATCACACCATGTTATGGGGTACTTAAGCCCTCGGTGTATTGCCCGTACTAAAGTGTACGGTTGCACAACGTCATAAATGAACATATATATAGAGAAAAGGAATTCAATAATAGGCGTAAGCTATGTATTGTTTATTCAAAAGGGCTGCGATGAAGAGCGAACGATACAAATAGTGCGATAAGCAAGGGACGGACTTTTGACATGTCCTCTCCGTGGGTAAGCCGCGGGATGGTGTGTAAAACAGGTACACTACTCGTAATAGAGACCACCTGGACACTCGACGTGGCTTTCTGCTTCCCTGGTTGTTGCATCGTTTGTTCGGTGATTCGACTGTCGGACAGGGCTTCGTGAGAACGGAGTCCTGAAAGTAAAAAAAGAGAGAAGAAAACAAAAGAATGACACAATCGGGAGCCCCTGGTGCGGTTGAGCCGCATTCTGGGCATGCCGTTGTCGTGCCCCTTCCCCTATGCCCATGGTATTTCCAAAGCGTAATTATGTACGCGTAGTACTGGTTTCGCAATTTCGCGGGGGCTGGGGCTTGGGCCGCATTGCTATGCGTGCTCGGAACGTGCCAAGCGGTCTTGTTGTAGGTTACTCCGGGCACGCTTGACGGTGTCCAGACGTTTAATAGCCGGACTCGAGAATTGCCTTAAGAGGCTGCTTTGTACTTCCGCCATGAGGGTCGCCAGATGCTCCTCCGTCCGGAGAGAGCGCTCGTGTTTCCATTGATCGTAATGACTCCTCGAGGACCTGGCATCTTGAGCTTGAGATATGCGTGAGTGCGGCACCGCATTGAACTTTGTAATGCGGTTCGTCCGAGCGATCGCGTGATAGCCGCCATGAACGGGACTATGTCAAGATTAACTCCTCGCCGAAGTTATCCGGGATCCAAGACCACTTCAAGTGTAATCGAGCCTGCATATTGGCCTCTACACCTAGTATGACGCCTTTAAAGGTCGCTTTCGTGGGTTTAATCCTTGATGGGTCTATGCCCATTTTGCGACCGTGTCCCGATAAAGCAGGTTCAAAGGCCGACGCCGCCCATTAGGACTCTAGTGAGATGAAATCCGTCAATGATTGGGTCTAGAACCAATGCGCGAATCCGCCATGGCGGATGCTAGTGGGTGGTCCTTCGATCAAAAGTGATCGGGCAAGAAGACCATGGGTTGAACTTTGGGGCGACCGCTCCATCGCATATACGCCCCTTAGTTCACGCCCGCTCCCTTTTGGGTATGTGGGTTATGTATATCATGTTCACCGTCCGCACTTGCGGGGAAGCCCTTCGTCCTCTATTGTTCGGGCGGCCGGGCTCTTCCTCGCCATCGCTATGCAGCCCCTTGTCATTGTTTTCGCATTTAACTTGCTCTGCTCGCTTGAACACCCAACAATCCATGTTGGTGTGATTGGCTGGTTTTCGGGGTGCCGTGTATCCGCACGAGCGATCGAGTATTCGGTCCAAATTGGGCGGGCCCGAGTATTTCTTTTAAATGGCTTTTTCCACGACCGGGTTTAGAGCCTCTGAATCCGGCATTGACTGTCGTATCCTCAGCACTATCGTTGTTAATGCGGCACTTGTGCTTGTTGCAACGCGACCTGCCATTGTTGTCCTTGGTACCCGAATTACCAGGGCTCTTGGTCATGTTGTTACTACGAGCTAGCCAGCTGTCCTCTCCCGTGCAAAAGCGGGTCATGAGTGTTGTGAGGGCTGCCATGGATTTTGGCTTTTCCTGTCCTAGGTGCCGGGCAAGCCACTCATCGCGGATGTTGTGTTTGAAGGCTGCAAGGGCCTCTGCATCCGGACAATCGACGATTTGATTTTTCTTGGTTAGGAACCGTGTCCAGAATTGTCTGGCCGATTCCTCTAGCTGCTGAACTATGTGGCTTAGGTCATCGGCGTCTGGTGGTCGCACATATGTGCCCTGGAAATTGTCGAGGAATGCGGCTTCCAGATCTTCCCAACAACCAATTGACTCTGCTGGCAAGCTGTTAAGCCAATGCCAGGCTGGTCCTTTAAGCTTGAGTGGGAGGTATTTGATGGCGTGTAGATCATCACCGCGGGCCATGTGGATGTGAAGGAGATAGTCCTCGATCCAAACCGCAGGTTCTGTTGTGCCATCGTATGATTCAATGTTTACGGGTTTGAAACCCTCAGGGATTTGATGATCCATCACTTCATCTGTGAAGCATAGTGGGTGTGCGGCACCTCTGTATTGGGCTATATCACGACGTAGCTCAAATGAGCTTTGTCTATTGTGTTCGGCCCGGCCGGAGTTGCCATATCCGGCGTGACGGTTATCGTCACGTGTCGCGGGGCGCCCACGCGATCCGTAGATCGATCTTGTTTGCCTTGCCTTGTCCTCCAATATGTCTCGCAGTCTCCGCGATTTCCCCGCCTTTGGTATTTTTTGAGCGCGCCTGGGTGCGGCTTGAGTTGAGGGCTGAGAGGCCTCTCCGTCGCGCCACGAGGTGGTCGGTCAGCCGTGTCATGCGCTGGTGATGTAGGTTTGGTGCTTCCTCCCTAATCGGGTAGCAGCCTGCGTTTTGGTAGTTTTTGAGGGCGCCGAGTTCATACTCTTCGCCGCAAGGACTTCATCCATCCGTCGCCTAGCAAGTCTTGGTCAGCTCTAAGTTGTTGCTGCCTTTTCTTGAGGCTACTTGCCGTGGCTATGAGCCTGCGCTTGAAACGCTCTTGTTCGACGGGCACGACAAATTGCCGTCCGCCGAGGCTTGCCTCATCTTCGGAGGGAGGCATGTAATTATCGCCCTCTACCTCTCTTTCGCCGCTCTCTCATGTGGGCTGGCTTCTCCATCCTCCCGCGCTGAATCCTGCCGGATGGGGTTGTCTTCGACCGTCCGGGTGTTATTGTCTCCGTGCGGAATCACCATTTTTGCTGTGGCGGATTTAGAGCGGCGCCACCGACGCCGGCGCTTAGGCTGTTTCTTGAGGGTCATCTTCCGCTGTTCCATCGCCATTCCCATCTTTTGGGATGTCCACCATGTATATGTCGATGACGAGGTGGCCTTCCGGTGCCCTGTGGGCGCTGGTTCTTAATCGCCTCCTGCATCGCCGTCCATACCGCCGATGTCTTCGGAGGCGGTTGAGCATGTCGGTTAAATCGTGCTCTACGGTGGGTGGTGGGTGGGCTTTGAATTTCTTCGTCGTCGCATCCCAACCTTCCCGACCATAATCCGCCAGGCTCTCCGATAAAGAGAGAGACTTTAGTGAATTCAGGATGTCGCCAAAGGGCGAAAAGCTTGAAAGATGTCTCGGCGGTGAATTTATGATCGGCGCACAATCGGATTCGATTATGGGGCGCGAAGGCTCGGAGCCCGGAGAGGAGTCTGGTACCTTGAGTTACGAAGCCGCAGGACGGGTAGGTGTACGGCTCAATCGCCAGAGATCGCAGCCCCGAGGCGGTGTCCAGCCACCCGCCCTCGATCGGCATAGTCGGCTCCGAGTGAAGGTCGGAGCGACACCGTGCGCCTCCAGGACACTATTCGGTGGCAGAGCTAGATCACGCCCTCGTGTGATCTGGCGCGCGCTTATTATGGCTCGAACCCGTCAAGATCAAGTCTCCGCGGACGCCACCGTAGTTCAAACTTCCAACCGACCTGGTGGCCAGGGCGAGCTTTCAATCTGCTCCAGATGGCCAAGCAAATTGGCCCACAAAGCAAAGCCGCCAATACTGAAGATCTGTCCGGGAGAAAAGTCTCACCGAGCGCATCGTCGTTGATGATCGGAGGAGCCATCGGGCTCAAGATGACGACACATAGGAACTCTCAATGAAAGCACCAATGTCGGTGTCAAAACCGCGGATCTCGGTAGGGGGTCCCGAACTCATGCGTCTAGGCGGATGGTAATAGGAGACAAGGGACACGATGTTTTTACCCAGGTTCGGGCCCTCTCGATGGAGGTAAAACCCTACTCCTGCTTGATTAATATTGATGATATGGGTAGTACAAGAGTAGATCTACCACGAGATCAGAGAGGCTAAACCCTAGAAGCTAGCCTATGGTATGATTGTTGTTTGTCCTATGGACTAAAACCCTCCGGTTTATATAGGCACCGAAGAGGGTTAGGGTTACACAGAGTCGGTTACAATGGTAGGAAATCTACATATCCATATCGCCAAGCTTGCCTTCCACGCCAAGGAAAGTCCCATCCTGACACGGGACGAAGTCTTCAATCTTGTATCTTCAAAGTCCAGGAGTCCGGCCAAAGGCTATAGTCCGGCTATCCGGACACCCCCTAATCCAGGAGTCCCTCAATCATCTTATAATGCTACCGTCAATCAAAGCAAGATAAGATGCATAAAAGATAAACATCACACGCAATCAATATAAGTGATATGATATGGCCATCATCATCTTGTGCTTGTGATCTCCATCTCCGAAGCACCGTCATGATCACCATCGTTATCGGCGTGACACCTTGATCTCCATCGTAGCATCGTTGTCGTCTCGCCAATCTTATGCTTCTACGACTATCGCTACCGCTTAGTGATAAAGTAAAGCATTACAGGGTGATTGCATTGCATACAATAAAGCGACAACCATATGGCTCCTGCCAGTTGCCGATAACTCAGTTACAAAACATGATCATCTCACATAATAAAATATAGCATCACGTCTTGACCATATCACATCACAACATGCCCTACAAAAACAAGTTAGACGTCCTCTACTTTGTTGTTGCAAATTTTACGTGGCTGCTACGGGCTTAGCAAGAATCGTTCTTACCTACGCATCAAAACCACAATGATAGTTTGTCAAGTTGGTGTTGTTTTAACCTTCGCAAGGACCGGGCGTAGCCACACTCGGTTCAACTAAAGTTGGAGAAATTGACACCCGCCAGCCACCTGTGTGCAAAGCACGCCGGTAGAACCAGTCTCGCAGAAGCGTCGCAGTAATGTCGGTCCGGGCCGCTTCATCCAACAATACCGCCGAACCAAAGTATGACATGCTGGTAAGCAGTATGACTTATATCGCCGACAACTCACTTGTGTTCTACTCGTGCATATGCAGGGACGGCCCTGTGTTTTGGAAGGCCCTAGGCAAACTCGGTGACATGGGCCCCTATATAAATTTCAACCAAATTGACTATAATAATTCAACTGACTCCATCGACAACAATAATAACTAAATTCAAACCGACTCCATCGACAACAATAATACTAAAAAGATGGCAAAATAAAACTAACATGCCATGATTACCTCAAATAAGAACCAAATTCAACTGACTCCATCGACAACAATAATACTTCAGTGCTTCAAAAAAAGTTTCTTCGGACGTTTCTTGATGCAATAATACTTTCTTTTCTTCTTCTCCTTTTTTCGACACCAACATCTTCTTAGGCAACATGGCAAGATAATGTCCTAAAATCATGAAGAAAAGAGGGTACAAAGAATTAAGAATTTATAAACGGATGATTGGAACCCTAGACATACATGTGGATAGTTGAATACGTACATACTACTGAAATTGTCAAATTGGGATATGGGGGGATGGATTAGGTCATCAGGAACATGGATGGATCATGGATACATATACGGGCTGAAGAAACTGACGGATGGAATGGATCATGGATTACCTCGTTGGCTCGTTGCAGACTTTGGGTTAAGGACTGCTATGCGGTGCGTGCAAAGGCAAGCCGGCGACGGCCGAGACGACAAGGCGCCGAGCGCCGAGCGGCAGGCAGGACGAAGAGATTAGAGACCAACCGTCCAGACTCCTTAAATGAGCAGCCGGTACCGATCGCTGGCGCTAGCGTAACGCTTCGTAATCGATCGCATGGGCCTCGCGCCCTAGCCCATCTCGTTTTTTTACCATTTTTTGCTGGGCATTAGTATGTATATGTACTACATCATGGGCCCCCCTCCCGCCTGGGCCCTGGGCCGCCGCCCCACCGCCCATGCCCCAGGGTCGGCCCTGTGCATATGACATCTACGCATAAAACCTGGCTCGGATGCCACTGTTAGGGAACGTAGTAATTTCAAAAAATTTCCTACGCACACGCAAGATCAGGGTGATGCATAGCAACGAGAGGGGAGAGTGGTGTCCACGTACCCTCGTAGACCGAAAGCGGAAGCGTTAGCACAACGTGGTTGATGTAGTCATACGTCTTCACCATCCGACCGATCAAGTACCGAACGCACGGCACCTCCGAGTCCAGCACACGTTCAGCCCGATGACGTCCCTCGAACTCCGATCCAGCCGAGTGTTGAGGGAGCGTTTCTTCAGCACAACGGCGTGGTGACGATGATGATGTTCTACCGACGCAGGGCATCGCCTAAGCACCGCTACAGTATTACCGAGGAGGACTATGGTGGAGGGGGGCACCGCACACGGCTAAAAGATCAAACGATCAATTGTTGTGTCTCTAGGGTGCCCCCGCCTCAGATATAAAGGAGCAAGGGGGAGGTGCGGCCGGCCTAGAGGGGGCGCCAGAGGAGTCCTACTCCTATCGGAGTAGGACTCCTCCCTTTCCTTGTTAGACTAGGAGTGGAGGGGAAAGAGGAGGAGAGGGAAGGAAAGGGCGCGCCTCTCTCTCCTGTCCTATTCGGACTAGGGGGGAGGGGCGCGCGGCCCTGCCCTGGCCGCCTCTTCTCTTCTCCACAAGGCCCGCTATGGCCCATTAAGCCCCCGGGGGGTTCCGGTAACCTCCCGGTACTCCGGTAAAATCTCGATTTCACCCGGAACACTTCCAATATCCATATATAGGCTTTCAATATATCAATCTTCATGTCTTGACCATTTTGAGACTCCTCGTCATGTCTGTGATCACATCCGGGACTCCAAACAACCTTCGGTACATCAAAACATATAAACTCATAATACATCTGTCATCGAAACGTTAAGCGTGCGGACCCTACGGGTTCGAGAACTATGTAGGCATGACCGAGACACGTCTCCGGTCAATAACCAATAGCGGAACCTGGATGCTCATATTGGCTCCCACATATTCTACGAAGATCTTTATCGGTCAGACCGCATAACAACATACGTTGTTCCCTTTGTCATCGGTATGTTACTTGCCCGAGATTCGATCGTCGGTATCTCAATACCTAGTTCAATCTCGTTACCGGCAAGTCTCTTTACTCATTCCGTAATACATCATCCCGCAACTAACTCATTAGTTGCAATGCTTGCAAGGCTTAAGTGATGTGCATTACCGAGAGGGCCCAGAGATACCTCTCCGACAATCGGAGTGACAAATCCTAATCTCGAATACGCCAACCCAACAAGTACCTTCGAGACACCTGAGAGCACCTTTATAATCACCCGCCACGCTGTGACGCTTTGGTAGCACACAAAGTGTTCCTCCGCAAGCGGAGTTGCATAATCTCATAGTCATAGGAACATGTATAAGTCATGAAGAAAGCAATAGCAACATACTAAACGATCGAGTGCTAAGCTAACGGAATGGGTCAAGTCAATCACATCATTCTCCTAATGATGTGATCCTGTTAATCAAATGACAACTCATGTCAATGGCTAGGAAACATAACCATCTTTGATCAACGAGCTAGTCAAGTAGAGGCATACTAGTGACACTCTGTTTGTCTATGTATCCACACATATATTATGTTTCCGGTTAATACAATTCTAGCATGAGTAATAAATATTTATCATGATATAAGGAAATAAATAATAACTTTATTATTGCCTCTAGGGCATATTTCCTTCATAAACTGCCATGATGTTTACACTAAAGTTGCCATGATATGTTTTAACTACTTTTTCTTCTACGTTTAAACTAAATTTTGACATGTTATAAGAAAGAAATTAAGAAACTAAACTTGCCATGGTGAATTACTAGAATTTTCCATAATCCATGAAATAATTTTGACATGGTTTATAATTAAAAAATCCATCATCAATTAGTTCAAAAATGCATGGTCAATGACTCAAATTTGCCATGAACCAGAAACTAAAATTGCCATGGTAAGTTACTTAAATTTGCCATGATACATGCACAAAAATTTGCCATGGTTCACACAAAAAATAATTTATATGGGCAAAATACTAGAATTGCCATGGTCAAAATACTAAAATTGTCAAGATCTACAAACTAAAATTGCCATCATGAATTACTAAAAATTGGCATGATCCATTAATTAAATTTGCCGTGCGTAATTACTAAAAATTTCCATGGTCAATTGATAAAATTTTCCATGAAAAATAGTTAAAATACAATGGTAGTTTTAAATCTTGAAAAAAAGATGAAAAATATCATGACAACTTTTGTGTGCACTATGGCAACTCCAGTGTAACATCATGGCAACTTTTGGCACAAAAAAATTCGTCGGAATGTATCAATATAGGATCTAATTTTGAAGACCTCGTTGAGACGGATTTATTGCTGAAAACGGATTTGTAATCGGATTTTTTATCTAAGAGCCGAAAAAACAAAAAGATTCCGCTGATGCCATCTATTTGATGTGGCAAAATGGATGGTAATGAAAGTGTTTGAATCATGTTGTTTCATGCCACACGTGTGGCACTTCTGATTTGGGTTTATTTTTTAAAAGGTAATGAACGTGGGAATCTTTTCTGCTGTGCTGGAAGCTGAGCCGAGACGTCACCGACGATGGGCGGCTAGATGAGGATGCGCACGTGTTCGCGTTCTTGAGTCGGACCCTAGACTGCGGGCGGCCGCTCGGGGTGGCTGCACACATACAATTCAATCAGGATGAGAAATCAAATGCGAACCAACTTTCGTTGGATGGTTAGAGGGACTGTGGTATCTTCAGCCCATCAGGGTTCAAATCCTGATGCTCGCATTTATTGCGTGATTTATTTCAGGATTTCCGGCGATGCGCATTCTGTGGGAGGAGACATTCCCGTCGACGACGAGGTGGCTACGGTGACTTCGTAAATTTTAAAATGATATGCCGGTTCAGTCTTTCGGAGGTGCTCATAAGGGTAGGGTGTGCGTGTGTGCATTCACAGGGGTGAGTGTATGCGTGTGTATGTGAACGCGTGCGTCTATACTGTGTTAAAAAAGGATGAGAAATCAAATTTGTTCATTCAACCTTGATGCAATCAGTCAGGATCTGGATCGATTACTTTTTGTTTGTACGAGCGTGAGAAAAATCTCGTTTATCAATTGGCTAGGTACCCGGATTTATGCAAACCAATCTGTAGAAGGATAATGGTATCCCCAGACTATCAGAGTTCAAGTCTTGGTGCTCGCATTTATTCTGAATTTAGAAAATCATGAAAGTTGGTGGATACCCTGATCTTTCTTTCCCTCTTCCCACCGAGGTTCCACTTGCTTGCTTGGCGATTCAGCCTGGATTTGTACCCCTATTCTCTACTGTCAGATTCATTCTCGCGACAGAAGGTTTAGGTAGTTCTGGTTAACTATGTGATGTTTTATTTTATGATTTGAACTGTGTGTAGTTTGTTGTTTGACCTAGTTATTATTGGCACAGAGCTTGCTGGAGAGTCTTCCTATTTCAGCTTTGTCATGCAAATGCCTCCAGCCGTCTTACCCTTACATAGGTTGGTCGCGTGCACTACCATTAAGCCCATGATTTTCGTATATTTCAATTTCTTTTGTTTAAGAATGTTTTCAAAATGTTATATCATTTAGTTTTAAGAAAGGAAATACTATTTTAAGGAAATTAAAATAATATTTGTGTGCGTAGATAAAATGCTGATGTATATGAAATAAAATTTTCACGGCATAGTCGTAAAATATTAACGTCGTCGGTGCGAAGAGATTAGGGAATTTAATATCACAAGAGTAATCTTTTCGATTTTGAGGGTCCCTTGTAAACAAACTCTATTCCCTCCTTAATTAATAGATAAGGCAAATCTTATGCCTTTATTTTTTAAAAATGATTGCAAGAACGAACGAAGCACCTGAAGTTAGGGCAACTCCCATTTGGTCTGTTAGCATCCATTGGGTCTGTGCGGGCAAAAACCATGGCCCAACGCCCCGACGCAAATGGAGGGTGCCTGTTTTCCTGTCCGCCGTGACCCATTTTCAGCCCAAATTAGGGTCGGGTTTGCGTCGGCGTGGACGCGCGTGACGCCCGCCCGTCTATGGCACATCAACCCCATCCCGGCTTTCCCTCTCTCTCTCCCAAAACCCTTCCTCCCTCCTGCCCGCACACAATAGCCGACACGGCAAACCCCGCCACCGCTGCCTTCCCAGCCGCCTCGGTGGATGGCGTGGCCGCCCGCCCCGTGCTCCCATAGAAGAAGCCCAAGAAGGAGCCCACGCCGGAGCAGAGGGCCAAAGAGACGACAAAGAGGGCTATCTGAAGGGCCAAAGAGGTCGAGAAAAAGCCGCCGCCGCCGAGCAACAGGAGGCCACCATTGCGATGAAAGAGGCTCTTGTTGCCATGGCCACGCACCAAGGCCTCCTCGTGCTAGGGTTTCGCTACGGCCACAGGCTCGCCGACTGCCCACCCGCCACATCCGGGGTCGTCACACACCTCCACGACGTCGCAGACACACAATTTCCCTCCCCAACATGACCTGGGCGTGTCCCGCTTCTCCACCTCGCCTCAGGACTGCTCGTCGGAAGTGAGTGTGATCGCGCCGGCCACCCGATGCCTGTGGCCTGTGGCCATCGACCTCAACGCCACTCCTATGGCCACCCGCTGGGATGCAAAGGAAGAGGCCACGTGAGATCCATGTTGCCTTCATTTTCATTTGTAGGCATTTTAAGCTTTAGGAGCCTTCAAGGCCCAACGTGGGCATAATCCATTCACCCTCACCCATTGTTGGACGATAATTTGTGATTGCCCAAAGTTCAAGGAGCAATATGCCGCCGTAAACAAAAATGGACGGCCGACGGCGGTCTTTGAGCACGGTGAAGGTGAGAAGCGGCCGAGGGTAAAGACCAACTCCAAGGTGGATGACCAGCGTGATGCGGCGACACTCGCCTTGCAAGACATTTTGAAGGGGTGATGACCGAAAAGGAAGCGAGGGAGGAGAGGAAGAGCCAAGAGAAAGAGGAGCAAATGAAGGCCTACATTAAAATACAAAAGAAGAAGCTCAGGATTGAGGAGAACGTCCAAAAGAAGAAGCTTGAGATCAAGGCGAACTTTGGAAAGATAAAAGCACCCCACGTGAAGTTCATTCTAATGGCGAAGGAAGTGGAGATCATGACGATCGACTTGAGCAAGGTGTCCCCAAGGAAAATGGTTTGGTTCGAGAAGAGACAAACGGAGATGCTCGAGCTAGATGGATGTCCCATGGCTGAGACATTTTTTTTGTATGCTGATATGTGTGCCTGCATGAACTACGGCTGAGATGCATTAACTATGACCCTTTTTTGTGTGTTGGCGTGTATGCCAGTATGAACTATGACGTTTGTTTTGTAGGCCGACATGTATGCCTGCCGTTGGCACGTCTGCCGGCATAAACTATGGCCACAGGTCCTGAATTACCTTTATTTCACAAAAATATATATTTATTCCAAAGAATACAGCTGGACGGATTAATTGGGTTGGCCGGTTGGGCGCATCGACCAGATTTGGATAGGCGCGGCTGAACGACTCACCTTCAGCCGATCCAAAACGACAAAAAATGATTAAATCCATGTCCGTTTGGATCAGCACGCTTGAGTTGGCAGTCGGTAGCCACTGTGCGCAACAAAAGGAAGGAAAAGAGCTTGCGCAGGAGCTGTCCGGCCGGCATCAGACCAGCCTACGCCTTGCCGCATCCCCTCAATCAGCAACGCCAAGTCGCCATGTGCTCAATCTTCTAGTGCGTGTTTGGTTACCCGGGTGGCTTTAGCCTGCATCGCATGAGAGATCCTGGGTGAGCGTGGCCTGGCTGAGCTGATGCAGAGATTGGTTGAGGTGTGTGTTTGGTGCACTGTATGATATTGTTGCATGAGACATGCTATATATAATAGATGTTGTTTGGTAGACTGCATTTAAGATTAATTCTGTGAACCTTTCTCTTCCAAATTCAACAATTTCAATTGGATCTGGATCATTCCATGGAAAAGATGAACTGAAATCTGAACTAAACTCAGGTTTTAATTTTATTTATCAAAAAATTGTCAAACAAATGAAAACATTCTCACCAATCTAGAGTTCTAGACGAAGCCGCATATATACATGGGTAAAAGGCAGCGGTGGCGACCAATCAAATGACGAGGTGGAGGGAGTTGGCTGGGGCGCAAATCGGCAACTGTTAGGAGATGCCGACGGCGAGATTCAACGGCGGCTCGCCGGAAGGGTTGGGAGCGGTGAAGTGATTTGAGGGGAGAGAGGGGGAGAAACATAGGGCGGGTTGCGGCTCACAGCATGCAGGTGCTCCCCTCTCCCCTTCGTCCTCTGGATCCATGGCGGACGGCGTGTCCCCCGGCGTGGGCATGGAGGAGCACCGGCGAGGGAGCTCGGCCGGTGGCGGGCGGCGTGTCCCTCGGCGTGGACGTGGACGAGCGCCTGCTAGAGAGCCCGGACTGGTATGGACGAGGGAGCTCAGGCGGCGGCGGCAATGGGTTACTCGATCCAATCTGATGTGTGAGACAGAGGAGGAGGAAAAGGAGACACGGGACGACAGATGCGGCTGCAGGCACGAGCCTGGCTCGGAGATACGGTCGATTCCTGCGTGCCCCTCAGCTTGGCTGAGAGGCCTCCTTTTGCACGGTTTGGGCCAGGCTGAGAAGGCCGCACAGGCCACCAAACGCTTTAGACTTTGCATGGCGGGTGCGAGGCAGGTGCCACACAAGAAACCAAACACGCCCCTAGTGCTCAGCCATCATACCTCCTACGTCTCCGTTTTTATTTAGTTCGCATATTAGCTTTGGTCAAAGTCAAGCTTTACAAACTTTGACCAAATTTATAAACAAAAATATTAAGATATACAATAACAAATCAACAACATTAGATTTATTATTGGATGTACTTTCACATCGTATAAATTTATTATGATAAATGTCTATATTGTTTTCTACAAACTTGGTCAAACTTTACGAAGTTTGACTTCAGTCAACTCTAATATGCAAAGTAAATAAAAACGGAGGAAGTACTTATTAATCACGCGTAGCTTCACTCTTCCGAACGGGCCCCCGCGTCGCCTAACCTAGGCGACACGGGCGGCGATCGATCCACCACACCTTCGACCCCGTCAACGGTTCCTCCCCCCTCGCCGCCGCCGGATGCCAGCGCCAGGCAAAGTTTGTGCGATGGCGGCGGCGGCGGGGCCTCTCTCTATTCTGGCGACAAGACGGCGGTTGGTGGATCCGTGTGCAGATTGGATCGGCCATAGGCGGAGCGCCGGCGGCGGCCGTGGGATCCGTGGATGGCGGCGCGTGCAGCGGCGGGAGCGGAGCCTCGGCAGCGCCTGTTGGATCTACGGATGACGGCGGTTGCGGCATGCTCTTGCTCGGTCAAAAGACCCGGTGACAACAGCCATAGCAGACGGATCCAACCTGGGCGGTTTGCATGTCCAAAACGTGCTCAGATGGATGGATCCAAGCCGTGATGTTTGCATATCCAAAACGTGCTCAGATGGATGCAATCCAGGTTACTGGTCACCGCTTCCTTGTGCTGTACGTGGACGTGATCCAGCAGCCTGCTCTCGGCTATTACGCCTACCGCGCCGCACAAGGACGCACAGAGCCGCAGAGTCGAGCACCAGACGCGCCAGCCCTTCGCTTGATCCGCCTGACCGTGCGGCGTCGGCCGATCCGTCGTCAAACTGTGGATTTTGGTGACCATCATAGGTTCTTCGCAGGCCTGCGACGGTGACATGCCTTTCATGCTTCAGTTCAGACCATGACACCCTGATGGGCATGGGTAGGGCTCTCTTCAGCTAGGTGGGACGGTGGTGGTGTCGATCATTGTGGTGACCACCCCGACATGCGGCGGCAGACTTGTTCTGAAGCGTGGTGATCACCGAAAGGTCTTTGGGAGGATGCTCTCTCAAGATCCGGCGGGGAGATAAAAACTATGGACGGCGCCTTGACGCAAAGGGATGGTTGTGCAGCACCTGAGCACATCGCATGCAGCTGCTGGGATCGTGGAAAAGTGGTGGTGACAACACATATGATGTCGATGGTGGTGCTGCTTGAGCACCTGGTCTCGAGCTCCGGGGTGAAAGCCTAGGTCTGACCCGAGTTGGTTATACCTGGCTATGGCGATGCTTTTACATCGTTACCTTCTTGAAGGCATTGCTCGGATATGCTCGTTTAGGTTCTTTAGGGTGAAAACCTAGATTCTGACCTTGGATGGTTGGATCCGGTGACGACGGCGCTTGAGCGCCAACCCCTTCCTGAAGGCGTTGCTGTTAAAGAATCTCGTCGATGGTGGGATGTCATGGGATGGTTGGTGCGGATACGGTCACCGATTTAGTTTCCTGATCACCGATCTGATCGTTTTTGTGTTTTTTATCGCCTGTGTATAGCTTTGGTCTTATTTGACTTTGCTATTTATCGGCGTGTTTTTTTGTGTGTGTGCGCGTTAATGTTGGCTATGTGCATCTTAGTTATGCAGAGGCCGGGTGTGTGCTTATTATGTTTGTATTTTCTTGATGCTCCATTCTGAGCCAATAAAATTCACCCTTTGTCGAAAAAACTTATTAATCACGCTTTGCTGCTGGTAGTAGTAGTATGAAAAGGGGAACATAAATAGAAAAGTAGTACACACGATTTGCAAACAATATCAACACAAACAAGCCATCGCAACGACCCAAGCAGCCGCCACGAGACGCACAGCACATTCCCCCTTGTCTTCCAGCACGTGTCCGCCTGCCCTCGCCGGCCGTGCTGACTGCTGGGAGTCACGGACTCACGGGTGCAGCGCCGAGTACGTCCGGTACTTGTACTCCTCCGCCGCCGAGGCCTCCTCCTTACCGGCGCCGTAGTCCTTGGGGTGGTGGCATGGCACGTAGGTGCTGACGGGGCAGTAGGTCTTGGTCCTGTGGAAGAAGCCGGCGCACTCCTCGTGCGACCGCTGGTTGGGCGCATAGGGGATGCAGTTGCGGGCGACGTTGAGCTTCCCCTGCTTGATCAGTGCCCAGCAGCACGCCCCCAGAGACGTGAAGTAGTTGTCCGAGAGCGTGAGGTTGGCGAGGTGGCCGCCCGACGACGGGTACGCTAGCCGGCAGAGCGCGTCGGGCACCTCACCGTAGAGGAGATTGTCCGCCAGGTTGAGCTGCTCCACCTTCCTCAGACACGCGTACGAGGCCGGAATGGTGCCCGTGAGCTGGTTCGTGCCGGCGTCGATGACGGTGGCCTTGGCGAGCAGGCCGAGCTCGTAGGGGAGGCAGCCGCTGAGCTTGTTGTTGAGGAAGAGCACCTCCAGGAGCGTGTTGGCGGCGCGGCCGATGGACGACGGGATGGGCCCTGTGAACTGG
The DNA here is from genome assembly GCA_021605205.1 of Aegilops longissima. Taxonomy (NCBI): domain Eukaryota; kingdom Viridiplantae; phylum Streptophyta; class Magnoliopsida; order Poales; family Poaceae; genus Aegilops; species Aegilops longissima. The sequence goes on along the minus strand of CM038677.1, from coordinate 602,584,968 downwards.
TTGTTGGCGAGCGCGAGGTAGTTCACGGGCGAGTCACCGAGGTTGCTCGGGATGTTGCCGGAGAACTGGTTGTTGTTGACGAAGATGGCCTCCACGATCGGGAACGAGCGGAAGAGCCCCGCCGGCACCTCGCCGTAGAACCGGTTGAACCGGATGTCGACGAAGGTGGCGTTGGTGATCCCCAGCACGTCCGTCGGGAAGGCGCAGCGAGCGAGCTTGTTGTTGCTCACGTCCAGCTCGTAGAAGTACTGCAGCGACCGGAGGATGGGCACCACGCCGCCGAAGTCGTTGGAGTTGGCGTGGAAGAGCGCCAGGTCGGGGAGCGCGTCCACGAACCCCTCCACGGTGGGGGCCTCCAGCTTGAAGCCATTGAAGTCGACGGACGCGAGCGCCCGCTCGTTGACGTTGGGCGGCGCCTCGCAGAAGAAGCCCAGGTACGAGGTGTTGCTGCAGATGGCGGTGCCGGTCCAGGTCTTGGTGATGCCCTGGGGGTCGCACGTTATGGTCTGCTTGAACCTCTGGATCACGAGGTACGCCCTGTACAGCCGCTCGTTCTCGAAGTCGCTCGGCTTCGGCCCGTATGACGACGGCGGCGTCGGCGACGGGGAGTACCCCGCCGCCCCCGCCCCCGCCGCCGATCCCAATCCCGATGCCTATCCCCCCGCCGCCGCCGTTGCCGATGCTGATGCCCAGCTCCCGCCGGCTGGCATCGGAGGTGCGCGCCGCGAGCGCAATGCACGACGCCAGGAGGCAGAAGAGAGCGAGGCGCCGAGGCACCGAGCGGCCTCCCATTTTTCTTCTCACCGGAGGTGTCGGCAGCAGGAATGGGAACAGTGTGGCTCCTGCTTGACTCGTGTCAGGGTCCCTTCGCGCGAAGGAAGACGGAGTGCGACTGCGCGATCGAGTGGCCCTGGCCTTTGATTACGGGGCGCGCAGGGGTATATAAAACGCCCGCGCTGTTGCGCCGCGACACGGCGGGAACTGGCCATGTGCATGCATGCATGCACCGTTGGTACCGTTGCTGTTGCTGCTGAAACCTGTACTCCTACAGTTCTACCTGAGAATTTACTCTTGGGGTGACTAGTGCCAGGATTGTTTCATCAGAGAAGCTGGAACTTGCTGTCTTGTTGCTTGTTGGATGCAAGTATGTCCGTGCTATTCCGTGGCCCCGCGTTACAAATGATTCGAAGAGCTCACGTGCGAGAGGAGCACAGATGCATCCAGATTTGGTCGCTTTCGTAAGATGGCATAACTGTGCGGCCATTTCTTGATCGATCAAGACATCGCAACTTCCGGTTAAAAGAACGATAATGCAGAATCTGCGACCTCTTGAGTCCACGCTCATCGATCATAATAACTTTTAAAAAAGGCGGACGTAAGTTCGCTCATAGGGTAGATCAAATCATGGCCCTAAGCGCGTAGAATAGAGCTGTAGTGATCGCATGGAGCTGTGGGCTACTCCATTCTCGAACTGTCAAACCAACTGCGTGTCTCCTTTGAAAGAAAAAAAGGCGATGCCTGATCGATCTATTCATTGATCCCATCATTTGACGGCGCCGGCATCATCAACTCCGACGCACCATGTGATGTTCATGGCGAGATGGTCGATTTCATTACTAACCGGCGAAGTCGGCTAGCACAGCGACGTGCCAACGTACGTCGACGCAGCTTCCACCAGGCATCGATCGACCCCCTCCCCCATACATGCGGATGGTAGGGTGGTGGTTACATACGGTGGTTGCGAGTGCGACGCCCCTTTCGCGCTCTGCCTGGCTGTTCACTTTGGTGCTTTGCCTCCCGCTGGTACGGCATGCATGCTACTATATTCACGTACAAACGCGTCCGTCAATCCATGCATCCTCCTCCTCGTCTAATCTGGCCAAAACCAACGCAACCGCGCCTTAAGGGGCTGGAGCTGAGGCCAACTCCAGCGCGCGACCCCATCCTATCCGGGTCCGTCTGTTTGAGGTAAAACGAACAAATCAAACGGCCTAACGCACGAACGCAAAAGGACTTTTGTCCGTTTTCTGTCCGCTTTCGATCCATCCCGGGCCCAAGTTTGGGTCGCTTTTGGGGTGAAACGGACAGCGTGCGAACGGGCGGGCCGTGTGCACGTGTCCTCCCCTGGCCCGTTCGTCGGTGGCACAACGACCCCCTTTTTCTATCCGTCCCCCTACCCCCTCCAGCCGCACCCCCCTTCACTCTTCTCCACTCTTGCCCCTAGCCGCCGCCGCCGCCGCTGTCATTGCAGTTGTGCAGCTCGGACGCGCGCTCGCCCAACCCCCTTCCCCTCGACGCCCCCGAGCTACTCAACCATGGCCACCTGATTTGCCCTAGTAGAAAAAGGGCCTAATGTTCAGCTCATTAGTCTTGATTTGTATTTGAGCCGGCACTAATGTGACCATTAGTGCCGGTTCCAACGGGTACTAAAGGGCTCCCCTCCCCCGGCGCTTGCTCGTGCCACGTGGTGGCCCTTTAGCGACGGTTCGTGCAGAACCGGTACTAAAGGGGGGGACCTTTAGTCCCCACCCTTTCCCTTTAGTGCCGGTTGTAGAACCGGCACTAAAGGGCCTTACGAACCGGTGCTATAGTCCGGTTCTGCACTAGTGTGTGCACCCCGCAGCCGGATTAGGAGCGGATCCGGTTGGTCTTGAGCTCTCCCGGCTGTGGGAGGCCGCGTCGCGCCATGGACTGGCCGGGCACCGGGCCGGACGGCCCCGGCAAGGCCGCATGCAGGTAATGGCTCCTCCTCTAGCCGCTTGGATCTACACCGTCGGTGGTCCGCCGGCAGATACACGAATGGTGGTCGGCCGGGCTCGGAGCTAGCCCAAAAGCTCGTCGGTGCACCGTTGCCACTCATTAAGTGTGACGACTGCCCAAAGAAGGTCGTGCACCGCATGTCTACAACGTCGGAACATCCCGGAAGGGTGTTCATCAAGTGCTTAAACAATGGGATATGTGCTACTTTAGCTTCGGCTGTGCTCTCGGATTTGACTAGTTGTGCTAACTTAAAATTTTATTGTGTAGAATGGATATAAGTTTTGGTATTGGGAAGAAGAGTACATCGATATATTGATAGAGCACAATTTAGTAGATGTTCGTGCATTTTTAGCTAGCATAGAGGCTAGGGATGAGACTAGTGCACTTGTTGCTAGAATAAAGGCTAGACATGAGACTAGATATGAAGAAGCAACGTCTACTTCTTTACACTCGAAGAAGAAAGAAACACGCAAGATCGAGCCTCCACAGATCAACAATAAATGCATCAAGAAGGCACTAATCCAACTTACAGCAGCAGTTATAGAAGTTGGATATCTTCTAAAATGTATTCTTGCGGTTCTGATTTTTTTTTGTCTTTTTTCTCTAGTCAAAATTTGGTGATCAAAAATCAATAATGACAAAAAGCTTGGGCTTGCAAAAAAAATGTACGCTGATAGGAGACCAGGATGTGTCCGCGCTTTATGCGCACGGTTACCACACCCCAAAAACTGTATGGACAAAACCTCATTGTTTTAACTAAACGGATAGAATCTGGCCAAAACGGACATTGATTTGGAAGGTACGTCGGACAGAGTAGAGCCATAGAGGCGAAAGGTCGCCTGGTCACGGGCCGGCAGATTGGTACGGCGCCCTTGTCATGTCCAATCCCCTTGCCGAACGCGGCGTCCAATAATGCGGGCGCGCCCGGCCGGATGCGCAACGTGCGTGCCTCCCGGGCCCCCGGCAGGTGAGCAGTCTGCTCTGATCGGCAGCGCACACAAGCGCACACACACATTTGTTCGTGCATCGCGAGCGCGCGCGGGCGGGAAGAATATCGAGGTTGCGTCGCAGGCAGGGCACGGTTGTCCCTGTTCATTGCCAGCACGTTTGGTTCGATGTGCTGGTGCTGCGTACGACTGTCGACTAGTATCTGAATCTTACGTTCCTTGGACCTACGGCAGCCCCAAAATTGCTGGCACGAGTGAAATCAACTGATCACAATAGCTAAAGTCAGTCGACTGATATTTAGAGGAGACGAAGATGGATATGACATGTGGGGCCAAATAGTCATTAAGAGAAGCTAGTTATCCCAGTTAGAGTTGTCTTCATCCCGATGCAACAAACAAACATATGGTCAAAATTGGCCAGGATCGCTGTATATAGGGTGTCGACTTCAGAGATTTGAAGTTTAGGATTTGAATTTTTTTCGACCATGCCTATAAATACAAGGTTTAAATAGACTTCACTCGTGCCCCGATAATGCCTGACCATGCATCACATGTCGCTAAGAACATTTTTCGTTTGTCTGGATCCGTAGGTACAAGTATTCACTAACATGAGATTTATGCCGTCATGTCTCATGTGCCAGCAATGTTTGCGATTTTAGTGGAGACTGCTGGGAAATGCGTCAGTCTTGGAATGTGCGATAGGCGCCATTGTAGCCAAGAGCACTACTTGTAGCACAATAATTCATTTTTGCAGCAATAGTGCCAGTCCAACAAACGACCAAACATAATTAATTTATCACAGGTGCCAATTGCCAACTTATACATAATAAACTTCTTAAGTGAACCGTTTCTTTTGGGGTCCGAAAATTGTTACCTTATACATAATATACTAATTTCACAAGCAACGTAACCATAAAATATTACACGTGTGTCCCAACATTGTTGTTTTTACAGAAAATAAAGGGACCAATTATTTGTAAGTTGCTTCGGTACACTCACTTAGGCTAGTCATAGTGGGGAGTAACTTAGACTAGTGTCATGCATATGACACTAGTCTTTGTTACTACCTTCATAGTGCAAAGTAACATACAAATAGTATCATAGATGATAGCATTTATTACATTACAGACTCATTTTGCTTTGGGTTGCGTTATGTTACAGTAACATATTATGTTACTCCAAATACCTCTCTCCTTATTAACTCTATGCCACATAAGCAAACATGTCTTGAAATGCGCTATGTTACTTGCTAAGTTACTCCCACTATGACCAGCCTTAGAAAAAAGTTTACAGATTTCTATGCAAAGTTACCTCTTCAAAAAAAAGTTTATTTTGATCTCTTATTTGATCCATTGAGAGAATAGAGAATAGAATTAGTTGATCGTACATGTATAAGAATATCATTTTTAAATAACCTTATGATTCATGCAAAATTTTAAAAGGGTTGTACTGAAAGCAAAACTCATAAAATTAATGCCAGTCGATTTCTTTTTTCAGCCATTAGACTGTAATTAAGGGGCACCACATATGCAAAAGGTGATGTTAAGGGCATCTCCAACACAGACTCATGTGCCCGGCCTCTGGTTCTCCTCAGCCCGACGCATTGTCTGTGGCCTTCGCCAACGCGTGTGCTTACCACCGCCGTACGTATCATATAGGTTGATGTAGCATGTTCGAGTAGATTGGAGAAGACACCGCAGACTGGTTCTCCGGCGCGTGTTCGGCCTCGACTACGGCTGTATCATGCACATCATCCTCCTTGGCGCGATGCCTAGGTCTGCGTCACTGAGCTCTTCTAGTGTTGTCCGCGGCCACCATGGGAGCGTACACCAAGTGCTACGCCCGGTCCTTTTCTGCGACTCCCCCGCAACGAGGTTCATGAAGATGGCCTCATCGACGTCTCGACCACAGGCCTTAGAGCATCTCCAGCCGTGCCCCCAACAGCTCTCCCCCAAGGCCACCTTTTAGCCGGCGCACAAAAATCAGCCCAGTCGCGCCCCCAGGATCTCGTTTATCGCCGGTTTGGGCCGAAATAACAGCCGGCGAACCTGAGCCGAACCCAAGCCCCCACGGGTCGCCTGGGGGCGCCAGCCGAAGCGAAAAGGCGTGTTGGTCCGCTCTGTCGGGAGAAAGACCTTTTCCTGCCGATCCTCCCGCTTTTCCCCTTCGTCTCCCTCCATTCCCCCCTTCTCCCGCCTTCTCCCCGTGATGTCTACTACACAACCTTTCTCCTTGTAGACATTGTTGGGCCTCCAAGTGTAGAGTTTTGTAGGACAGTAGCAAATTTCCCTCAAGTGCATGACCTAAGGTTTATCAATCTGTGGGAGGCATAGGATGAAAATGGTCTCTCTCAAACAACCCTGCAACCAAATAACAAAGAGTCTCTTGTGTCCCCAACACACCCAATACAATGGTAAATTGTATAGGTGCACTAGTTCGGCGAAGAGATGGTGATACAAGTGCAATATGGATGGTAGATATAGATTTTTGTAATCTGAAACTATAAAAACAGCAAGGTAGCAAGTAATAAAAGTGAGCGAAAACGGTATTGCAATGCTTGGAAACAAGGCCTAGGGCTCATACTTTCACTAGTGCAAGTTCTCTCAACAATGATAACGTAATTAGATCATATAACAATCCCTCAACGTGCAACAAAGAGTCACTCCAAAGTCACTAATAGCGGAGAACAAACAAAGAGATTATTGTAGGGTACGAAACCACCTCAAAATTATTCTTTCTGATCGATCTATTGGGTTATTCCTATAAGTGTCACAAACAGCCCTAGAGTTCGTACTAAAATAACACCTTAAGACACAAATCAATCAAAACCCTAATATCACCTGCTCAAATGTCACCACAAGTATCCGCGGGTTTGATTATACGATATGCATCACACAATCTCAGATTCATCTATTCAAACCAACACAAAGAACTTCAAAGAGTGCCCCAAAGTTCTACCGAAGAGTCAAGACAAAAACGTGTGCCAACCCCTATGCATAAGTTCACAAGGTCACAGAACCTGCAAGTTGATCTCCAAAACATACATCAAGTAGATCACGTGAATATCCCATTGTCACCACAGATAAGCACATGCAAGACATACATCAAGTGTTCTCAAATCCTTAAAGACTCAATCCGATAAGATAACTTCAAAGGGAAAACTCAATCAATTAAAAGAAGGTAGAGGGGGAGAAACATCATAAGATCCAACTATAATAGAAAAGCTCGTGATACATCAAGATCGTGCCAAATCAAGAACACGAGAGAGAGATAGAGATAGATAGATAGATAGATAGATAGATAGATAGAGAGAGAGAGAGAGAGAGAGAGAGAGAGAGAGAGAGAGATCAAACACATAGCTACTGGTACATACCCTAATTAAGCCCCGAGGGTGAACTACTCCCTCCTCGTCATGGAGACCGCCGGGATGATGAAGATGGCCACTAGTGATGATTTCCCCCTCCGGCAGGGTGCTGGAACAGGGTGCCCATTGGTTTTTGGTGGCTACAGAGGCTTGCGGCGGCGGAACACCCGATCTAGGTTCTGTTCTGGAGGTTTTGGGATATATAAGAGGTGTTGGCATCGAGAACAAGTCAGGGGAGTCCACGAGGGGCCCACAAGGTCAGAGGGTGAGCCCTAGGGGAGGGTGGGCGCCCTCCACCCTTGTGGAGGCCTTGGGACTCCTCTGGTGCATCTCCGGTACTATGTGGGCTTCTTTTAGTCCAAAAACAATCGTCAGAATGTTTCAGGTCAATTGGACTCCGTTTGATATTTCTTTCCTGCGAAACTCAAAAACAAGGAAAAAATAGAAACTGGCACTGGGCTCTAGGTTAATAGGTTAGTCCCAAAAATCATATAAAATAGCATATAAATGCATATAAAACATCCAAGATAGATTATATAATTGCATGGAACAATAAAAATTATAGATACGTTGGAGACGTATCACCCCGCCATTCTCCTCCCTCCCCCCTCCACCCGGTCGTCATGTTGCTGAAAAGGTACATGGCCCCTCGCGCTGCTACCGATGCCAACGCCACCCAGCCGAAGCAGAGGAAGCAGAGGGCGCCGCCGTCCAAACCCCCGGGCATGTCAAATGCTGACTGGATGGCGGAGGTTCAGCGCCGGAAGGCTGTCACCACCGATCGACCGACGGAACAGACTCAACACCAAGAGGGCTCGGGATAGGGTGGGCGGCGGCAGCTGCCGTGGCAGAGCAGGCGGATCGCGGGATGGAACAGTCAGAGGCGTCTCGCGCGGGGATGATGAATTCGCCCAGTGGCCACGGCCCGCACGCTCCCTGGAGCCAGCAGAGCGTCGGGTCACCGGCTGTCTTTTCGGCGTCTTCATGGGGCTGCGCGCGCTCGCCTGGTTACACCACCGACGACGCGCACGGCGGGTTCAACCCCAACAACACCTTTCCACATGGCCACCCCGCCCAGCGCACACCCTCACCCACGTTCACCGGCGTCCAGTACCCCCGTACACCTACTCGCCGCCGGCTTACGCATCCTCCTCGACGCCGCCTCTGCGCCATGGCAGGCTCTTCTCACAAGCCTCGTCGTCGCATCTCAGTAACCCCGACGTGACGGAGGCCAACATGGACGACATTATCATGACCGACTCGGTCGACGCCGCCGCCGCCCTCGGGTTCAATGCCCAAGAAGAGACAATGGACCTCAACAATGACATGGACGACGAGCTCGACTACGGCGAGGAGGATCTAGAGGAGGACGAGGAGGAGCCGATGCCTGCTCCGGCAAGGAGAGGGAAAAAGAAGAAGCGGGCGACCAGGACCCGCGAGCCGCACGTCAAGTGGCGGCCAAAGAAGATGAGTGCCTCGCCGAAGAGTGGAAGATCGCCTGCTTCGACCCGATCACCGGCACGAACCAAAGAGCCGACACGTACAGGGAGCGCATCAAGTCGGAGTTCGATGAGCGCAAACTGGCCGGCCCTTACTTCACCGGTGTCCACATGCAGCGCGGCTCGAAGGCCATGGCCAACCATTGGGGGATCATCCAAACGACGTGCAACAAATGGCATGGGACCGTCGAGGAGATTGCGGCTCGCTCGGAGAGCGGCGCCAACATCGAGGGTCAGGTATGTTGCCGGTTTCTCGCTCATTTTTCGCCGTGTGCGTCACCGACACATGTTTTTCGGTGTAGATGGTCCGGATGTTCGCCATGTATCACGAGGACAGCAACACCGACCAAGATTTCAAGTACCTCCATGTGTTCTCCCGGATCGAGAAGTGCAAGAAGTGGGCGGAAGTCTGGCACACCCTCGCCAAGGCCAAGGAGACGTACAAGCCGGACGCGCCGACGCCGGGCGCGGTCGACCGGCGCCTGGACGGCAACAAACGGGCCAAGTCGGTGAAGGACGCCGCGCCGGCTACCGCGCGTCTGCAAGAGTCCATCGAGCATTGCGTCGCCGATGCCAAGACCTGGGCCGCCCAGAGGGAAGAGAAAATCGAGGCGCGATGGTCAGTGTTGATGATGAACAACGCCGATAAGCTCGACCTGCTCCGGACCAATATCGCCACGAAGAAGAGGAACACCGACCTGGCTTTCCTGATGGGGTGGGGGGCGGACATGGCGACGATGGATGAGCAGGTCAAGGCGTGGTACCTGGCGGAGCGTGGCCTCATCCTGAACCAGATGACGTTGACGGCGGCGCCAACTCCCACTCTGACCCCAACGCCGCTGCCAAGCCCGAGCAACGCCTCCGCGACGCCAAGCACAGAAGCCTCGCCGACACAGACCAGCCCGCGCACGCCGATTCCCGCCAGTCTGACGCCGATGGATGGCGCCGCCATTTGATGAATTGCCTACGTGTCCTTCCTTTTGAACGCCCAACTTTCAAGTTATTTGATCGCCGAACTGTGGCATGGTGATTGCCGGACTTGTGGCGCTGATCCCGGACTTGTGGCATTTTTTGGGTAGCAGGAAATGTCAAGTTTGAATTTGAACGTGTTGGGGCAAGCCCCTGGGGGTGTGACTGGGACCTAGATCGCCCTCAGAGCCTAAAAAGCACCGGGAGATAGTTCAAAATAGCGCCGGCCACTGCGCTGGAGGGCCGAACGAGTGAAGATGCTCTTAGGACGACGACGTGTGGAAGTCAAGTGGACGGACTCCCGTCCCGGCGGTAGCGAAGGCAGCAAAGGCAAAAGGTTATGCATACATGGCGCCAGGCTCCTCCTCCGCGGCACGTCATCCGCGACCGTGCGTCTTGGCTATGCACACACCACACCAGGCCCCTCCTCGGTGCCGTGCCCGCGTCCTTCGTCGGCGCGTGTACTCCCTGCCTCCTGGTTGTGCGTGTTGATGTAGTGTGTTGGCGCGCATGAAAGAAGGCATCGCCGGCCAGTTCTCCGGCACGCGCCCATCGTCGTTGTGGGACATCCGGAGCACCGCACCCCATCTTCGGATCGATAGCAAGGCGCGCGCATGCGCGGCCGAGGTGGTTCAGTCGCTGTTGATTTTCTGGTTCGTTATTGATGTACATGCCTGAAAGTACCAACGCGAGCCTAGCGCACCCCGCCGCTCTCTCCCCGCCTAGCGCACCCCACCGCTCACCACTCCGGCAGCGGTGTCCATCCTCCCTCGCCGCTGGTTGTTCCGACCCCAACGTCCACCATCCACCCGCCACTGGTCACTCCGCCCCCCGCTTCCACCTCCCCTGTCCGACCCCCTTCCCCCTCGCAGGTCGCCTGATCTAGACCATGGCCAACAGTCCCCTCTCCATCACCTCCACCTTCAGGCCCTCCGAGAGTGGCCAGTCGTCTCGGGCCTGGGCATCTCCTCCAGCTCCGAGGCTTCGGGAGCACATGGACCCGCGGGTCCACAGCTCGGGCCGGATGCGCCAGCCGCAGTGAGAACATGGGAGCAACCTCGGCCTTCCAGGAAGGAGATGTGGAGGCGCCTCCAAACCTCAAGCGCGAGCACTAGCCCTCACCACGGGCAGCCCGCGGCTCGCTAACGCCGACAGGCCTCGCCAGAGATGGATGGATTATGCTACAAGCGCTTTGAGGAAGGGCACTTCAAGAAAGACTGCACCAACCAAGTCGTCTGCTTTCGCTACAAGCTGCCAGGCCATGAGTCCAAGGATTGCAAGAGGCCGCGGAGTCCCTCGCCGGAGGAGGAGCTTAGGAGGATGACAGCGACAAAGGTTGCGCGCAAGGCGGTGCCACCCCGTGCTCTAGGAGGTGGCCCTTCCAGGGTGTCGCCGCCTCCACCTCCCTCTCCACCATCTGTGGTTGTTGCCCCTGCCGCTTGGACAAGCCTCTGCGTTCTGCGCCTTGAGCGCTCGCCGCCTGAATACATCAGATCGCATGAGCTCTATGTCGTCCGACGCACCGGGAGCATGGCAGACCTCGAGAGGAGGCTGCAGTTTGCCATGGTGGCGTACGTTGGTGGGGCTCGGCATGACATCAAGCCAGAGTTCATTCTGCAATCCCTGGAGGCAGTGGTTGGCGTCGAGCCAGAGTGGGTGTCGGTGCACTGCTTCAGGCCGGAAGACTTCTTGGCGGTTTTTGCACGTCAGGAGCATCGCAGTTTGGTGGCGGCGACGCCGTTTATCGAGTTTCGGGGAGTTCGCCTCTTCTTCAGGTAGTGGAATCAGCAAGCGCAAGTTGTGCATTCGCAGCTCAGTTACAAGGTGTCGCTCATGATGGAGGGAATTCCGCCGCATGCTTGGGAGCGCGAGGTTGTGGAAGATCTACGGGGCACTTCTTGCTTGGTGGATATGGTGGCGCCGGAGTCCAGCTCGCGTCGGGACCTGTCAGCGTTCAAGCTCATGGCCTGGACGGCGGAGCCGGATTCAATTCCCTCGCTCTGGTGCCTGGCAATCCCAGATCCAGGGCTGGTGTCGCCTCTGGCGATGCCGCCATTGCTGCAATACAAAGTGCTAATTCATCTGGATTCTGTGGCGGATTACAGCAATTGGGATGAGCCGTTATTCCTGGGAGTTCTGTCGGGAAGTGATCAAAGTGGGGTGCCATCAGATGGGAGAATCAGCGGTGACGCGGCGCCTGTTGTTGTTCCTCGGCGCTTGCCATGGCGGTTTGGCACACGGGAGTCTCACGGACAAGGGGTGGGCAGCTCGTCCGGTGCATCGTCGTGCACGCCGGGCGCCGCTGGTGACAATTGGCGCCTTCCGCCAATGGAAACAAGGATGATGGTGACAGCTGGGTGTGCCGTCATGCCGATAAGAGATAGGCTGTCTGTCAGGATTTCTGCTTTTGACCGGATGTCCACGCTGGGTGGGGAGGCTTTGGTCGTGGTGGGGCGAGAAAATTCGAACCTGAGGCCTGTGATCGAGGAGACTGACGCACGCCAGCCAATCAACGACGCAGAGGCGAATCACTTGATTGCTCCAAATGACGGCCCGTGCCTGCCAAAGGGACCCACAGATGCTTTGACAGCACATGAGACAGAGCCTCCACGCGATCAAAGCCGGACCGATAGTGCGGCAGATGCTCCGGGAAAAGAGACCAATCATGAAGCAACTATTCCCATGGGAGAGGTGGTCGTTGATAATCCGTCGCATCACCCAATCATTGAGCATGCACAGCCAGAGCCAGTGCACGTGGAGGAACCAACACGGCTTGCAATGCGCAGAGAGAACGAAACACAACCCGCTTTGATTGAGCGTCGACAGATAGTGCCACACATGCAGCCTGATGTGGGTCCAGGGGACAAGCATATTGAAATGGTTGGCATGGAGCGGAATGCATGTGCAGAGAAGGGACATGACGAAGAGAGAGAAATAGCACCTGGCGAACTGGATTGCGACCAGGAGGGCGGTGCTGCTTCCAAGGAAGAAGGTGGGCCCAACACGGAAATCCTCGGCGAGCCAACAAGAGAAAATGCCATGTCTATTCCCGAGGAAGTGCAGCTGCAACCAGTAGAGGACGAGGGCATGCTGGCTTGTGATTCGCTGCATGGCACCCTTGACGTGACCACGTCCCGTGCAGCTACTAGAGATTTGCACATGAAAACGAATGAACTTGAGAGCAGACCATGCACGGAACTGGCCATGTATGAAAGGGAGATACTTTCAGAAGTGCAAGACTCGGTTCAGCAAGGAATGACAACACTAGAGGCGATTGCATTCGCTAAGCTGAAGGCTTTTTGCTCATGTATTGTCAAGAAGCTGGCTCCCCCGCTACTAAAGGAAATCCAGGCCTCATCCCTGCACCCGGCTATCGAGCCATGCACGCCTAGGCGCACCACTCGAGCCATGAAGCGCACTGTGGGAACTAGATCATCCAAAGCGTCGCCTGCAGAAAATGTGCTTCTCCGGATGCTAGGACTTGCGACAGAGGATCTCGCGGTTGACGATAGAGCAGTGGAAGAGCTCAAGGGGCTGTTTGACTCACTGCTATGCGAGCAGCACATCCGAGTGATTGCAGCTCTATTCGGCAAGACCATGCCCATCGGAGGGGCGCTTGCCCTGCAGGATTCAGTAGTTGTGGGAGTGCAGTAGCCGCCGGAGTGGGATGGAGTTGGTGGATGCTTGTTCATCTATGGATCCAAGCCCATCAATCATATGCTGGAATGTGAGGGGGCTGAACAACCCAGCCAAACGAGATGCTGTGAGAGGCTTCGTGAGCACCATTAGGGCAAATGTAGCTTGTTTACAGGAGACTAAACATGATGTAATTGTTATGCAATGCTTGGGGCCATCCTTTGATGGTTATGCTTATTTGCCGGCTGTTGAGACTAGGGGAGGAATCCTACTTGCTTGCGATTCTTCTGTGGTGGATGTGGACCAGCTACAGTTGGACACTGACTTTATAACAGGCATGATACATACTAAAGCGGGAGATCAATGGTGGCTAACGGCTGTTTATGCTCCGCAAGGAGATGCGCTCAAAACAGCCTTTCTGGAGTAGCTTAACATGCAGAGAGAGCTCTGTCCAGGACCGTGGATGGTCTTGGGAGATTTTAACATGATCTTGCGAGCGTCGGAGAAAAACAATGCTAACCTAAACCGAAGCATGATGGGAAAGTTTAGGACTTTCGTGGACAACAACGAGCTCAAAGAAGTGTACATGCATGGGAGGAGATTCACTTGGTCTAATGAGTGAGACTTGCCTACCATGACCAAGATTGATAGAGTGCTAGTCTCGGTGGATTGGGAGTTGGCGAATCCGGACTGTCTTCTCCAAGCTTTATCGTCTGGTGTGTCTGACCACGCCCCGCTGCACCTTCACGGCAGCCATGTTCTGCCCTAAAAAGAGATTTCGTTTTGAGCTATATTGGACCAAGCTGGAGGGCTTTGAGGATGCTGTGCGGGAGGCTTGGGTTTGCGATGATAGCATAGTAGATCCCTTCAAGAGGCTTGATGCATTATATAGAAACACGGCAGTTGCGTTGCAAGCATGGAGTCAAAGAAAGACAAGAAATATTAAACTACTCATGGCCGTTGCAACCTTGGTGATCTTTCGGTTTGATCAAGCACAAGAGAGCCACATCTTAACGGACCAGGAACTGTGGCTTAGGCGCACCCTTAAACTTGCTCTATTGGGAATGTCTTCACTTCAAAGAACCATTGAGAGGCAGAGATCACGGATGAGATGGATCAGGGAGGGCGATGCAAACACAAAACTGTTCCAAGCTTTTGCTAATGGAAGGAGAGCCAAAAATTTCATCCCGCACGTCAAAGTTGGAGATGTTGTGTACACGGAGCAAAGACAGAAAGAAGAGGTTGTGGCGCCCCTGATTTAATCATACACTAATCATACACGCAAACGTGTATGATCAAGATCAGGGACTCACGGGAAGATATCACAACACAACTCTAAAATAAAATAAGTCATACAAGCATCATAATACAAGCCAGGGGCCTCGAGGGCTCGAATACAAGTGCTCGATCCTAGACGAGTCAGGGAAAGCAACAATATCTGAGTACAGACATAAGTTAAACAAGTTTCCATTAGATGGCTAGCACAAACTGGGATACAAATCAAAAGAGGCGCAGACCTCCTGCCTGGGATCCTCCTAAACTACTCATGGTCGTCGTCAGCGGCCTGCACGTAGTAGTAGGCACCTTCGGTGTAGTAGGAGTCGTCATCGACGGTGGCGTCTAACTCCTGGGCTCCAGCATCTGGTTGCAACAACCAGGTATAGAAAGGGGAAAAGGGGGAAGCAAAGCAACCGTGAGCACTCATCCAAAGTACTCGCAAGCAAGGATCTACACTACATATGCATGGGTATGTGTGTAAAGGAGCAATATCGGTGGACTGAACTGCAGAATGCCAGAATAAGAGGGGGATAGCTAGTCCTGTCGAAGACTACGCTTCTGGCAGCCTCCATCTTGCAGCATGTAGAAGAGACTAGATGGTAAGTTCACCAAGTATCATCGCATAGCATAAACCTACCCGGCGATCCCCTCTTCGTCGCCCTGTTAGAGAGCGATCACTGGGTTATATCTGGCACTTGGAAGGGTGTGTTTTATTAAGTATCCGGTTCTAGTTGTCATAAGGTCAAGGTACAACTCCAAGTCGTCCTGTTACCAAAGATCACGGCTATTCGAATAGATAAACTTCCCTGCAGGGGTGCACCACATTACCCAACACGCTCGATCCCCTTTGGCCGGACACACTTTCCTGGGTCATGCCCGGCCTCGGAAGATCAACACGTCGCAGCCCCACATAGGCACAACAAAGAGGTCAGCACGTCGGTCTAAATCCTATGCACGCGGGGGTCTGGGCCCATCGCCTATTGACACCTGCACGTTGCGTATGCGACCGGTGAGCAGACCTAGCAACCTCCATTACAAAGGAAGTTGCGTTACGCGGTCCAACCCGGCGCGCGCCGCTCAGTCGCTGACGTCAAGAAGGCTTCGGCTGATACCACGACGTTGAGTGCCCATAACTGTTCCCGTGTAGTTGGTTAGTGCGTATAGGCTAGTGGCCAGACTCAGATCAAATACCAAGATCTCGTTAAGCGTGTTAATTGAAGTATCCATGACGCCGACCAGGCCAGCCCACCTCTCACCTAGGTGGTCTCAACCTGCCCTGCTGCCTCCGCAACAAAGTAACAGTCGGGGGCCGTCGGGAACCCAGGCCCACCTCTACCGGGATGGAGCCACCTGTCCTTTCAGCCCCCACATTGGAATCACTTGCGGGTACTCTATGAGCTGACCCGACTTTAGTCACCACATGTATCATACATTATGTATATATAAGTATATACCCGTGATCACCTCCCGAGTGATCACGGCCCGGTAGTATAGCATGGCAGACGGACAAGAATGTAGGGCCACTGATGGAATACTTGAAGGAAATATGCCCTAGAGGAAATAATAAAGTTATTATTTATTTCCTTATTTCATGATAAATATTTATTATTCATGCTAGAATTGTATTAATCGGAAACTTAGTACATGTGTGAATACATAGACAAACAAAGTGTCACTAGTATGCCTCTACTTGACTAGCTCGTTGAATCAAAGATGGTTAAGTTTCGTAGCCATAGACATGAGTTGTCATTTGATTAACGGGATCACATCATTAGAGAATGATGTGATTGACTTGACCCATTCCGTTAGCTTAGCATTTGATCGTTTAGTATATTGCTATTGCTCTCTTCATGACTTATACATGTTCCCATGACTATGAGATTATGCAACTCCTGAATACCGGAGGAACACTTTGTGTGCTACCAAACGTCACAACGTAACTAGGTGATTATAAAGGTGCTCTACAGGTGTCTCCGATGGTACTTGTCGAGTTGGCATAGATCGAGATTAGGATTTGTCACTCCGATTGTCGGAGAGGTATCTCTGGGCCCTCTCGGTAATGCACATCACTATAAGCCTTGCAAGCATTGTAACCAATGAGTTAGTTGCGGGATGATGTATTACGGAACAAGTAAAGAGACTTGTCGGTAACGAGATTGAACTAGGTATTGAGATACCGACGATCGAATCTCGAGCAAGTAACATACCGATGACAAAGGCAACAACGTATGTTGTTATGCGGTTTGACCGATAATATGTAGGAGCCAATATGAGCATCCAGGTTCCGCTATTGGTTATTGACCGGAGACGTGTCTCGGTCATGTCTACATAGTTCTCGTACCCGTAGGGTCCGCACGCTTAACGTTCGGTGACGATTTGTATTATGAGTTTATGTGTTTTGATGTACCGAAGGTAGTTCGGAGTCCCGGATGAGATCGGGGACATGACGGGGAGTCTCGAAATGGTCAAGACGCAAAGATCTATATATTGGACGACTATATTCGGACATCGGAAAGGTTCCGAGTGATTCGGGTATTTTTTGGAGTACCGGAGAGTTACGGGAATTCGTATTGGGCCTTAATGGGCCATACGGGAAATGAGAGAAAGGCCCCAAAGGGTGGCCGCACCCCTCCCCATGGACTGGTCCGAATTGGACTAGGGAAGGGGGGCGCCCCCTTCCTTCCTTCTCCTTCTCCCTTCCCTTTTTCCTATTCCATGTGGGAGGTGGAATCCTACTAGGACTAGGGAGTCCTAGTAGGACTCCACTTGGGCGCGCCCTATGAGGGCCGGCCTCCTCCTCCCTCCATCCTTTATATACGTGGCCAGGGGGCACCCCATAGTCACAACAATTGATCATTGATCTTTTAGCCATGTGCGGTGCCCCCTCCACCATAATCCACCTCGGTCATATCGTAGCGGTGCTTAGGCGAAGCCCTGCGTCGGTAGCATCATCATCACCGTCATCACGCTGTCGTGCTGACGGAACTCTCCCTCGAAGCTCTGCTGGATTGGAGTTCGTGGGACGTCATCGAGCTGAACGTGTGCTGAACTCGGAGGTGTCGTGCGTTTGGTACTTGGATCGGTCAGATCGTGAAGACGTACGACTACATCAACCGCGTTGTTCTCCCCTCTCTTGGATCGGTCGGGTCCATAGTTATTAGCTAGATGACTTCTTCTCTCTTTTTGGATCTCAATACAATGTTCTCCCCTCTCTTGTGGAGATCTATTCGATGTAACTCTTTTTGCGGTGTGTTTGTCGAGATCCGATGAATTGTGGGTTTATGATCAAGTTTATCTATGAGAAATATTTGAATCTCCTCTGAATTCTTTTATGTATGATTGAGTTATCTTTGCAAGTCTCTTCGAATTATCAGTTTGGTTTGGCCTACTAGATTGATCTTTCTTGCCATGGGAGAAGTGCTTTGCTTTGGGTTCAATCTTGCGGTGTCCTTACCCAAAGGATGTAAAGGGTTGCAAGGCACGATTGTATTGTTGCCATCAAGGATAAAAGATGGGGTTTATATCATATTGCATGAGTTTATCCTCTACATCATGTCATCTTGCTTAAGGCGTTACTCTGTTCTTATGAACTTAATACTCTAGATCTTTGGCGTGAGTCGGTCGATGTGTGGAGTAATAGTAGTAGATGCAGCAAGAGGCGAGTCTACTTGTTGCGACGTGATGCCTATATACATGATCATGCCTAGATAATCTCATAATTATTCGCTTTTCTATCAATTGCTCGACAGTAATTTGTTCACCCACCGTAATACTTATGCTATTTTGAGAGAAGCCTCTAGTGAAACCTATGGCCCCCGGGTCTATCTTTTATCATATAAGCTTTCAATATACTTTTATTTGCATCTTTACTTTTTACATCTATATTATAAAATACCAAAAATATATTTATCTTATCATACTATCTCTATCAGATCTCACTTTCGCAAGTGGCCGTGAAGGGATTGACAACCCCTTTATTGCGTTGGTTGCGAGTTCTTTGTTTGTTTGTGTAGGTGCGTGGGACTTTTGAGGAGCCTCCTACTAGATTGATACCTTGGTTCTCAAAAACTGAGGGAAATACTTACGCTACTATTGCTGCATCACCCTTTCCTCTTCAAGGAAAACCAACGCAAGCTCAAGACGTAGCAACTGGGAGGAGCCATATGGTTGTCGCTTTATTGTATGCAATGCAATCGCCCTGTAATTGCTTTACTTTATCACTAAGCGGTAGCAATAGTCGTAGAAGCAATAGTTGGCGAGACGACAACGATGCTACGATGGAGATCAAGGTGTCGCGCCGATGACGATGGTGATCATGACGGTGCTTTGGAGATGGAGATCAAAGGCACAAGATGATGATGGCCATATCATATCACTTATATTGATTTCATGTGATGTTTATCCTTTATGCATCTTATTCTGCTTTGTTTGACGGTAGCATTATAAGATGATCTCTCACTAAATTTCAAGGTAAAAGTGTTCTCCCTGAGTATGCACCGTTGACAAAGTTCGTCGTGCCGAGACACCACGTGATGATCGGGTGTGATAAGCTCAACATTCATCTACAACGGGTGTAAGACAGTTTTGCACACGCGGAATACTCAGGTTAAACTTGACGAGCCTAGCATATACAGATATGGCCTCGGAACACTGAGACCAAAAGGTCGAGCGTGAATCATATAGTAGATATGATCAACATAGTGATGTTCACCATTGAAAACTACTCCATCTCACATGATGATCGGACAATGTTTAGTTGATATGGATCACGTGATCACTTAGATGATTAGAGGGATGTCTATCTAAGTGGGAGTTCTTAAGTAATATGATTAATTGAACTTTAATTTATCATGAAATTAGTCATGTGGTAGTATTAGCATATCTATGTTGTAGATCAATAGCTCACGTTTAGCTCCCCTATTTTATTTTTTATATGTTCCTAGAGAAAACTAAGTTGAAAGATGTTAGTAGCAATGATGCGGATTGGATCCGTGATCTGAGGATTATCCTCATTGCTGCACAGAAGAATTATGTCCTTGATGCACCGCTAGGTGACAGACCGATTGCAGGAGCAGATGCAGACGTTATGAATGTTTGGCAAGCTCGATATGATGGATACTTGATAGTTTAGTGCACCATGCTTTACGGCTTAGAATCGGGGCTTCAAAGATGTTTTTGAAACGCCACGGAGCATATGAGATTTTCTAAGAGTTGAAATTAGTATTTCAGACTCATGCCCATGTCGAAAGGCATGAGACCTTTGACAAGTACTTTGCCTACAATATGGAGGAGAATTGCTCAGCTAGTGAGCATGTACTCAGAATGTCTGAGTACTACAATCACTTGAATCAAGTGGGAGTTAATCTTCCAGATAAGATAGTGATTGACAGAGTTCTCTAGTCACTATCACCAATTTACTAGAACTTCGTGATGAACTATAATATGCAAGGGATAACGAAAATGATTCCCAAGCTCTTCGTGATGTTGAAATCGACGAAGGTAGAAATCAAGAAAAGCATCAAGTGTTGATGGTTGACAAAACCACTAGTTTCAAGAAAAGGGCAAAGGGAAGAAGGGGAACTTCAAGAAGAACGGCAAGCAAGTTGCTGCTCAAGTGAAGAAACCCAAGTCTGGACCTAAGCACGAGACCGAGTGCTTCTCTTGCAAAGGGATGGTCACCGGAAGCGGAACTTCCCTGTATTTGGCGGATAAGAAGGATGGAAAGTGAACAAAGGTATATTTGATATACATGTTATTGATGTGTACTTTACTAGTGTTTATAGCAACCCTCAAGATTTGATACTAGTTCGGTTGCTAAGATTAGTAACTCAAACGGAAGTTGCGGAATGAACAAAGACTAGTTAAGGGTGAAGTGACGATGTGTGTTGGAAGTGGTTCCAAGATTAATATGATCATCATCGCACACTCCCTATACTTTCGGGATTAGTGTTGAACCTAAATAAGTGTTATTTGGTGTTTGCATTGAGCATGAATATGATTTGATCATGTTTATTGCAATACGTTATTCATTTAAGTTAGAGAATAATTGTTGTTCATTTACATGAATAAAACCTTCTATGGTCATACACCCAATGAAAATGGTTTGTTGGATCTCGATCGTAGTGATACACATATTCATAATATTGAAGCCAAAAGATGCAAAGTTAATAATGATAGTGCACCATATTTGTGGCACTGCCGTTTAGATCATATTGGTGTAAAGCGCATGAAGAAACTCCATGCTGATGGGATTTTGGAATCACTTGATTATGAATCACTTGATTCTTGTGAACCATGCCTTATGGGTAAGATGACTAAGACTCCGTTCTCCGGAACAATGGAGCGAGCAACTGACTTATTGGAATAATACATACAGATGTATGCAATCCGATGAAGTGTTGAGGCTCGCGGCGGGTATCGTTATTTTCTAACCTTCACGGATGATTTGAGCAGATATGGGTATATCTACTTGATGAAACATAAATCTAAAACATTTGAAAAGTTCATATAATTTCAGAGTGAAGTGGAAAATCATCGTAACAAGAAAATAAAGATTCTACGATCTCATCGTGGAGGAGAATATTTGAGTTACGAGTTTGGTCTTCATTTGAAACAATTCGGAATAGTTTTGCAACTCATGCCACCTGGAACACCACAGCGTAATGGTGTGTCTGAACATCGTAACCGTACTTTATTATGGTGCAATCTATGATGTCTCTTACCGATTTACCACTATCGTTTTGGGGTTATGCATTAGAGACAGTTGCATTCAAGTTAAATAGGGCACCATCTAAATCCGTTGAGACGACACCATATAAACTGTGGTTTGGCAAGAAACCAAAATTGTCGTTTCTTAAAGTTTGGAGTTGCAATGCTTATGTGAAAAGGTTTCAACCTGATAAGCTCGAACCCAAATCGGAGAAATGCGTCTTCATAGGATACCCAAAGGAGACAGTTGGGTACACCTTCTAATCACATATCCAAAGGCAAAATATTCGTTGCTAAGAATGGATCCTTTCTAGAGAAGGAGTTTCTCTTGAAAGAAGTGAGTGGGAGGAAAGTAGAACTTGATGAGGTAACTGTACCTGCTCCCTTATTCGAAAGTAGTTCATCACAGAAATCCGTTCCTGTGACTCCTATACCAATTAGTGAGGAAGATAATGATGATGATCATGTAACTTTAGATCAAGTTACTACCGAACCTCGTAGGTCAACCAGAGTGAGATCCGCACCAGAGTGGTACGGTAATCCTGTTCTGGAGGTCATGTTACTTGACCATGATGAACCTACGAACGAGGAAGCGATGATGAGCCCAGATTCCGCAAAATGGTTTAAGGCCATGAAATCTGAGATGGGATCCATGTATGAGAACAAAGTATGGACTTTGGTTGACTTGCCCGATGATCGGCAAGCCATTGAGAATATCTACAAGAGGAAGATGGACGCTGATAGTAGTGTTACTATCTACAAAGCTCGAATTGTCACAAAATGTTTTCGACAATTTCAAGGTGTTGACTGCGATGAGATTTTCTCACTCGTATCGATGCTTAAAAGTCTGTCCGAATCATGTTAGCAGTTGCCACATTTTATGAAATCTGGCAAATGGATGTCAAAACTGCATTCCTTAATGGATTTCTTAGAGAAGAGTTGTATATGATACAACCAGAAGGTTTTCTCGATCCTAAAGGTGCTAACAAAATGTGCAAGCTCCAGCGATCCATCTATGGAATGGTGCAAGCATCTCAGAGTTGGAATATACGCTTTGATGAGTTGATCAAAGCATATAGTTTTATACAGACTTGCGGTGAAGCCTGTATTTACAAGAAAGTGAGTGGGAGCACTATAGCATTTCTGATAAGTATATGTGAATGACATATTGTTGATCAAAAATAATGTAGAATTTTCTGGAAAGCATAAAGGAGTATTTGAAAGGAGTTTTTTTCAAAGAAAGACCTTGGTGAAGCTGCTTACATATTGAGCATCAAGATCTATAGAGATAGATCAAGACGCTTGATAAGTTTTTTCAATGAGTACATACCTTGACAATTTGAAGTAGTTCAAAATGGAACAGTCAAAGAAAGAGTTCTTGCCTGTGTTACAAGTTGTGAAATTGAGTAAGACTCAAAACCCGACCATGGCAGACGATAGAAATAGAATGAAAGTCATTCCCTATGCCTCAGCCATAGGTTCTATAAAGTATGCCATGCTGTCTACTAGATCTATTGTATACCCTACACTGAGTTTAGCAAGGAAGTACAATGGTGATCTAGGAGTAGATCACTGGACAGCGGTCAAAATTATCCTTAGTGGAATAAGGATATGTTTCTCGATTATGGAGGTGACAAAAGGTTCATCGTAAAGGGTTACGTCGATGCAAGTTTTGACACTGATCCAGATGACTCTAAGTCTCAATCTGGATACATATTGAAAGTGGGAGAAATTAGCTAGAGTAGCTCCGAGCAGAGCATTGTTGACATAGAAATTTGCAAGATACATACAGATCTGAATGTGGCAGACCCGTTGACTAAACTTCTCTCACAAGCAAAACATGATCACACCTTAGTACTCTTTGGGTGTTAATCACATAGCGATGTGAACTAGATTATTTACTCTAGTAAACCCTTTGGGTGTTGGTCACATGACGATGTGAACTATGGGTGTTAATCACATGGTGATGTGGACTATTGGTGCTAAATCACATGGCGATGTGAACTAGATTATTGACTCTAGTGCAAGTGGGAGACTGAAGGAAATATGCCCTAGAGGCAATAATAAAGTTATTATTTATTTCCTTATTTCATGATAAATGTTTATTATTCATGCTAGAATTGTATTAACCGGAAACTTAGTACATGTGTGAATACATAGACAAACAGAGTGTCACTAGTATGCCTCTACTTGACTAGCTCGTTGAATCAAAGATGGTTAAGTTTCCTAGCCATAGACATGAGTTGCCATTTGATTAACGGGATCACATCATTAGAGAATGATGTGATTGACTTGACCCATTCCGTTACCTTATCATTTGATCGTTTAGTATATTGCTATTGCTCTCTTCATGACATATACATGTTCCCATGACTATGAGATTATGCAACCCCCGAATACCGGAGGAACACTTTGTGTGCTACCAAACATCACAACGTAATTGGGTGATTATAAAGGTGCTCTACAGGTGTCTCCGATGGTACTTGTCGAGTTGGCATAGATCGAGATTAGGATTTGTCACTCCGATTGTCGGAGAGGTATCCCTAGGCCCTCTCGGTAATGCACATCACTATAAGCCTTGCAAGCATTGTAACTAACGAGTTAGTTGCGGGATGATGTATTACGGAACGAGTAAAGAGACTTGCCGGTAACGAGATTGAACTAGGTATTGAGATACCGACGATCGAATCTCGAGCAAGTAACATACCGATGACAAAGGGAACAACGTATGTTGTTATGCGGTTTGACCGATAAATATATTCATAGAATATGTAGGAGCCAATATGAGCATCTAGGTTCCGCTATTGGTTATTGACCGGAGACGTGTCTCGGTCATGTCTACATAGTTCTCGAACCCGTAGGGTCCGCACGCTTACCGTTCAATGACGATTTGTATTATGAGTTTATGTGTTTTGATGAACCGAAGGTAGTTCGGAGTCCCGGATGAGATCGAGGACATGACGAGGAGTCTCGAAATAGTCGAGACGTAAAGATCGATATATTGGACGACTATATTCGGACATCGGAAATGTTCCGAGTGATTCGGGTATTTTTCGGAGTACCAGAGAGTTATGGGAATTCGTATTGGGCCTTAATGGGCCATACGGGAAAGGAGAGAAAGGCCCCAAAGGGTGGCCGCACCCCTCCCCATGGACTGGTCCGAATTGGACTAGGGAAGGGGGGCGCCCCCTTCCTTCCTTCTCCTTCTCCCTTCCCTTTTTCCTATTCCATGTGGGAGGTGGAATCCTACTAGGACTAGGGAGTCCTAGTAGGACTCCACACTTGGGCGCGCCCTATGAGGGCCAGCCTCCTCCTCCCTCCATCCTTTATATACGTGGCCAGGGGGCACCCCATAGACATAACAATTGATCATTGATCTTTTAGCCGTGTGCGGTGCCCCCCTCCATCATAATCCACCTCGGTCATATCGTAGCGGTGCTTAGGAGAAGCCCTGCGTCGGTAGCATCATCATCACCTCATCATGCCGTCGTGATGACGGAACCCTCCCCCGAAGCTCTGCTGGATCAGAGTTCGTGGGACGTCATCGAGCTGAACGTGTGCTGAACTCGGAGGTGCCGTGCGTTCGGTACTTGGATCGGTCGGATCGTGAAGACGTACGACTACATTAATCGCGTTGTTCTAACACTTCCGCTTTCGGTCTACGAGGGTACGTGGACACACTCTCCCCTCTCGTCGCTATGCATCACCATGATACTATGTGTGTGTAGGAATTTTTTTGAAATTACTACGTTTCCCAAAAATACTAGCATCCTATACTAAGCATTTAAGGTTGCAGGTAAAGGTAACAATTGTAGCAACAATGACAGGCTATGCAGCAGAATAGGATTACCCAAATGCAGTAACATGCTACACTACTCTAATGCAAGCAGTAGGAAGAATGAATAGGCGATATCTGGTGATCAAGGGGGGGGGGGGCTTGCCTGGTTGCTCTGGCAAGTAGGGGTCGTCAACAACGTAGTCGGTCGAGGCACCAGCTGCGGCGTTAGCCTCGTAGTCTACCGGAGAGAAGAGGGGGAAGAAACAATGAATACAATGCAAACAGATGCATAACGATGCATGACATGTCAAGTAACGGTGCTAGGAGTGCTGTAACGCGGTAGGAGGTGATACCTGCGAAGGGGGAAAACATCTGGGAAAGTATCCCCGGTGTTTCGCGTTTTCGGACAAATGAACCGGAGGGGTAAAGTTGCGTGTTTGCTATGCTCGGGATGTGTGGCGGATGAATGGGCTACGTATCCGGATTCATCTCGTCGTTCTGAGCAACTTTCATCTACAAAGTTTTCCCATCCGAGTTACGGATTATTTTATATTAATTTTTAAAGTTTTAAATCATTTTTTAAATAATTATTACTAACTAATTCAAAATTAGCATTACTGCATCAGCATGACATCAGCAGTCAACAGTGGTGTTGACTGGGACAAACTAGCATGTGGGGCCCGCATGTCATTGACTAATCAGGCTAACTAGGGTTTAATTAAGTTAACTAGTGATTAGGTTAATCTAATCAGGATTAATTAAGTTAATTAATTCTTTAATTAATTGATTAATGTTTTAGTTATTATTTATTTATTTATTAATAATATTTTTTTACAAAAAACGTTCTTGGGCAGGGGCCCACTATCATTGGGCCAAAGGGCCACAGCGGGTTCGGGTGAGCGGGCTAACGGGCGGAGCGGGGTGAGGAGACCGATTGGGCACCCGCCCGGAAGGGGACGACGCCACGGACACCGCCGGTGGCAGCCTCGAGGCAGTGGCCGCCCGGCAACAAGGCGGCCGAGGCAGGCGGTGCGAGGCGGCGGCGGGAAGCAGCGGGTGGCGGCGATGAGCTGCGTGCGTCGATACGCTCCAACGTATCTATAATTTTTGATTGATCCATGCTATATTATCTACTGTTTTGGGTAACATTGGGCTTTATTTTCCACTTTTATATTACTTTTGGGACTAACCTATTAACCGGAGGCCCAGCCCAGATTTGCTGTTTTTTGCCTATTTAAGTATTTCGAAGAAAAGGAATATCAAACGGAGTCAAAACGGAACGAAATCCACTGGAGAAGTTATTTTTAGAAGGAAAGCTACCGGATGGACTTGGACCCCATGTCAAGGAAGAAACGAGGAAGCCACGAGGGAGGGCGCGCCCCCTGCCTCGTGGGGCCCTCGTGGCTCCCCTGACGTGCTTCTTCCGCCTATATAACTCCACGTACCCTAAAACTTCCAGAACAAAGAATAGATCGGGAGTTCCACGGCCGCAAAACCTCCAGAGCCACCAAAAACCAACCGGGACCCTGTTCCGGCACCCTGCCGGAGGGGGGAACCCTCACCTGTGGACATCTTCATCATACCGACGCTCTCCATGACGAGGAGGGAGTAGTTCACCCTCGGGGTTGAGGGTATGTACCAGTAGCTATATGTTTGATCTCTCTCTCTCGTGTTCTTGATTTGGCACAATCTTGATGTATCGCAATCTTTGCTATTATACTTGGATCTTATGTTTCTTCTCCCCCTCTACTCTCTTGTAATGAATTGAGTTTTCCCCATGAAGTAATCGTATCGGATTGAGTCTTTAAAGATTTGAGAACACTTGATGTATGTCTTGCCGTGCGTATCTGTGGTGACAATGGGATATCACGTGATTCACTTGATGTATGTTTTGGTGATCAACTTGCGGGTTCCGCCCATGAACCTATGCATAGGGGTTGGCACACATTTTCGTCGTGATTCTCCGGTAGAAACTTTGGGGCACTCTTTGAGGTTCTATGTGTTGGTTTGAATAGATGAATTGAGATTGTGTGATGCATATCGTATAATCATGCCCACGGATACTTGAGGTGACATTGGAGTATCTAGGTGACATTAGGGTTTTGGTTGATTTGTGTCTTAAGGTGTTATTCTAGTACGAACTCTAGGGCTGTTTGTGACACTTTTAGGTGGTTTAGTACCCTACCATAATCTCTTTGTTTTTTCTCCTCTATTGGTGACTTTGGAGTGACTCTTTGTTGCATGTTGAGGGATAGTTATATGATCCGATTATGTTATTATTGTTGAGAGAACTTGCACTAGTGAAAGTATGAACCCTAGGCCTTGTTTCCTATCATTGCAATACCGTTTACTCTCACTTTTACCACTTGTTACCTTGCTGTTTTTATATTTTCAGATTACAAAAACCTATATCTACCATCCATATTGCACTTGTATCACCATCTCTTCGCCGAACTAGTGAACCTATACAATTTACCATTGTATTGGGTGTGTTGGGGACACAAGAGACTCTTTGTTATTTGGTTGCAGGGTTGTTTGAGAGAGACCATCTTCATCCTACGCCTCCCACGGATTGATAAACCTTAGGTCATCCACTTGAGGGAAATTTGCTACTGTCCTACAAACATGTGCATTTGCAGGCCCAACAACGTCTACAAGAAGAAGGTTGCGTAGTAGACATCAAGCAGTATCTGGTGCCATTGCCGGGGAGGTTAGTGCTTGAAGGTATATCTTTAGATCCTGCAATCGAATCTTTTTGTTTCTTGCTTTAGCACTAGTTTAGTTTATAAAAGAAAACTACAAAAAAAACGGAATTGAGTTTGTCTCTTACGCTTCATCTTTTTAATATCTTTCGTGAGTATGATGGAAAGGAAAATTATGCCAAAGTGTTAGAAGAAGAATGCATTAAAATGTTTGGCACTATGTAGCGACCCGACCCAAAATCGGTCAAGTCTCTGTGTAGCTGTACCATCCCAAGATCATGTTGGCACACACAGTACATTGATGAAATAATCAAAGTTCAATCACACCTGAATTCATTACACGATTATCATATCGAGTCTTTATTACAATAGAATAAATTCGGCCGAAGGCCAACTCATGAGAAATAAACTAAGTAAAGCTGCGGAAGCGTAGAAGAATAGCGAGTCCATCCGACTTCAAAGGGCAATCGCCAAGCGTGGATCGTAGCCTCACTCCTGATCGGAATACTCCTCTACAACATAAGACGTTGCAGATGTGTAGGTCAGCATTTTGAATATGCCGGCAAGTCATGAAGAGAGAATAACAATAATAAAATTACTAACACTATATGCAATTTGGCTGTGGGGCTCTAAGTTTCATTGTTTTTGCGAAAAAACCAGTTTTTCCCTACAACAATGGACTTGTTTGCAAATACTACAAAATTATTGGTAGTTATTGAGATGGTTCCGCCAACCAATGTCTCATTCCCAATTATTAAATAATCCCCTCAATTAATTTATTAATTTCAGTGTTGAGATTTCCGAAATACTCCAGGTTCCAGAGGCTCAAATTGTCCAGTAATCGGGACACGGCTAACCGATTAGATCTTCACTCTGCAGAGGTTTGCACACTTTACCCATAAGATTCGTTCCCTCCTTTAAGTCTTCGCACTTCATGGTGTTTGAAGACGGACGAACAAAACAGGTCTTCCAAGAGTTCCTCCGCCACCGCCGTACCCATCCAATCCTACCGTTCTTCTACATCTCGTAGCACCGTCCGCCGAGTCACACCTAAGGTTGAC
Source organism: Aegilops longissima (assembly GCA_021605205.1). NCBI lineage: Eukaryota > Viridiplantae > Streptophyta > Magnoliopsida > Poales > Poaceae > Aegilops > Aegilops longissima. Next base: position 602,556,266 of record CM038677.1, on the reverse strand, counting down.
CAAGCGAGCCCATAATGTCTTGCGGCTGCAGGTAAGCTTCCGGTCAATGGGGTATACATCCATCTCTTCGTGGCTGGGTGAAGCTTTCCGCAAGATGTCATGGCGCTTCTCCATGCATCCCGGCCAACCACTGGTTTTCTCCAGGGTGCCCGTCAACCGTCCTCCACCCAGTAGTGAATTTTGAAGTCCATCTTGAGCTTGAAGTCATGGGGCTGTCATCATCTTGACTCTCACATATCCCTTATGATTCACTCAACCACCCCCGTCTATGAGCATAGCAAAATAAACTACTTCGTCCCGGGCAATGGTAACAAGGGGAATTGGGTTCATCCTACCTCATGATACTACTCAAGAACATAACTCAAAATTCTCCTACTGCATGCATGGTGGGGAGGTATATTTTCTAATGCAATAAAATCATAGGTATTGTAAAAGTAAACATGGTCAAATGACTTGCCTTGCTGACGATCTTCGAAAGCTAGGGACTCGTGGTAGCAAGCTTCGCACTCCGGAAATTCTACCGAAGCAAACAACAATCATATAAGCATAAGAGCATACAATCAATTTAACATAACAGCATGCTAATATAACACACAAAACAATTGAACCAAACCCCAAAGAAAGTTCGAAGAAATCCAAATCAATGTTTTCACCACATCAAACAACAAATAAGAAATAGTTTTACATAACCAAATTTTTCTTAACAGAACCTAAGCATGGGTTTTTGCTAATTAACAGAAGAGAAAACATCATGCAACTAGGAGCAAAAAGAATCACATCAAAAGCTATTATAGAACTCCTATTATGCCTATAACAATCCTAGCAAGAAAAAATAAAATAAAATTTTATTTATTGTAAATAAAAGTCCATGTTCTAAAGTTACAGAAACTAACCTAAAATAAACTATCACATAGAAAAATAAAATTATTTGCTAAATAAAACAATAGGAAAACAGTAGCTAGTTAAATAAATAAGAACCACATGATTTTGATTAAAACTATTTTTTATTAAATCTAAAATGCCCAAATAAATTCCTACAGTTAGGCATGGTCAAAACAAAGTAGTGACAAAAGAATCACTAAAATAAAATAATCCTAACTCATTTTATAGCAGAATTACTAATCTGTCTAAATCTAAAATAAAACAATTTCTAATAATTTTAACATGACTAAACATATTTTCTACAGAAACTACAACAAATTTGCAAACCAAAAAAAAAAGAATCAATTAAAAATATTAAGTAGATTAAAAGATATGGATTTTACAAAACTGAAACTATTCTGTAAAAAAAACAGAAACAAAAAATAAAATTAAAAGGAAAACTGGCACTAATGGGCCTATCTAACGCATCGGGCATCAAATAACTAAATTGCGCCCGAAGGATTAAATCGCTTCGGGCCGGTCTAAACTAAACCTAACTAAACCGGAATAAACCGGAACTAAAACCGGGTCTATTAAAAAAAACATACCGCTTCGCTAATCTAATCTATACCCTAGGATTTAGATCGAACGGCGGCGGGGTTCTCCGGTGGCTTACCGTGGTGGCGACGCCGGCGATGGTCGACGGCGGCTCGGGCGACGATGGTGCGGGGGCTCCGGTAGTCGGGGACGACGGCGGAGACCTCCGTGGTGCTTGGAGCGAGGGGAGTGGATGGTGGGTCGGGAAGCTCGAGGGGTTCGGGCGGCGGAGCAGGGCAATGGCGCGCGGCGGCGTCGGTCGACAATGAGCGATTGCGCGAGGGAGAGGGTTTTCGGTGGCGGGGCGGAACGAGGCGAGGGTGGGGTTTATATAGGGGCCTCGACTTGGGCGAGGGGCGGATCGGGAGGCGATCCGGATCCTTCGGGATTCCATGAGGCGGCGACGCTGGTTGGCTTGGGCGAGGGAAGAAGACGGGTGGGGTCGGGTGTCGGTGAGAGAGAGGGGGCGGATCGGTCGGGCGACCGGAGGAAGGGCTTGGCGGGGGGTTCAAGGCGTGGGCGGCTCGGTATTGGTGGGCCGCCTCATTGGTCTGCTCTTTGGCCATGGCTGGTCGCCTCAAGCATTGGTGAGCAGTTAGCTGGTGGCGCTGGGGTTTCTTTTCCCTTTTTTTTTGAATTAGAGAGAGAGAGATAGTATATTAAATATATATATATATTATATAGGACATATATATCAAAATGATCAGGGGAATATTCCCTATAATTTGAACATTTTCCAGGGGCAAAACTCAAACTTTAAAAAAAATCATTTTTCTAAAATCCCAAATAAAAATCAAATTTGAATTCAAACTTTTTGGCAAGGTTTTTCGTCTGACATATTTGGAGTGTCATGTTTACTCCTCTCATACTTTTTTTCAAGTATTTTGTCAGGCATTGATTTGAAATAAATTTCAACTGCCAAATTTTGAATTCTAATTCCATCAAACTCAAAATCTTCTGAAACTTCAAATGTCACTCAAATTCAAACAATATGCATAGATGCTTAGCTATAATTGTAAAACATTCCAAATGGGAAATTTGGGATGTTACAAACCTACCTTAAGATGAATCTAGCCCTCGAGATTCGGGTTAACTAACAAATAGGTGCGGGTGGTCTCGGCGGAGGTCTTCTTCTCGCTCCCGGTGGCTTCCTCCTCGGAGTGATGACTCCACAAACCTTGCAAAACTTGATGATCTTGCTGCGGGTGACTCTGTTCGCAGTCTCGAGAATTCGGACGGGTTTCTCCTCATAAGTCGATCACTTTGTCGAGCTGTATGGCCTCTAGGGGCACTTTGTCTCTCGGCGGAATATCGGCCATGTCGGCATGGCATTTCTTCACCGAGAAACATGGAAGACATCATGAACTCCGGACAATCCTTCCGCAATTCCAACTTGTAAGCAACTTCTCCACGACGTTCGAGGATTTTGTAGGGGCCAATGAACCGGGTGCTAACTTTCCTTTAACACCGAACCTCTTGATTCCACGGTGGGGACACGAAGATATGCCCGGTCTCCCGCTTCGTAAGTTACTTCCTTGCGCGTTCTGTCGGCATAACTCTTCTGTCTCGAATGAGCTACCTTGAGTCTATCTCGAATCAGTTTGACTTTCTCTTTGGAATCTCTGATAAGATCGGGACCGAAAAGTTTTGATCCCCAACACCATCCCACAAATGGTGTTCGCACCTCCTTCCGTATAGAGCTTGAAGGGGCCATCTTGATGGTCTCGATAACTGTTATTGTACGAGAATTCGCGTATGGCAAATTATCATCCCAGCTAGACCCATAGTCTAGCGCACAAGCTCTTAACATGTCCTCCGGGATCTGGTTGACTCTCTCGATCATCCATCATGCTCATGGATGAAAAGCATCTTGAACTCCACCTCGTACCCAAAGTTTCATGCAACTGATTCCAAAACCTTGAGGTAAATTGTGTTCCTCTATCGACACGATACTCCTCGGAACTCCATGCGACATACGATCTTGGTCATGTATATCTTGGCTAACTTAGCGCTGGTATAGGTAGTCTTCACGGAATGAAATGAGCTACCTTGGTCAATCGATCAACCACTACCCAGATGGAATCATAACCTGAGCGGGTCTGGGTAATCTGTGATAAAATCCATTCCAAGTTTTTCCCATTTCCACTCGGGAATCGGCAAAGGTTGAAGTAACCCGATGGCTTCGATGTTCCGCCTTTACTCGTTGGCAAACATCGTGATATCTTGCTACGTACTCGGCAATATCCTTCTTCATACCGCCCACGAAACTTTCCTTCAAATCCAGATACATCTTGGTGTTACCGGGTGAATCGAGTACGGTGAATCATGAGCCTCTGAAGAATTAGCTTCTGAGTTCGGGATCATTGGGTACATAAATCGATCCTCGAACCATATAGCTCCGTATTCATCCTTACGAAACCCTTTAGCTTTTCCTTCATTCATCCTTTTCTTTATCTCATCAATTTCCTTGTCCGACTTCTGGGCTTCACGAATTCTTTCGGCCAAAGTGGACTGAACTTCCAGAGTTGCAACATATCCTCTCGGAACTATCTCCAGTCGAAGATCTCTGAGGTCATCGACTAACTCCTGGGGTAATCCTCCCGCTATAAGAGTATTTACATAACTCTTACGGCTCAAAGCATCTGCTACAACATTAGCCTTTCCCGGTGGTAATGCAATTTCATGTCATAGTCCTTGATTAACTCTAGCCATCTCCTCTTTCGAGGTTCAACTCTTTCTGCGTGAAAATATATTTCAAGCTCTTATGATCTGTGTAAACATCACAATGGTTTCCGATAAGGAAATGTCTCCAGGTCTTGCGTGCATGCACAACGGCTGCTAACTCCAAATCATGTGTGGCATAATTCATCTCATGAGGTCGTAGCTGTCTGGAGGTATAAGCTACAACTTTTCCTTCCTGCATGAGTACTCCTCCGAGTCCACGACGAGAAGCGTCATAATATACCCGTAATCCTTGTGTATGTCCGCAAAATCAATCTTGGGGCTGTAACCAAACGTTTCTTCAATTCTTGAAAACGGCCTCACAATCCTCGGTCCAAATGTACTTGGCATCCTTCTTCAACAGCTCACCATGGGCTTGGCAATTTTCGAGAAATTCTCAATAAACCTCCGATAATATCTTGCAAGTCCGAGAAAACTGCGGATCTCCTTGATCGAGGTGGGTGACCGCCAATCGGTGGTGATACAACCTTGGCGGGGTCAATCTGCTATTCCTTCTCCTGAAATAACATGTCCGAGGAATCCGACTTCCTTCAGCCAAAATTCACATTTGCTGAACTTGGCATACAATCGATGTTCTCGGAGTTTCTCGAAACTAGGCGCAAATGTTCCTTATGCTCTTCCTCGCTCTTGGAGAAAATCAGTATATCATTGATGAACACCACGACAAACTTGTCCAGATATTCCATAAATACCTTGTTCATCAAATTCATGAAGTATGCAGGGGGCATTAGTCAATCCGAATGACATGACGGTATACTCATATAAACCATACCGTGGTGAATGCTGTTTTGGGTATATCCTTTTCACGGATCTTCAACTGATGATACCCTGATCGAAGATCGATCTTGGAGAATACCTTGGCTCCAACTAGCTGATCAAATAGGTCATTAATCATCGGCAGAGGGTACTTGTTCTTGATGGTCACGTCGTTCAACGAGCGATAATCCTAACCATTCTCGTGGTTCCATCCTTCTTCTCTACCAAAAGAACTGGGGCTCCCCAAGGTGACGAGCTTGGCCGAATATATCCTTTCTCCAATAGCTCATTAATTTGATTCTTGATCTCTTTCAAATCGTTCGGGGGCATCCGATAGGGTCTCTTGGATATTGGGGCTGTGCCGGGCAATAACTCAATCAGAAATTCAATGTCTCTGTCCGGTGGCATTCCTGGTAATTCCTCCGGAAACACATCGGGAAAATCTTGCACTACTGGCACTTCCTCCTAAACAACTCCCGTGAGGGAATGCACCTGATTCTTCATCGGGATACGTCTGGATACATACTTGATCCTCTTCGCCCGGTGGTGAGCGTAATCGACTTCTGAGCACGATCTATGTTTCCTTCAAACTTTGTCAACCAATCCATGCCTAGGATTACATCCAAGGTGCAGGGTTTCCAATACTATGAGGTCTGCGGAAATTTATGGTTTCCGATGTTGAGGGTTGCATGACAGCCTAAGCTCGCCATCATTTCACCTCTGCGGGAACCGGCGTGAAGAGGGCTTCTAAGGGTTCTAGTGGGCAACCCGTACTTTTCCACAACTACCCTTGATATGAATGAATCGTTGCACCGTAATCAAAGAGTACCAATCTCGGATGTGAATTTAATAAAACTTACCAACCACGATTATCGGCTGATCATAGGCGTCCTCCACGTCAATGTGGTTCACCCGAGCACGAGGAAAAGGGTTGGGCTTCTTTGGTGAGCTTCCATTGCCGTTTCCATTCCTCTGCTTGGCCTCCGGGCGATCGGTGGCATAGTGCCCTGTTTTCTTGCACTTGAAACAGTGATGTGACTCGAGATCCTTGAGCCGGGCAGGACGATGCTGGTTTCCATTACCGTTTCCATTGCTGTCTTGTTGTCCTGGTTGCGGTTGTTCCCATTTCCTCCATGGTTATGTCCTCCATGATTATGTCCTCCATGGGTGTGATGGGTATGCCCTCCAGTATGGGGCATAACGGGCTTCGCTGAGCTCGAGTTGTACTTCCCTGGCCATACTTCCGCTATGCTATCAATCTACTGCTGCTTGCCTTCAAGTATGGTGGCCTTGTCTACCAGCTCACGGTAGTTGTTGAAGGTAGCCACCATAAGCTGCATTCCCAGCTCGTCATTGAGTCCCTCGAGAAACTTTTCCTGCTGCGGCATCTATGGCCACATCATCCGGGGCATAGCGAGCTAACTTGCTGAACTCATCCACGTCTCGCCCCACAAGCGGTTCCCTGGCGTAAGTTGCGGAACTCACGCTTCTTGCACTCATGGCTCCAAATGAAACATGGCGGTGCGGAAAGCTTCTTTGAACTGATCCCACGTGATGGTGGCGATGGGATAAGTGGCGGTGTAGTTCTCCCACCAAGAGGCTGCAGGTCCATCAAGTTGATGTGCGCAAAGCGCACCTTCTCTGCATCTGTGCATCCAGCGGTGGCTAACTCCTTCCGACCTTGCGGAGCCAATCATCGGCCACAATCGGCTCGGTTACGCTAGAGAACACCGGCGGATTCAGCCTTAGGAAGCGGGTCAAGTTGTCAGCAGGGGTGGTGGCGGTGGATTGTTGTTGTTGTTGTTGTTGTTACGTTCGGATGAGCATCTGCATGAGGGCATTCTGCTGCTGGATCAGCCGGGTGAGCTCCGCGGAAAGTTGAGACCGGGGTCACGTCTCGGAGGCATCTGGTGTTTTGGAGTGGATGAGAAAATTAGAATAGAACAAGGGTCTAATGAGAAAATATCACTACCCATATGAATGCACAATCATAATCACACCAATCATTTATTCAATCAACTCAAACATGGTTCAATCTCGGATTACAATTTCACGACTAATCGAAAATAACGGCCTAACTGATCGACGGAAAAATAAAATAACATGGCGGTCGACTAATGTCTTCATCAATTATCCTTGCGTCCTCTGGAGCGGCGTCCTCCGGTGTGGCGTCCTCTGATGCGGCGCCTCCTCTTGCGGCTTTCTTCAGTGGAGCTCTCTTCATAGTCCTGGTCATTGCTCACGAGGGGTCCGTCATCTCCATTCGGAAAAAGGTCCTCTCCCAAGTCCATCTTCTCCTCTAATGCGGCAACATCCATCTTCAGCTTGTCGACTCTCTCCATGAAATCCTTGATTTCTTCTTCATGGTCAAGGAAGTCTGCGTGTGCTTTCTCCTCCAGTTCCAGTTCACAGAACAACAGCCTCCTGTGTACCTTCGAGTTACGGCGAGTCTGGATCTCCCGTTTCCTGAGGAGACACTCCAAGTCTTGGACATATGAGAGAATGGAGTCGTCCTCTACGGTACGAATGATATCTCCATTCCTAGCTCTGCGAGAAATCATAGCGAGGTCTGATGGGTCGAGCTCGGCCCTGTACTCTTCCCTGAGATGTCCAAGTGCACGATAAATCGCCATGTCTCTTCCGAGGATCCAATTGAAATCGGTAAACTCAAAGTCAATGGGCTCTGAATGTCCTCCGAAGGTCCTCCCTGGAATGTGCACCTCAATCTCAGAAGCGGTATCCGTCGGAAGTGCATTGGTAGGCTTCCGGTGATCGAGGGCGAGCAATCTTCAGCTTCTTCACGATCTGGACCAGCTTCTTGCCGAAGGCATCGTCTCATCTGGTGGCAAAACTCCGTAGCAAAGCTGGGGTGAACTCGCGCCATCTAGAATGTTGAAAATCGAAGAGAAGTCGAAATGAACAGGGAGAATTACGGAATGATAAGGACATAAAATAAATAGTCTCTTCCTATGGCTTTCCGATCCTAGGGTTCGCCCTACGGTCAACGTGTTCTCGATACCATCTCTGTGCGACCCGACCCAAAATCGGTCAAGTCTACGTGTAGCTGTACCATCCCAAGATCATCTTTGGCACACACAGACATTGATGAAATAATCAAAGTTCAATCACACCTGAATTCATTACACGATTCTCATATCGAGTCTTTATTACAATAGAATAAATTCGGCAAGGCCAACTCATGAGAAATAAACTAAGTAAAGCTGCGAGCGTAGAAGAATAGCGAGTCCATCCGACTCCAAGGGCAATCGCCAAGCGTGGATCGTAGCCTCGCTCTGATCGAATACTCCTCGCAACATAAGACGTTGCAGCCGTGTAGGTCAGCATTTTGAATATGCCGCAAGTCATGAAGAGAGAATAACAATAATAAAATTACTAACACTATATGCAATTTGGTGTGGGGCTCTAAGTTTCATTGTTTTGGGAAAAACCAGTTTTTCCCTACAACAATGGACTTGTTTGCAAATACTACAAAATTATTGGTAGTTATTGAGATGGTTCCGCCAACCAATGTCTCATTCCCAATTATTAAATAATCCCTCAATTAATTTATTAATTTCAGGTGTTGAGATTTCGAAATACTCCAGTTCCAGAGGCTCAAATTGTCCGTAATCGGGACACGGCTAACCGATTAGATCTTCACTCTGCAGAGGTTTGCGCACTTTACCCGCAAGATTCGTTCCCTCCTTTAAGTCTTAGCACTTCATGGTGTTTGAAGACGGACGAACGAAACAGGTCTTCCAAGAGTTCCTCCGCCACCGCCGTACCCATCCAATCCTACCGTTCTTCTACATCTCGTAGCACCGTCGGCCAGAGTCACACCTAAGGTTGACCAAGCGAGCCCATAATGGCTTGCGGCTGCATGTAAGCTTCCGGTCAATGGGGTATACATCCGTCTCTTCATGGCTGGGTGAAGCTTTCCAAGATGTCATGGCGCTTCTCCATGCATCCCGGCCAACCACCGGTTTTCTCGGGTGCTCACAACCGCCCTCCACCCAGTAGTGAATTTTGAAGTCCATCTTGAGCTTGAAGTCATGGGGCTGTCATCATCTTGACTCTCACATCTCCCTTATGATTCACTCAACCACCCCCGTCTACAAGCATAGCAAAATAAACTACTTCGTCCCGGGCAATGGTAACAAGGGGAATTGGGTTCATCCTACCTCATGATACTACTCAAGAACATAACTCAAAATTCTCCTACTGCATGCATGGTGGGGAGGTATATTTTCTAATGCAATAAAATCATAGGTATTGTAAAAGTAAACATGGTCAAATGACTTGCCTTGCTGACGATCTTCGAAAGCTAGGGACTCGTGGTAGCAAGCTTCGCACTCCGGAAATTCTACCGAAGCAAACAACAATCATATAAGCATAAGAGCATACAATCAATTTAACATAACAGCATGCTAATATAACACACAAAACAATTGAACCAAACCCCAAAGAAAGTTCGAAGAAATCCAAATCAATGTTTTCACCACATCAAACAACAAATAAGAAATAGTTTTACATAACAAAAAAGTTTCTTAACAGAACCTAAGCATGGGTTTTTGCTAATTAACAGAAGAGAAAACATCATGCAACTAGGAGGAAAAAGAATCACATCAAAAGCTATTATAGAACTCCTATTATGCCTATAACAATCCTAGCAAGAAAAAATAAAATAAAAATTTTATTTATTGTAAATAAAAGTCCATGTTCTAAAGTTACAGAAACTAACCTAAAATAAACTATCACATAGAAAAATAAAATTATTTGCTAAATAAAACAATAGGAAAACAGTAGCTAGTTAAATAAATAAGAACCACATGATTTTGATTAAAACTAATTTTTTTAAATCTAAAATGCCCAAATAAATTCCTACAGTTAGGCATGGTCAAAACAAAGTAGTGACAAAAATAATCACTAAAATAAAATAATCCTAACTCATTTTATAGCAGAATTACTAATCTGTCTAAATCTAAAATAAAACAATTTCTAATAATTTTAACATGACTAAACATATTTTCTACAGAAACTACAACAAATTTGCAAACCAACAAAAAAAGAATCAATTAAAAATATTAAGTAGATTAAAAGATATGGATTTTACAAAACTGAAACTATTCTCTAAAAAAACAGAAACGAAAAATAAAATTAAAAGGAAAACTGGCACTAATGGGCCTATCTAACGCATCGGGCGTCAAATAACTAAATTGCGCCCGAGGGATTAAATCGCTTCGGGCCGGTCTAAACTAAACCTAACTAAACCGGAATAAACCGGAACTAAAACCGGGTCTATTAAAAAAACATACCGCTTCGCTAATCTAATCTACACCCTAGGATTTAGATCGAACGGCGGCGGGGTTCTCCGGTGGCTTACCGTGGTGGCGACGCCGGCGATGGTCAACGGCGGCTCGGGCGACGACGGTGCGGGGGCTCCGGTAGTCGGGGACGACGGCGGAGACCTCCGGCGGGTGCGCCGGAGCGAGGGGGAGTGGATGGTGGAGTCGGGGAAGCTCGAGGGGGTTCGGGGCAGCCGGAACAGGGGCAATGGCGCGGCGGCGTCGGTCGATCGGCGATTTGATGGCGAGGAGGGTTTTGGCGAGGCGGCGAACGAGGCGAGGGTGGGGTTTATAGGGGCCTCGACTTGGGCGAGGGGGCAGATCGGGAGAGGGGATCCCAGATCCTTCGGGATTCCGGCGAGGCTGCGGCGCGGGTTGGCTTGGGTGAGGGGAAGAAGACGGGGTGGGGTCGGGGTGTCGGTGAGAGAGAGGGCGGATCGGTCGGGCGACCGGAGGAAGGGGCTTGAGGCGAGGGGTTGGGCGTGGGCCGGCTCGGGCTGGCTGGGCCGCCTCATTGGTGGGCTGCCTTTGGCCTGGTCTCGCCTCAGCACTGGGTGGCTAGTTAGCTGGTGGCATTGGGTTTCTTTTTTCCTTTTTTGAATTAGAGAGAGAGATAGTATATTAAATATATATATTTTATATAGGACATATATATATCAAAATGATCAGGGGAATATTCCCTATAATTTGAACATTTTTCTAGGGCAAAACTCAAACTTTAAAAAATTCATTTTCTAAAATCCCAAATAAAAATCAAATTTGAATTCAAACTTTTGGCAAGGTTTTCATCGACATATTTGGAGTGTCATGTTTACTCCTCTCATACTTTTCTCAAGTATTTGTCAGGCATTGATTTGAAATAAATTTCAACTGCCAAATTTTGAATTCTAATTCCATCAAACTCAAAATCTTCTGAAACTTCAAATGTCACTCAAATTCAAACAATATGCATAGATGCTTAGCTATAATTGTAAAACATTCCAAATGGGAAATTTGGGATGTTACACACTAAATATTTGAATGATGAGCATGATTGCAATGTTGTTAGTATGAATTCCTTGAATATCCATGGTGCTAATGATATGCAAAGCCACAAGCTTGGGGATGCTATGTTTGATGAAGATGATATTTTTTGTCCCCCAAGCTTTGATGAGCAAATTTACTATGATGAAAGCATGCCTCCTATCTATGATGATTATTTGATGACACTTATGCTATAAAGAATAATTATAACCATGAAACTTGTCATCTTGATCTTAATTTTCAATCACATGAGAGTTATTTTGTTGAGTTTGCTCCCACTACTATTGATGAGAATAGATTTGCTTATGTGGAGAGTAATAAAAATTCTATGCTTATGCATCATGAAAAGAATGCTTTAGGTGCTGGTTATATTGTTGAATTCATTCATGATGCTACTGAAAATTATTATGAGGGAGGAACATATGCTTGTAGGAATTGCAATAATATCAAGTTTCCTCTCTATGTGCTTAAGGTTTTGAAGTTATGCTTGTTTTACCTTCCTATGCAAGTTGATGCATAAGTTGTTTTCTCACAAAATCCCTATGCATAGGAAATGGGTTAGACTTAAATGTGCTAGTCATATTCTTCATGATTATCTCTTTATGTTTCAATTCTTATCTTTTATGTGAGCATCATTGAAATCATCATGCCTAGCTAGGGGCGTTAAATGATAGCGCTTGTTGGGAGGCAACCCAATTTTATTTTAGTTTCTTACTTTTTGGTTCTGTTTAGGAATAAATAATCCATCTAGCTTCTGTTTTGATGTGGTTTTGTGTTTTAATTAGTGTTTGTGCCAAGTAGAACCTTTGGGATGACTTGGGTGAAGTCTTTATGATCGTGCTGTAAAAACAGAAAGTTTAGCGCTCATGAGATTAGCTTCAACTTTTTACTGGAGAGTGCTATTTAGTTGATTCTTTTTGAAGATGATTACTAGAAATTCCTCAGGTCCACCAATTTATTTTAGAATTTTTGGAGTTCCAGAAGTTTGCGTTAGTTACAGATTACTTACTACAGACTGTTCTGTTTTTGACAGATTCTGTTTTCATTGTGTTGCTTGCTTATTTTGATGACATTATGGCTAGTAAAATAGTTTATAAACCATAGAGAAGTTGGAATAAAGAAGGTTTAACACCAATATAAATAAATAATGAGTTAATTATAGTACCATGAAGTGGTCTTTTGTTTTCTTTCGCTAACGAAGCTTACGATTTTTCTGTTAAGTTTTGTGTTGTGAAGTTTTCAAGTTTTGGGTAAAGATTCGATGGACTATGGAATAAGGAGTGGCAAGAGCCTAAGCTTGGGGATGCCCAAGGCACCCCAAGGTAATATTCAAGTATAACCAAGCGTCTAAGCTTGGGGATGCCCCTGGTGGCATCCCCTCTTTCGTCTTCGTTCATCGGTAACTTTACTTGGAGCTATATTTTTATTCACCACATGATATGTGTTTTGCTTGGAGCATCATTTTATTTTCTTTAGCTTTGCTTGCTGTTTGAATAAAATACCAAGATATGAAATTCTTAAATGGGAGAGTCTTTACATAGTTGCATAATTATCCGACTACTCATTGACCTTCACTTATATCTTTCGGAGTAGTTTGTTATTGCTCTAGTGCTTCACTTATATCTTTTAGAGCACGGTGGTGGATTTGTTTTATAGAAACTATTATTCTCTCATGCTTCACTTAGATTATTTTGAGAGTCTTAAATAGCATGGTAATTTGCTTAATCATAATATTCTAAGCATTCACGATTTGTAAGACTTTCTTATGAGTGTGTTGAATACTAAGAAAAGTTTGATGCTTGATAATTGTTTTGAGATATGGAGGTGATAATATCAAAGTCGTGTTAGTTGAGTAGTTGTGAATTTGAGAAATGCTTGTGTTGAAGTTTGCAAGTCTCGTAGCATGCACGTATGGTAAACATTATGTAACAAATTTGAAACATGAGGTGTTATTTGGTTGTCCTCCTTATGAGTGGCGGTCGGGGACGAGCGATGGTCTTTCCCTACCAATCTATCCCCCTAGGAGCATGCGCGTAGTGCTTTGATTTTTGATGGCTTGTAGATTTTTGCAATAAGTATGTGAGTTCTTTATGACTAATGTTGAGTCCATGGATTATACACACTCTCACCCTTCCATCATTGCTAGCCTCTTCGGTACCATGCATTGCCCTTTCTCACATTGAGAGTTGGTGCAAACTTCGCCGGTGCATCCAAACCCCGTGATATGATACGCTCTTTCACACATAAACCTCCTTATATCTTCCTCAAAACAGCCACCATACCTACCTATTATGGCATTTCCATAGTCATTCCGAGATATTTTTCCATGCAACCTTCCACCATACCGTTCTTCATGACACATTCATCATTGTCATATTGCTTAGCATGATCATGTAGTTGGCATAGTATTTGTGGCAAAGCCACCGTTCATAATTCTTTCATACATGTCACTCTTGATTCATTGCATATCCCGGTACACCGCCGGAGGCATTCATATAGAGTCATACTATGTTCTAGTATCGAGTTGTAATCATTGAGTTGTAAATTAATAGAAATGTGATGATCATCATTTAATAGATCATTGTCCCAAAAAAGAGAGAAAGGCCAAAAGAAAAAAAAGGCCAAAAAAAGGGCAATGCTACTATCCTTTTTTCCACACTTGTGCTTCAAAGTAGCACCATGTTCTTCATATAGCGAGTCTCATATATTGTGCTTCAAAGTAGCACCATGTTTTTCATATAGAGAGTTTCATATGTTATCACTTTCATATACTAGTGGGAATATTTCATTATAGAACTTGGCTTGTTTATTCCAACGATGGGCTTCCTCAAATTCCCTAGGTCTTTGTGAGCAAGCAAGTTGGATGCACACCCACTTAGTTTCTTTTGTTGAGCTTTCATAAATTTATATCTCTAGTGCATCCGTTGCATGGCAATCCCTACTCCTCGCATTAACATCAATCGATGGGCATCTCCATAGCTCATTGATTAGCCTCGTTGATGTGAGACTTTCTCCTTTTTTGTCTTCTCCATATAACCCCCATCATCATATTCTATTCCACCCATAGTGCTATATCCATGGCTCGCGCTCATGTATTGCGTGAAGGTTTATAAGTTTGAGATTACTAGAGTATGAAACAATTGCTTGGCTTGTCATCGGGGTTGTGCATGATGAGAGCATTCTTGTGTGACGAAAATGAAGCATGACTAAACAATACGATTTTGTAGGGATGAACTTGCTTTGGCCATGTTATTTTGAGAAGACATAATTGCTTAGTTAGTATGCTTGAAGTATTATTATTTTTATGTCAATATGAACTTTTGTCTTGAATCTTTCAGATCTGAAGATTCATATCACAATTAAGAAGAATTACAATGAAATTATGCCAACTAGCATTCCACATAAAAAATTATCTTTTTTATCATTTACCTACTCGAGGACGAGCAGGAATTAAGCTTGGGGATGCTTGATACGTCTCCAACGTATCTATGATTTTTGATTGCTCCATGCTATATTATCTACTGTTTTGGGTAACATTGGGCTTTATTTTCCACTTTTATATTACTTTTGGGACTAACCTATTAACCGGAGGCCCAACCCAGATTTGTTGTTTTTTTGCCTATTTCAGTATTTCGAAGAAAAGGAATATCAAAGGGAGTCAAAACGGAACGAAATAAACTGGAGAAGTTATTTTTGGAAGGAAAGCTACCGGATGGACTTGGACCCCACGTCAAGGAAGAAACGAGGAAGCCACGAGGGTGGGGGCGCGCCTGTAGGATCTTGAGAAGAGGTGTCTAGAGGGGGGGAGATTAGACACTAAGTACCAAAGTTGCAGTTTTTAACTTCTTTTAGGTTTAAGTGGAGTTCAGGCACAAGTTTAACATTCTCAATACATAACAAGCAAGCATGCAATGAGTATATAGGCATCGGAAAATAAAGCATGCAACTTGCAAGAATGTAAAGGGAAGGGTTTGGAGAAATCAAACGCAATTGGAGACACGGATGTTTTTGTCGTGGTTCCGATAGGTGGTGCTATCGTACATCCACGTTGGCGGAGACTTTAACCCACGTAGGGTAACGGTTGCGCGAGTCCACGGAGGGCTCCACCCACGAAGGGTCCACGAAGAAGCTGTTGGGGAACGTAGCAGAAATTCAAAATTTTCCTACGTGTCACCAAGATCTATCTATGGAGAAACTAGCAACGAGGGAAGGAGAGTGCATCTACATACCCTTGTAGATCGCTAAGCGGAAGCGTTCAAGTGAACGGGGTTGATGGAGTCGTACTCATCGTGATTCAGATCACCGATGATCAAGTGCCGAACGGACGGCACCTCCGCGTTCAACACACGTACAGCCCGGTGACGTCTCCCACGCCTTGATCCAGCAAGGAGAGAGGGAGAGGTTGAGGAAGACTCCATCCAGCAGCAGCACAACGGCGTGGTGGTGGTGGAGGAGCGTGGCAATCCCAGCAGGCTTCGCCAAGCACCAAGGGAGATGAGGAGGAGGAGGCGGGGCTGCACCAAGAGGAGAGGTTCTCGTGTGTTGGGCAGCCCAAAACCTCAAGTATATATAGGGGAAAGGGGCTGCGCCCCTTTAGGGTTTCCCACCCCAAGGGGTGCGGCCAGCCCTAGATGGGACTTGGGGCGGCCAAGAGGGAGGAGTGCCTCCCAAGTCAAGTGGAGGCCCTCCCCTTAGGGTTTCCCCTTCCCATGCGCATGGGCCTTGGGGGTTGGTTCCCCGGCCCATTAAGGCTAGGGCGCCCCCTACAGCCCATGCTACTGTATTGGACGTGGTGGAACAATTTCCGGACCTCCGGACCCCTCCGAATCCTCCGGAACCTTCGAAGCTTCCGGTACAATACCGAAAAACCCGAACTTTTTCCTAACCCAACAACAACTTTCCATATATAAATCTTTACCTCCGGACCATTCCGAACTCCTCGTGACGTCCGGGATCTCATCCGGACTCGAACAACATTCGGTAACCACATACAAGCTTCCTATATAACCCTAGCGTCACCGAACCTTAAGTGTAGACCCTACGGGTTCGGGAGACATCGATACATGACCGAGACGTTCTCCGGTCAATAACCAACAGCGGATCTGGATACCCATGTTGGCTCCCACATGTTCCACGATGATCTCATCGGATGAACCACGATGTCAAGGACTCAATCGATCCCGTATACAATTCCCTTTGTCTAGCGGTATTGTACTTGCCCGAGATTCGATCGTCGGTATCCCGATACCTTGTTCAATCTCGTTACCGGCAAGTCTCTTTACTCGCTCCGTAACACATCATCCCGTGATCAACCCCTTGGTCACATTGTGCACATTATGATGATGTCCTACCGAGTGGGCCCAGAGATACCTCTCCGCTTTACGGAGTGACAAATCCATCCTCGATCCGTGTCAACCCAATGGTCACTTTCGGAGATACCGTAGTGCACCTTTATAGTCACCCGATTCGCCAGTGACGCTTGATACACCCAAAGCACTCCTACGGTATCCGGAATTGCACGATCTCATGGTCTAAGGAAAAGATACTTGACATTGGAAAAGCTCTAGCAAAACGAACTACACGATCTTTGTGCTATGCTTAGGATTGGGTCTTGTCCATCACATCATTCTCCTAATGATGTGATCCGTTATCAATGACATCCAATGTCCATGGTCGGAAACCGTAACCATCTATTGATCAACGAGCTAGTTAACTAGAGGCTTACTAGGGACATGGTGTTGTCTATGTATCCACACATGTATCGCTGTTTCCGGTCAATACAATTATAGCATGAATAATAAACGATCATCATGAACAAGGAAATATAATAATAACTAATTTATTATTGCCTCTAGGGCATATTTCCAACAGTCTCCCACTTGCACTAGAGTCAATAATCTAGTTCACATCGCCATGTGATTAACACTGATAAGTCACATCGCCATGTGACCAACATCCAAAGAGTTTACTAGTGTCTTAAACTAGTTCACATCACCATGTGATTAAGTCTCAATGAGTTCGGGGTTTGATCATGTTTTGCTTGTGAGAGAGGTTTTAGTCAACGGTCTCAACCTTTCAGATCCGTGTGTACTTCGCAATTCTCTATGTCATATTGTAAATGCTGCTTTCACGCTCCACTTGGAGCTATTCCAAATGGTTGCTCCACTATACGATCCGGTTTGCTTCTCGAGTCACTCGGATAGGTGTTAAAGCTTGCATCGACGTAACCCTTTACGCCGAACTCTTTATCACCTCCATAATCGAGAAACATGTCCTTATTCCTCTAAGGATAATTTTGACCGCTATCCGGTGATCCACCCTTGATCACCTTTGTACTCTCTTGCCGATATGTAGCAAGGCACACATCGGTGCAAGACACAAAGATAGCATACTATAGAGCCTACGTCTGAATCATAGGGGCGACCTTCGTCCTTTCTCTCTTTTCTGCCGTGGTCGAGCTTTAACTCTTAACTTCATACCTTACATCTCGGCAAGAACTCCTTCTTTGATGATCCATCTTGAACACCTTCAAGATCATGTCAAGGTATGTGCTCATTTGAAAGTACCATTGAGCGTTTTGATCTATCCTCATAGATCTTGATGCTCAATGTTCAAGTAGCTTAATCCAGGTTTTCACTTGAAAACACTTTAACCCTATATGCTTTACGAAAATTCTACATCATTTCGATCATCCATATGTCAACAACATATACTCATCAAAATTCTATAGTGCTCCCACTCACTTCTTTGGAAATACAAGTTTCTCATAAACTTTGTATACACCCAAAATCTTTGATCATCTCATCAAAGTGCACATTCCAACTCGAGATGCTTACTCCGGTCCTTAGAAAGGATCATTGGAGCCAGATACCTTTTAGCATCCTTAGGATCGACAAAACTTGCTGATTGTATCACATACAACCTTTCCTTCGAAAACCGATAAGGAAACTCATTTTGACATCCATCGCCTGATTTCATAAATGCAGCTTATGCTAACATGATTCCGACGGACTTAAGCATCGCTACGGATGAGAAAATCTCATTGTAGTCAACTCCTTGAACTTGTGAAAAAACTCTTCGCCACAAGTCGAGCTTCATAGAAGGTGACATTACCGTCCATGTCCGTCTTCTTCTTAAAGACCCATTTATTTCAATGGCTTGCCGATCATCGGGCAAGTCCACCAAAGTCCATGCTTTGTTATGATATATGGATCCTACCTCGGATTTCATGGTTTCTAACCATTTGTCGGAATTTGGGCCCACCATCGCTTCTCCATAGCTCGTAGGTTCATTGTTGTCTAGCAACATGACCTTCAAGACATGATTACTGTACCACTCAAGTAGTACGCATCCTTGTCACCCTCACGAGGTACGTCGGTGACTTGATCCAAACTTCATGATCACTATCATAAGCTTCTACTTCAATTGGTGTAGGTGCCACGGAACAACTTCCGTGCCTCTGCTACACACTTGTTGAAGTGACGGTTCAATGACCTCATCAAGTCTCCACCATCCTCCCACTCAACTTTTGAGACGAACTTTTCCTCGAGAAAGGACCCGATTCAAGAAACAATCCCTATTGCTTTCGGATCTGAATTAGGAGGTATACCCAACCGTTTTGGGTGTCCTATGAAGATGCATTTTATCCGCTTTGGGTTCGAGCTTATCAACCTGAAACTTTTTCACATAAGCGTCGCAGCCCCAAACTTTTAAGAAATGACAGCTTAGGTTTCTCTAAACCATAGTTCATACGGTGTCATCTCAACGGAATTACGTGGTGCCCTATTTAAGTGAGTGTGGTTGTCTCTAATGCCTAACCCATGAACGATAGTGGTAATTCGATAAGAGACATCATGGTACGCACCATATCCAATAGAGTGCAACTATGATGTTCGGACACACCATCACACTATGGTGTTCCAGGCGGTATTAATTGTGAAACAATTTCCACAATGTCTTAATAGTGTGCCAAAACTCGAACTCAGATATCCATCTCTATGATCACATCACGACATTTTATCCTCTTGTCACGAAGATCTTCAACTTCACTCTGAAATTACTTGAACCTTTCAATAATTCAGACTTGTGTTTCATCAAGTAAATATACTCAACATCTACTCGAATCATCTGTGAAGTAAGAACATAACGATATTCATCAGATGCCTCAAGACTCATTGGACTGTACACATCAAAATGTGTTACTTCCAACAAGTCGCTATCTTGTTCCATCTTACCAAACCGAGGTTTTTCACCATCTTGTCCATGTGGTATGATTTGCATATCTCAAGTGATTCAAAATCAAGTGAGTCTAAACGATCCATCTGCATGGAGTTTCTTCATGCGTATACACCAATAGACATGGTTCGCATGTCTCAAACTTTTCATAAATGAGTGAGTCCAAAGATCCATCAACATGGAGCTTCTTCATGCTTTACACCAATATGACTTACATGGCGATGCCACAAGTTAGTGGTACTATCATTACTATCTTATACTTTTGGCACGAAAATGTGTATCACTACGATCGAGATTCAATAAACCATTTTTTAGGTGCATGACCATCAAGGTATTATTCAAATAAATAGAGTAACCATTATTCTCCTTAAATGAATAACCAGATTATGATAGACATAATCCAATCAAGTCTATGCTCAACGCAAACACCAAATGATAATTATTCTGGTTTAATACTAATCTTGATGGTAGAGGGAGCGTGCGATGTTTGATCATATCAACCTTGGAAACAATTCCAACACATATCGTCACTCACCTTTAGCTAGTCTCCTTTATTCCGTAGCTTTTATTTCGAGTTACTAACATTTAGCAACCGAACCGTATCTAATACCACAGGTGCTACTAGGAGTACTAGTAAAGTACACATTAACATAATGTATATCAAATATACTTCTATCGACCTTGCCTGCCTTCTTATCTACCAAGTATCTAGGGTAATTCTGCTCCAAAGGGCTGTTCCCTTATTACGTAAGCACTTAGTCTCGGGTTTGGGTTTCAACCTTGGGTTTCTTCACCGAGCAACAACTGATTTGTCGCTTCATGAAGTGTCCCTTCTTGCCCTTGCCCTTCTTGAAACTAGTGGTTTCACCAACCATCAACAATTGATGCTCCTACTTGACTTCTACTTTCGCGGTGTCAAACATCGCGAATACTTCAAGGATCATCATCTCTATCCTTGATATGTTATAGTTCATCACGAAGCTCTAGCAGCTTGGTGGAAATGACTTTGGAGAAACATCACTATCTCATCTGGAAGATCAACTCCCACTCGGTTCAAGTGATTGTTGCACTCAGACAATCTGAGCACAAGCTCAACGATTGAGCTTTTCTCCCTTAGTTTTCAGGCTAAGAAAATCGTCGGAGGTCTCATACCTCTTGACGTGGGCACGAGCCTGAAATCCCAATTTCAGCCATCGAAACATCTCATATGTTCCGTGACGTTTCAAAACGCCTTTGGTGCCTCAACTCTAAACCGCTTAACGAACTATCACGTAGTTATCAAAACGTGTATGTCCGATGTTCGCAACATCCACAAACGACGCTTGGGGTTCATCACACCGAGCGGTGCATTAAGGACATAAGCTTTCTCTCGTCCGCATAAACGCTCATCACAACTATCAACTATATTTTCTCTAGGAACATATCTAAACAGTGGAACTAAAGCGCGAGCTTTTACATAATTTGCAAAAGGTCTTTTGACTATGTTCAAGATAATTAAGTTCATCTTATGAACTCCCACTCAGATAGACATCCCTCTGGTCATCTAAGTGATTACATGATCCGAGTCAACTAGGCCGTGTCCGATCATCACGTGAGACGGACTAGTCATCATCGGTGAACATCTTCATGTTGATCGTATCTACTATACGACTCATGCTCGACCTTTCGGTCTCCGTGTTCCAAGGCCATGTCTGCACATGCTAGGCTCGTCAAGTTAACCCCAAGTGTTTTTGCTGTGTAAATCTGTCTTACACCCGTTGTATGTGAACGTAAGAATCCATCACACCCGATCATCACGTGGTGCTTAGAAGCGACTTAACTGTAGCAACGGTGCACGTTAGGGAGAACACTTCTTGAAATTTGTGTAAGGGATCATCTTATTTACTACCGTCGTTCTAAGTAAACAAGATGCATAAACATAATAAACATCACATGCAATTATATAGTAGTGACATGATATGGCCAATATCATATTGCTCCTTTTGATCTCCATCTTCGGGGCTCCATGATCATCATTGTCACCGGCATGACACCATGATCTCCATCATCATGATCTCCATCATCGTGTCTTCATGAAGTTGTCTCGCCAACTATTACTTCTACTACTATGGCTACCGGTTAGCAATAAAGTAAAGTAATTACATGGCGTTGTTTAATGACACGCAGGTCATACAATAAATAAAGACAACTCCTATGGCTCCTGCCGGTTGTCATACTCATCGACATGCAAGTCGTGAATCCTATTACAAGAACATGATCAATCTCATACATCACATATCATTCATCACATTCTTCTTGGCCATATCACATCACATAGCATACCCTGCAAAAACAAGTTAGACGTCCTCTAATTGTTGTTTGCATGTTTTACGTGGCTGCTATGGGTTCTAGCAAGAACGCTTCCTACCTCACGCAAAACCACAACGTGATATGCCAATTGCTATTTACCCTTCATAAGGACCCTTTTCATCGAATCCGTTCCGACTAAAGTGGGAGAGGCGGCACCCGCTAGCCACCTTATGCACCAAGTGCATGTCGATCGGTGGAACTCTGCCTCACGTGGAGAGTACGTAAGGTCGGTCCGGGCCGCTTCATCCCACAATACCGTCGAAACAAGATTGGACTAGTAACGGTAAGCATATTGAACATCATCAACGCCCACAACTACTTTGTGTTCTACTCGTGCAAAGAATCTACGCAATAGACCTAGCTCATGATGCCACTTGTTGGGGAACGAGCGAAATTCAAAATTTTCCTACGTGTCACCAAGATCTATCTATGGAGAAACTAGCAACGAGGGAAGGAGAGTGCATCTACATACCCTTGTAGATCGCTAAGCGGAAGCGTTCAAGTGAACGGGGTTGATGGAGTCATACTCATCGTGATTCAGATCACCGATGATCAAGTGCCGAACGGACGGCACCTCCGCGTTCAACACACGTACAGCCCGGTGACGTCTCCCACGCCTTGATCCAGCAAGGAGAGAGGGAGAGGTTGAGGAAGACTCCATCCAGCAGCAGCACAACGGCGTGGTGGTGGTGGAGGAGCGTGGCAATCCCGCAGGCTTCGCCAAGCACCAAGGGAGATGAGGAGGAGGAGGGGGGCTGCACCAAGAGGAGAGGTTCTCGTGTGTTGGGCAGCCCAAAACCTCAAGTATATATAGGGGAAGGGGGCTGCGCCCCTTTAGGGTTTCCCACCCCAAGGGTGCGGCCAGCCCTAGATGGGACTTGGGGGCGGCCAAGAGGGGAGGAGTGCCTCCCAAGTCAAGTGGAGGCCCTCCCCTTAGGGTTTCCCTTCCCATGCGCATGGGCCTTGGGGGTTGGTTCCCTGGCCCATTAAGGCTAGGGCGCCCCCTACAGCCCATGCTACTGTATTGGACGTGGTGGAACAATTTCCGGACCTCCGGACCCTCCGAATCCTCCGAACCTTCGAAGCTTCCGGTACAATCTGAAAAACCCGAACTTTTTCCTAACCCAACAACAACTTTCCATATATAAATCTTTACCTCCGGACCATTCCGAACTCCTCGTGACGTCCGGGATCTCATCCGGACTCAAACAACATTCGGTAACCACATACAAGCTTCCTATATAACCCTAGCGCCACCGAACCTTATGTGTAGACCCTACGGGTTCGGAGACATGCGATATGACCGAGACGTTCTCCGTCAATAACCAACAGCGGATCTGGATACCCATGTTGGCTCCCACATGTTCCACGATGATCTCATCGGATGAACCACGATGTCAAGGACTCAATCGATCCCGTATACAATTCCCTTTGTCTAGCGGTATTGTACTTGCCCGAGATTCGATCGTCGGTATCCCGATACCTTGTTCAATCTCGCACGGCAAGTCTCTTTACTCGTTCCGTAACACATCATCCCGTGATCAACCCCTTGGTCACATTGTGCACATTATGATGATGTCCTACCGAGTGGGCCCAGAGATACCTCTCCGCTTACGGGAGTGACAAATCCCGCCTCGATCCGTGTCAACCCAATGGTCACTTTCGGAGATACCATAGTGCACCTTTATAGTCACCCGCCACGTTGTGACGCTTTGATACACCCAAAGCACTCCTACGGTATCCGGAATTGCACGATCTCATGGTCTAAGGAAAAGATACTTGACATTGGAAAAGCTCTAGCAAAACGAACTACACGATCTTTGTGCTATGCTTAGGATTGTCTTGTCCATCACATCATTCTCCTAATGATGTGATCCCGTTATCAATGACATCCAATGTCCATGGTCAGAAACCGTAACCATCTATTGATCAACGAGCTAGTTAACTAGAGGCTTACTAGGGACATGGTGTTGTCTATGTATCCACACATGTATCGCTGTTTCCGGTCAATACAGTTATAGCATGAATAATAAACGATCATCATGAACAAGGAAATATAATAATAACTAATTTATTATTGCCTCTAGGGCATATTTCCAACAGAAGCAACCTTGTCTATCCCACCATGGCCGTCGCCCACGAAGGACTTGCCTCACTAGCGGTAGATCTTCACAAAGTAGGCGATCTCCTTGCCCTTACAAACTCCTTGGTTCAACTCCACAATCTTGTCGGAGGCTCCAAAGTGACACCTAGCCAATCTAGGAGACACCACTCTCCAAGAAGTAACAAATGGTGTGTTGATGATGAACTCCTTGCTCTTGTGCTTCAAATGATAGACTCCCCAACACTCAACTCTCTCTCACAGGAAATGGATTTGGTGGAAAGAAGATTTGAGTGGAAAGCAACTTGGGGAAGGCTAGAGATCAAGATTCATGTGGTTGGAATGGAATATCTTGGCCTCAACACATGAGTAGGTGGTTCTCTCTCAGAACTGGTAAGTTGGAAGTGTAGGTTTGTTCTGATGGCTCTCTCCACGAATGAAGAGGAGGTGGAGGGGTATATATAGCCTCCACACAAAATCTAACCGTTACACACAATTTACCAAACTCGGTGGGACCGAATCATCAAACTCGGTCGGACCGATTTAGTAAACCTAGTGACCGTTAGGATTTTCGGTGGGACTAACATGCATCTCGGTAGGAACGATTTGGTTAGGGTTAGGGCATAACGTAATCTCGGTGAGACCGATTACACAAACTCGGTGAGACCGAATTTGGTAATTAGCTAACCAGAGAGTTGGTCAGGCAAACTCGGTGAGACCGATTACTCAAACTCGGTGGGACCGATTTGGGTAATAAGTTAACCAGAAAGTTTGCATTGTAATCTCGGTAGTACCGATTACACAAACTCGGTGAGACCGATTTGGGTAATGGACATACACAGAGAGATTACAATCCCATCTCGGTGAGACCGAGATCCCTATCAGTGAAACCGATTTGCCTAGGGTTTGTGGCAGTGGCTATGACATCTGAACTCGGTGGCACCGGATAGAAAGAATCGGTAGGGCCGAGTTTGACTTTGGGTTTAGGTCATATGTGGATGTGAGAAAGTAGTGGAGGGTTTTGGAGCATATCACTAAGCACATGAAGCAAAAGGCTCATTAAGCAACACCTCATCCCTCCTTGATAGTATTGACTTTTCCTATAGACTCAATGTGATCTTGGATCACTAAAATGTAAAATGAAGAGTCTTGAGCTTGAAGCTTGAGCCAATCCTTTGTCCTTAGCATCTTGAAGGAGTTCCCACCTCCTTTAGTCCATGCCACTCCATTGTTGAACTTATCTGAAACATACTAGATAAAGGTGTTAGTCCAACAAGAGATATGTTGACATTAATTACCAAAACCACCTAGGGAGCACTTGTGCTTTCAGCGCCCCCTGCCTCGTGGGGCCCTCGTGGCTCCCCTGACGTGCTTCTTCCGCCTATATAACTCCACGTTCCCTAAAACTTCCAGAACAGAGAATAGATCGGGAGTTCCGCCGACGCAAAACCTCCAGAGCCACCAAAAACCAATCGGGACCTTGTTCCGGCACCCTGTCGGAGGGGGGAACCCTCACCTGTGGCCATCTTCATCATCCCGGCCCTCTCCAAGACGAGGAGGGAGTATTTCACCCTCGGGGTTGAGGGTATGTACCAGTAGCTATGTGTTTGATCTTTCTCTCTCATGTTCTTGATTTGGCACAATCTTGATGTATCGCGAGCTTTGCTATTATAGTTGGATCTTATGTTTCTTCTCCCCCTCTACTCTCTTGTAATGAATTGAGTTTTCACCTTGAAGTAATTGTATCGGATTGAGTCTTTAAAGATTTGAGAACACTTGATGTATCTCTTGCCGTGCGTATCTGTGGTGACAATGGGATATCACGTGATTCACTTGATGTATGTTTTGGTGATCAACTTGCGGGTTCCGCCTATGAACCTATGCATAGGGGTTGGCACACATTTTCGTCGTGATTCTCCGGTAGAAACTTTGGGGCACTCTTTGAGGTTCTATGTGTTGGTTTGAATAGATGAATTGAGATTGTGTGATGCATATCGTACAATCATGCCCACGGATACTTGAGGTGACATTGGAGTATCTAGGTGACATTAGGGTTTTGGTTGATTTGTGTATTAAGGTGTTATTCTAGTACGAACTTAGGGCTGTTTGTGACACTTATAGGAATAGCCCAATGGATTGATTGGAAAGAATAACTTTGAGGTGGTTTAGTACCCTACCATAATCTCTTCGTTTGTTCTCCGCCATTAGTGACTTTGGAGTGACTCTTTGTTGCATGTTGAGGGATAGTTATATGATCCGATTATGTTATTATTGTTGAGAGAACTTGCACTAGTGAAAGTATGAACCCTAGGCCTTGTTTCCTATCATTGCAATACCGTTTACGCTCACTTTTACCACTTGTTACCTTGCTGTTTTTATATTTTCAGATTACAAAAACCTATATCTACCATCCATATTGCACTTGTATCACCATCTCTTCGCCGAACTAGTGCACCTATACAATTTACCATTGTATTGGGTGTGTTGGGGACACAAGAGACTCTTTGTTATTTGGTTGCAGGGTTGTTTGAGAGAGACCATCTTCATCCTACGCCTCCCACGGATTGATAAACCTTAGGCCATCCACTTGAGGGAAATTTGCTACTGTCCTACAAACATGTGCACTTGCAGGCCCAACAACGTCTACAAGAAGAAGGTTGCGTAGTGGACATCAGTGCCCGCGTTGCGGTGCTCGGGGGAAGACCTCAAGGAGCAGCGGCAGTTTCAGTGCGGGGAGCAAGGGCGGCGGCTGCGGGGCGTGGCCCAGCGCTGCGAGGCGGGGGGCAGCAATGAGCAAAGGGGGAGGGGTCCGTTGGCGCGAGCAGGAGGGCGGAGGCAGGGGCGCGGGAGCGCTCCGTGAGCGGGCGCGGCCACGCACGAGCGAGCGAGCGCGGGGCTGTAGTAGTGGTGGCGGCAGCGCCGCAACACAGCAGCAGCTGCTGCAGCTCGCGGAGGGGCACAATCAAGAGCGGCAAGGGGGCGACGGCGTGGCCGACGCGGTGGTGCGTGTGAAGGGCGCGGGGGTGGGGTCCCGTGACTCGGGACGACGCGGGCGCGTTCGATCTGCCGGGAGAGGAGAGGAAAGGAGGACGGCGGCTCACTTCGGGCGTAGGGTACGTGGCAGTGGGGGTTGAGGAGGAGGACGGAGACGAGGTGACGCAGGGAAGGCAGCCTGGCGGGGGAGGTTCGGCGAGGTGGCCTCCGGCGAGGTCCTCGGGCGGCGGTGACGTGCAGTCCAGCGGCAAGGTGGTCGGCAGCGACGAGGTGGCCTCGGGCGGCGTCGGTTGCTGTGGCGACGGCAACGGCACACTCCCGATCCAGATCATGACCGAGAGGAGGGGGCGCGCGGGGAGAGTGGGGGATCGGGAGGAGAAGTGGGACGGTTAGGGTTTCGGTCGGGTGGGCCGGGGGGTTAGTAGGCTGGGGCACGGGGTGGGCCGGCCTGGTCGCTAGGCCAACTGGGTCGTGGCCCGGGGGTGGAGGGGAGTCTTTGTTTTCCGTTTTATCTTTTGTTTACTTTTCCTGTTAATTAGTTTTGCTATTTTATTTACTACTCATTTTTGTTTTGTTCATTATAAAAATAACACCTAATGTAGTATTACCAGTTATACCACTGCCATTACTAGTTAGGTAAATTAAAATAGTTTGTAACCTTATAACTTGAAAAGGTATTTAATTAATTGTTCTAGTTGATGCTTTAGTTAATTTAGAGCATTTAAATATTTTATAAAAATGTGGTTTCTCCACCATTACTACTTACGATTTATTTGACACAACCCGAACATTTTAGTTTTAGTTTTTGAAAACTTTTGTTGTTTGCCTTCAATTCAATTTTGAAGTTGGACCGGTTTCAAATTAACGCGAGATTAGCAACAGTAATCAAAGTGATGTGGCACCATTAGGAGAGAATTACTGTAGCTTAATTATCCGGGCGTCACAGAGGTGTTCATAGCTACATTTGAATCCTTGCTTGGGTCTGATCAAGCACGTGACTTCACGATTGATCTAGACTACTTAGATGTCCAACCAATTGATCTAGTTGATCTTGACGACATGTTCACGGAGCAGGAAATCCTTGATGCTATAAATGAGTTGCACCCCGACAGAGCCCCGGGTCCTGATGGCTTCATTGGAGCGTTTTATCACAGAGCATGGCCTATCATCAAGAATGACATTATGGCAGTGGTGCACAAGCTTTATGTATGTGATAGAGCCGGCTTTGCGAAACTCAATCGAGCCTACATCATACTTATATTGAAGAAAAGTGATGCTGAGGAGGTGGGCGACTTCCGCCCAATCAGCTTGACGCATAGCTTTGAGAAGCTGTTTGCAAAGATGCTCACAACCAGAATAAGGAGGCAGATGAAAGCCCTAGTTAATGCCAATCAATCTGCTTTTATCAAGGGGAGAGTGCTTCATGATAACTTCTTAATGGTTAGACATGTTGCAAGGAAAATCCACGCTAGAAGAGCCCCAGGTGTGTTTCTTAAGCTAGATATATCAAAAGCTTTCGACACACTATCCTGGCCATTCCTCTTCCAAGTGCTAAGAGCCAAAGGTTTTGGTCCAAGGTTCATTCGCTGGCTGGAAATCTTGCTGCAATCTGCGAGCACTAAAGTGGTTGTAAACGGATGTCCTGGAAAAAGATTCTACCACAACCGAGGATTGAGGCAGGGAGATCCTAGCTCGCCTCTTCTCTTCGTTATAGCCATGGACATCCTTACAGCAGTGATTGGTAAGGCAGCTAGTGAGGGTGTACTCTCATCCTTCTCGGGCATTAAAGACATGCAGCGGCTATCCGTATTTGTCGATGATGTGGCCCTTTTCATTCGGCCATCCGCTTCTAACCTGGCTTGTGTGAGAGAGGCGCTCAGCATATTTGGGACTGCCTCAGGACTTCGAGTAAACTACATGAAGACTTCTGCCGTACTAATTCGTGGAGATCAAGACGACAAGGAGAGAGTGATGAGCTTCCTAAACTGCCAATTTGGGACATTTCCATGCAAGTATCTTGGGTTGCCGCTCGCCATCAACCAGCTCACGAGGACTGATTTGCAGCCACTGCTAGACCAGGTTAAGCTTTTCATCCCAGCATGGCAGAGAGGCCTTATACACAGACCAGGCAGACTAATCCTTGTCAAGAGCGCCATAGCAGCTAGGCCAATTCACCATCTGCTCGTCCTGAACCCACCCCTCTGGGTGTTTGAAGAAATCAATACTTGGATGAGATCTTTTTTCTGGGCTGGGAAAGACAGAACTAATGGAGGGCAATGCCTGGTTGCGTGGAACACCATATGCAGACCAACGAAATTTGGAGGCCTTGGAGTCAAAAACTTGCAGCTACAAGCACTAGCTCTTCGAGTCCGCTGGGAATGGCTACGCCGTACTGACATTGAGCGGCCATGGCATGGGCTGACAAATGATGTGGATGAGGAGGCGAGAGTGGTGTTTGATAGCAACGTCCAGATCACAGCGGGGAAAGGAAATAAGGTGCTCTTCTGGACTGATCGATGGATCCAAGGGTTCGCTGCCGCGGATGTTGCGCCAAGGATAGTGGCAGTTGTGGATGTGCGCATCAAAAATAGAAGAACGGTCCAGCAAGCAATGATTGACAATGCATGGCTCAATGACATTCGAGGTGATCTATCTTACATGGCTCACATTCAACTTATCCACCTCCAACATGTCATTGCTACCACTCTGAGACATGTCAATACAGAGGACATATTCCGATGGCCATGTGAACTATCAGGATCGTACACGGCCAGATCCACATATGAGAGGTTATGTTAGGGGCTGATTAGATCGAGCACGGCCTCATGCATCGGGCGAAGCTGGTCGACCCTCAAGTGCAAGGTCTTTGTATGGTTGGTTGTGCAATATCACATCTGGACGTCTGATCGAAGAGCTCGTCATGGGTTACAGGACGTGCCTTCGGCTTGCTATACGTATCAACGGGATGAAGATAACGTGGATCATATCTTGGCACAATGTGTTTATGCGAGAGAAGTCTGGCACCAATGCTTCCTTATCATGCAGGTGAATGTGGAGATCCCAGACGCTCTGGATACTTTTCAGGAGTGGTGGTTGAAGACAAGGAGCAACTTCCGACAACCATACAAGCGAGGTTTTGACACTTTTGTCATTGCTGCTGCCTGGTTGCTTTGGAAACAAAGAAATGCGAAAGTGTTTAACCGGGCCGAGCAAGTCAGTTCCCCCACTAGGTTAGCCCAGCAAATTCTAGATGAGATTAAAACTTGGAAGCTTGCGGGAGTGGGAGTGGTAGGATTGAGTAGATTTGTGAGAGAGTAGCTGTTAGTTTTGTTGAAGTTGGAGTCGGTGTAACCTCGTCGATGTTCGCATCGTCGTAGGGCTCTTATAAACATTCTGATTCCTTCTATGAAAATATGGTACGTTATTAGCATACTCTCGAAAAAAAATAGAGTTTATCTCTTCAGCCTGGTACAATCTTATCCGCTCGGCTTGATCGATCTAAACTTCCGAACCTAGCCGGCGTCGTAGGCTCGAGCTGAATCTACAGCCATGCATGGAAGACATGCAAGCTAAAGCATGGCTTAATGGGCTAGCAAAGTGTACGTTAAGTACTTCATTATGTGCGACTAACTGCTTGTGTGTGCTGACTTCTCATTGTTAAAAAAAAGAAACGCGTGCAGTCATGGACTCATGGTCATGGGCACTCCTTGCTCCATGTATATATGTTTGCATTACTATATTTTTATCATGCCCTGTGCACTAACCGTGTGGAAGTGTTTAGCATTTATTCGTATAAATGAAGAAATTATGGCAAAAATCTCATCGAACATCAAAATATCAATACAAAGCAGAGTATGTTCTTTATGCCAGGAGAAAACACCCACGAGTATATATGTACAAGTGGGTTCGAATCCCAGTGTTCTCTCGCCTTTTTAATGTTTCTGCAAAACAAGAAAAAAATGGAATGGGTCGGTCCACCTTGGACTGTTGTAGGCGCCCGTTTGCAAATTGTGTTGTAACGGGCGCCTGCAATGTTGAATAGGATTCGCCTGAAATCATAGCTCGATCTAGTGAGTTTTCGTTCTGCATTATTGGACATGAGTTTAAATTCTTGAATTTCGAGGCTCACAATCTCGCAAAGCATGCTTTAACTGAGCGGATTGGTGGAGACGTTGGCAACCCGCCTGCCCATCTGGAAGGCGGCGACTCTACCCAAAAGTGGCAGACTCATTCTGATCCTCTCGGTGCTATGCTCGATCCCTCTGCACGCGATGATTGCGTTGGATCTACCCATGAAGACGATAGCGGCCATGAATAAGATAATCAGAGGGTTCTTATGGTGCGGTAAAGCTCAAGCTAATGGAGGGCACTGTTCTGTGGCTTGGGAGGAGGTGTGCGCACCACGCTGGGCAGGAGGCCTGGGAATACCGTGCCTTAGGTGGTTGAATGTTGCTATGCAAGCTCGTTGGGCTTGGTTGCATCGGGTGGACTGGGATCGTCCTTGGGCAGAGTTTAAGTTCGCCCTCCCCAAGGCTTCTCTTGCGGTGGTTGCAGCAGCCATCAAGGTGACAGTAGGGAATGGCAAGGATGCTCTCTTTTGGGAGGACCGCTGGCTACATGGAACGAGGATTCAGGAGTTTGCACCCGGCATATACGACAGAGTAACGAAGCGAGTAAAGGCCACACGGACAGTTTATGAGGCCATCACGCTAGGGTCTTGGACCTGCGACATCGGCCCCGACATGGCATACGAAACTGTCATGGAATACCTCGAGGTTTGGCAGAGATTGCAAGGGATCCAGCTCCAGGAACAAACCCCCGACTCCATAGCTTGGGCTTGGGAACCGAACGGCCAGTTATCAGTTCGTTCCGCTTACGCTGCATAGTTTGCTGGCAGGGAGGTGGCGCCTACGGCGGACTTTTGCTGGAGATCTAGGGCACCTCTCAAGTGCCGCTTCTTCACCTGGCTGGCCATGAGGAACAGATGTTGGACTTCGGATCGACTGGCCAGACGCGGCCTCCCGCACCAGGATGCATGCCCATTTTGTGACCAAGAGGAGGAAACATCGACCACATTCTTCTGACGTGTGTGTTCGCTAGGACTGTCTGGAGAACCCTGTGCTCAGCCCTTGGGAAACCGCAGTGGGCACCAACTGCACATGACACCCTCAAGGAATGGTGTGTTGCAAGAATGTCAGGCGTGCACAAGCCAAAGGAGTTGAGGGCGCTTCTTACCCTCGGGCTTTGGGAGCTTTGGAAACACAGAAATGCGATTGTCTTCGACGGCGCTTTCCATCACTAGAGGTGGTCATTAGGCGTGTCGTCGCGGAGGGTAGAGTTTGGCAGCAGGCGAGCCTGTTGAAAGGTGAAGTAGACAACACGTTTCAACTTCTAGTAGGGTGGGCAGGCAGCGAGTAGTCGGGTTAGGTGTTGCGTAGGTGGACTGATGGTTGTGCTGTGTGTTGATGTTATTGTAGCGTTTAAATCTATGTAACATCAATGGTGCCTGGGATTCTTCCCCCCTTCTTCTATACAAGATGATACGCACACTCGCGCGTATTCGAGAAAAAAGAACACTTGAGACTGGCCGCCATGTTTGATAAGTCCACCCGGGTGATCTTTTGTTCGTCCATGTAAACATTGTGACGGTTCAATAAAGCTTTGTGAGTGCCTAAAACAAGCATTTTTTTAATTACATATGTATGAGCTGCTGTACACATGAAGGTGGGACCGCCTATATAGTGGATTGTGCGCCACGAATAGCTTCCGACGCTCGATGGGAGCTAGCTGAGCTGCAGCATATTAGGTCGGATGGCCGTTGGCCGCATTGCTCGCACACACGTGATTTTCAAAAAAAAAAAAGGGAAAAATATATTTTTTGTCCCTCAATTCTTTCGAAATTATAAAAATGATCTCTTAACTTAAAACCAGAAAAACTTAGTTCCTCAATTGTTGAAACCGGATATTTTTAGTCCCCGGAGTTGCTTTGGGTGGTTTTGGGCTGGCATGGCCTGGTTTTGACTGTTGACCTGCCACATCATCGTCTGTCTCAACTTCATCTTCTTCCTCTCTCCTCTCTCTCCTCCACCCTCTAAACTCCCACAGTAGGCCGAGAAGCTCCCGTGGTCCGT
Source organism: Aegilops longissima (assembly GCA_021605205.1). Classification (NCBI taxonomy): domain Eukaryota; kingdom Viridiplantae; phylum Streptophyta; class Magnoliopsida; order Poales; family Poaceae; genus Aegilops; species Aegilops longissima. Next base: position 602,523,132 of record CM038677.1, on the reverse strand, counting down.
GGCCATGGAGCTCTCCCGCTCGAACTCAACCTCGCTGATGCCTACGAGGCGAGGGAGCGGTCAGCACGACCATGGATGCCGACGCTGACTGGTGCGTCCTCGCCCTACCCAACGGCTGCCTTCCCCTGACCTGGAGCGGTGGCTCATATCGTGCATGACGGCGGTCAAACCGAGGGCGCCCGGCGTGACCCGGCGCGGCCGCACAAATCATGCGCGATGGCGGTGGCACAAATCATTGACTGAGCGAGAGCCCCCCATGGCGCCTAGCGTGAGCTGCGTCGGGCCTGTGCTGCATGGCGCTGTGACCGCCTCCAGGGCGCGGGAAGGCCAAAGCGGCGGCGACACCGACCAGGGCGCACGGCGGCGTTGCCAGCCTGGTGCTGCATGAGCGCTCGCTCGGGCCAGGGCGCCGGCTTGCTGAGGTTGGCCGAGGCGCCCAACATTTGCGTGTGGCTGACTAGCTAGGCTGGCAACATGCTTTCTTGTTTGTGCACCTAGCTAGATGTGTTGCCGGCGTGCTTGCTGTGTTCGTGCGTACGGCCGCCATGTGCATGCCTGGGGCGTCGGCTGCACGAACGAGGATGGCGATTATGGAATCATGAGGCCGAAGTGCTGCTTCTCTTCTCTCCGGCGAGCCAGAAGCTGGAACTCGGAAGAGTTGTCGAGACCACACTTTCCTTGCTGTGCCCGACAGGATTTTTGTGTAAATGCCCGAGTGTATGGTGTGTTGGGTACTCTCCCTGCTCTTCTCTCTACTAGTAGAATGTCCGTGTGTTGCCACGGGCTAACAAAATACATGCACAACAAAAAATATGCTACTAAAAATGTACTCCCTCCGTTTCAAAATAGATAATTCAACTTTGTACTAACGTTAGTACAAAGTTGAATCATCTATTTTGGAACGGAGGGAGTATATAAAGTTGAATCATCTATTTTAGAACAGAGGGAGTATATACAAAGAGAAATGTCATGTGATATAGGAGTGATAGACAATTGACATGTGATGATATTTCATGCTTGTGATGCGGTAGATAAATGCATCTCCTCGTCATCTTTCTCTTCCCCTCATTATCTCACTATCTTTTCTTCTTCATGTGTTTATCATGGGGGCAAGCATAATCATTGATACGAATAGTAATGAAAATATCAGATCACTACAACCAGCAATCTATCACACTAGTAGAAAACAGGGCTTTGGTTCCGGGCCAATATTCACATTAGTCCCGGTTCAGTCACGAACCGGGACTAACGTGAGCCTTGGTCCCGGTTCGTGCGGCTAAGGCATTAGTCTCGGTTTGTGCCTCAAACAGGGACTAAAGGTGCGATGCCCATTATATATTGTTAGTGCCTCAAACCGACTAAAGATTAGACCTTTAGTCCCGGTTTGAGACACTAACCGTGCTATTGGTTGAGATTTTAGTCCCGGTTAGTGCTACTAACCGGTACTAAAGGTCCCATTTTCAAACTCTACCCCCCAATCGCTTTTCAGTTTTTAAAAAATAAAAGAAAATGATGAAAATGTCAAAAAATAAAAGAAAATAAGTTTCCCATGTGATATGTGGTCTAGTTGTTGGGAAAATTTGCAAATGTGAATTTCGACTTTATTTGCAAAATCTCTCTGGAATTTGTAAAAATGGGCATAACTTTTGCATACTAACTCGGATGAAAAAGTTTTTTATATGAAAAATCATCTACTCGAAAAGTTACATCCAAATTTAACTGGGGAACCCTGTTAAACATTTTCAAAGTCCTCAAAAACCTAACAGAAAGAAAGTTACGGGGCTTTTAAGATCTAGAGTGGAAAAAATCGAAAAAATTTCAAACTGTGGTCAAACTAATTATTCTAGAATATTAGTGTTACTAAATAATTATTTCAGTTATTTTGAATTTTGGTCAAATCTGGTCAAACTGTGGTCAAACTAATTATTCAAAATAACTATTATTTTTAAAATAATTATTGTTTTTTAAAACAATAGTTTCAAACTCAAACAGTGAAATGTGTCACTTTATTCTCAACCAAAATTCCTGAGGGTTAATAGGATTGACATCTTACTATTGTCAGGAAAACAACAAGTGCAGACTTGAAAACGAGGGAGAATAGAACCCGAAAGTTAAGCGTGCTCAGGCTGGGGGAGTGAGAGGATGGATGACCGTTCGGGAAGTTAGATGATTTGGAATGTTGAGGGATGATTAGAGATTAGATGATAAATTGAGCAGTGATGAGGGGTGGTGATTAGAGATTAGAGATTAAAATAGCCCCGGTTCAGGAACCGGGACTAAAGGCCCTTATCAACCGGGACAATAGGCCCTTATTCTACCAGTGTCATCTGCTCCAAAATTGACACCTATGCTTATCATGCATACCAGAAAAAACAACTACAATGTTGCAGTCAAGACAAAATTTTGAAAGAGTATTAATGGACCAGGCATTGACAAAATGATTCTGTTAGTGTAACGCAGACCAAATGACATGGCACACACACCAATCTATTCAGGAGGGTTATATTAATCAGACAATTTGTTCAGCACATGGTAGCTATATAAATAGTCCAAATATCATTCATGTTGACAAAATTAGCAATGCTCACAGCTACATATGAAATTAGCCAAAGACAATTTTCTAGCATCTTCTATTTTTACACAGCGTCACATGCCAAGTTTCCAAAGATTGAACTTAATAAAGACGTGCCTTCACGTCCATGCAGGAGCTTTAGTGTCGATCTGCCCAATAAATTGCTCCGATGCTAGCGACGAATCTTTCGTTCGAGCTTCTATAGCCCCTCCGCTGCACAGATCTGGCCGTCTCCACTCACTCGCCTCATAGGCAGCAGCTGCTCCACGTGTTGATCCACTCATACTCACTCCCCTCGTAGGAATACTGAACCGTAAAAGTATTTTCCGAGTATCAGGATTGTATCATGAATTATGTTCACTTCTATCAACACCTCAAGACACAAAGCTTTTGTGTTTGGTAAAAAAATTCAGCAGATATGAAGGTAAAATGAGATCATCAATATAATTCCCACCTACACTACTGCATGGAACATACATGAAATGTCGCGGAAACTGTTGAAACTTACTTCTCTGGAACAATAATACAGAGCGTTCAATACTGACTTGCACATAATACACAATTAGCACGCATGTTTCATCCAGTATGTAGATGTGGCGAACAGGAGCACGTACTTGGACAGAGCATACTGCATGGGGGGCGAGGCTCCAGTCCAACACTTCCCCAGCCCTCCGATTTTATTGCAGTACTTTGTATGTCATAGGTGGCCTTTATTCATACGTCTAGTACTATTTTTCGTTGACACAGATGATATCTTAAATAAAACTTCCTAGACTATTACCTCAAATACAAGCTCCTTTCGTTCATATTTGTGGAGCACTTCTCAAAATATACCAAAATCTGAAAGTAACTAAATCACAGTATTTAACCTATTTTATCTTCTTGGCAAATGAAAGTATAGCTATAGCTTTGTATCAAAAGTGACAGAAGAATTCAACAGCAGTACATTAACTGAGACCTCGGGTATGGGAGTGTTTCTGTCCAAGTACACACACACACACACACACACATAGAGAGAGATATCTTGTTAGAATATTGCCTTGAGGCAAGCAAATAAAAAATTATAAATTTGACAAGCATGTTGGTTGATATTTAAACAGGGTAATAAATAAACCAAGATGTGAGACTATTCTATGGTGTACCTAATCAAAATAAAATCCTTTGTGATTCAGTTGTATATATGTAACTGTAGAAAAATATTGACATCCGCAAGAGATTAAAAAAAGCACCATGTCATACCTACACGTATTTGATTGGTTCGCATGTTCTATCCACCTTCCCATTCTCCACTAATTCCTCCTTCAAGTCTCCATCTTCTGACTGAATTCAATCATATCTGAAGCTCATGCATCCTCCTATTTGTATTGGTCTTCGTATGGTCTTCCTACCTTTTGTATTGCCTGCATTTATAGCACAGGTCTAAATTTTGCAACCAAGATTTGAGTTCCCAATTAATATGATGTGTTACAAATTTTGTAGAGTACTAATAATTTCTAACGACCATTGTTGGCTTTGCTTTCTTCTACTCAGAAATACGAGAGCATCTTACAAAAATGAGGCTTTCCAATACTACTCTTTACAAGTTTAATCCAAGAAGCTCCACGACCAATTGTAAAGAAAAAGGACAACCAAAAATCAATTTACCTGCACTTTACCAAATTTGGCAAAATACTCTTTGAAGTCCTCCCTTAAAACTATTTCTTTATGAAGCTTGTATGAAGCCAAATCTACATGATTCTATTCTGCAAGAGACACCACTCTTAAGAGAAATAAAATAAAATAGGAACTTAAGAGGTCATCTGGCAAGACATAAGAAAATAATGACTACCATGCAGCAAAAATAGCATCAAGACCAGGTGCGAGTTCACACACCCTTATGATGATCTGGTATAGTTCCTAGGGCTGAAATTAGGGAGGAAATTGCAGTGACATTAAACCTGAGCATGCTTACCAATGAGGCGTTGATACAAACTGGATTCTGTCCTGGGCATCTCACTCTTCCAATAAGAAACGTAAAACCAACCTAGAATAGCATATCCGCATAGTCAGGGTAAGACCGGAATCCAAATGCAAGAGGATCAGCGCATAACTTTATGCCCAAAAACAAACATGTCATCATTCTGTTGTTAGTATCAACTACCGTACAGATTATTATACAAGATTTCCATTGCCCTGAACATTAGTACAAGAGGCGAAAAGGAAACCTATAAACTAAGAACATTCCCACAATAAACAGAAGAAGCTACTACTGTGCATTATATCCCACAACTAATTTATGATGCTAGCGAAGCTGTACAGAAGCCCGAAAGGAAACATATAGTATTAAGTGCAGACTTCATCTGAATAGCCTTGCTTGTTCGGTGTTCCTAGTTATTGTGCAGACTTTAATCCTAATTTAACCGACCTCATCCGGGTCTCGAATCAAATGTACCACAGCTAAAAGAGCCGCAAATCTAAAGATATACTAAAGAGCCGCAGCTTTCTTTGCTTCAGCCTTCCGCCCTAAAATATCAAGCGCCCATTGCCCTGAACATTAGTACAAGAGACGACTTTGAATATATCTTCCGCCCTAAAGATATATTCAGTGTTCTGCTTGCTTCAAGCTCTGAAAACAACACGGACGCCACAACACATGATAGTGAGGATTTACTGAACCACACGTGCAGCATTTAAAAGGTGTGCATTACCACATCATCATTTATCTAAAATATGATGGCCACATATAGTTTAGTAGTACATCATAGAGAAAAGCATACATGTATTTTAGAGCTGGAAGGAATCACAGAAGCATGAGCATTGCTCGTAGACTATAAATCCAAAGCCACAAAAAATTCTCAAGAACTAAATGAAGTTGGTCTGACATAGCTTCTAGCTGAGTAGCCAAGGTCTAGGATCTGAACCTCAGGCTGGTGACAACGGTAGAATCCAAGTCATTCCAATGGCACAGTGGATCTGAATCAATGAACGACGCTGACGATGGATCCCTACATCACAATGAACAGATGCAGATGTTTCAGTCGGGACTGGGGGTGCATCAAGAACTTAGGAATTTGAGCAAATGTGGGTTGATGGAGATGTGAGGAAGAATGTATAACTGGTTACTACCTTGTAGAACTTGTGCTAGGATCTAGACAACACCGGCTTCTGAAGGTCTTCAGCGTGCTGAGCTGCAGGTCTTCAGGGTTTATAATGCCGGCCAGGATTTTCAGCCTCTGTGTAGGGCACGTTGTTGTCCCCCGGGAACCCCTTGACCTTCTTCGTTTCCTCATTCATCACACTCTGCATAACCATGAACTCATCAGAAATTTGTTCAGGGGTACTCAAAATGGGTTATATTATGATGCCATGGAAATGCAATTAATTTTGGCTTACCTTGATGCTGTCCTTGAGCCGAGGAGAAATCTCCTTGTCGAAGCTGTCGAATATCTTCAAATACAGGACCGGGCTTAAACCGTCGCCGTCGTTCTCACCGAACATGGTAGTGGGATAGGTAGGCAACTGTATAGATCATTTAATAACCTCTTAAGCTCAGACTAACAAATCATTTTTCTCAAAAAAAATGTACTAAGAAATCAACACTACTTGGTTAAGTAGGTGAAGAAACATGAGAAAATTACCTGAACGCTCACAATGAGAAGAGAAGGGAAGGAGTCATGGGGATTCAGCGACGGGAGCGCAATGTGGCACACCTTCCTTGCGCGGGCAAACATGTCTGCTTCAATCAGGGTGTAGGGGGAGTAGTTTGGGGCTAGGGATTTCCTGTTGTCTCTGCAATCAATTTCGAAAGATTCAGTCACGCATCCTGATAGAAGAAATGCACAGTGGATGAATGCATATCAGGAGTCTCAGTAACATTGATTCTTACTTGAAGAAGCCTTCCCCCCTCTGACTCTGAACACCGACGGCTCGAGGACTGACCAGCAGCCTTCCAACGGTTTCTCGTCGGTCGAATACGGCAGCCTCAGGCCCGCTCTCGGCGGGTACAGGTACTTCGCCGAGCCAGCTGAATTTATCGTCAGTTTTGTCAGAGAAGCATAAACGAAATACTGATGAACAATTTAAATGGTACTGCTGGATAAGTAGATGAAAGTGCTGTTGTTGACTCACTCATTTCGGTCATTTCATCGCCCTCGTATGATCTCCTCCGGAAGGAGAGCCTGACGATGGCCAATTTCTTCCTCGGGTGGTGCGGGCTGAACCTGGCGACCGACATCCTCTGGACCTTGTAGCTCGGGACCAAGCCCGGGAAAGGCCGAGGCAAGCACGACGCCGCGGTCTGCCGTTCTTTCAGGCTACCAACAACAACAGGAGCAGCAGCATCCGGATCTTCGCTTTTCACTGGGGGTCGGAGGAGTCACCCTGGCACGCCTCCGCGTCCACCAAGCACACCGCTTCCTTGCATGGCGACGCGTTTGTGCCGCCAGCGACGTCTTCCGGGAGACGGGGAGAGGATCTGGATTTACACGGATGGGGAGGATCTGATGCTGAGTACACTGCGAGCCTGAAACTGCACTGCAGGGCATGAGAAACCGGGCGGGCAGAATACCTCCACTGACGCTGGAGTAATCGTTGTCGTCCTCGGAACCAGCCGAGTCTCCCAACATGCTGAAGGAGTCGCACCACACCTCATCGCAGATCACTGCAAAAACAAAACAAAAATCAGGGGTCTAGTCGAGCAGGTCGGCGCCGGCCGGAGAAAATGAGGCAAACAAATAGCAGCGGCATCTCCAGCTAAATCGAAGGAGAAATCTCTACTACCTGGTGGCTGGTGCTTGATGGATGCAAAACTGGGTGGATGGATCTCGCAGCTGGCAGACGACCATCCTTCAACCTGGCTCGGCTTGTGAGGATGGCGGCGACGGTTGTCAGCCCGCGTGGCCTAGGCTACGGGGTAAAAACAGTGTCACGACGCACGACGACAGTGAGGCACGGGCGCTCTGGTAGGGGCTCGACAGTGTTGAGCAGCCTGGATCTGAGAGAGATGGTGCCACAGAGAGGAGATGAGTGATCACGGCGCCCAACCGTGGCCTGGGGCAAGGCCTTGACCGGCGTGCGTGGGCTGGCGGCGGCGCATGGAGAGCAGGCGGCGTGCCTGGGCCGGCGGCACCTGGAGGGCTGGTGCCGTCGCGGAGGAGCGGCTGTAGGCGAGGACCGGAGGAGGTGGGGAATGGGGTGCGGAGTGCGGAGAGGCCGGCGGCGGACACGTCTCGGCACAGCGTGCATCCTGCTGTCCCTCGTCTCTTCCCTTGTGCGGTGGCTAGGGTTTGCGGAGGGAGAGCAGCCTCGTTTGTGCGAGGGGATCGTGGAAGGTGGGAGGAGGACTAAGGGCCTGTTTGGTTAGAGGCCTGACCAGCGTGCCTGGGAAAAAAGATTGCCTGGATACAGCCTGAAAGGATGCAAAAATTTGCCTGGCCAGGCTTGCCTGCTGGACGTGTGTTTGGTTCATGTCCATGGCCTGGCTGATGTGACTTAGTACTCCCTCCGTCCAGAAATACTTGTCGGAGAAATGGATGTATCTAAAACAAAATTGCGTCTAGATACATCCATTCCTCCGACAAGTATTTTCGGACGGAGGGAGTATTTAAAGTATTTTCAAAGCGGACATCGTCGCCTCCTGTGCCTTAATTACCTCCAGCAGCCATTAGCCTTGCCAGCGCATGGAAAGAGACGCTGGACCAGCTAATCTGGCTGCTGGGCTAAATATTTATTTTTTCCTTTTTGTTGCTGAGTGGACCAGGCTAATCACATACCGGGATGGCGGGCCAGCAGGATTCGCTTTTACGAGGACATGAAGTAAACAAGTCCCAGGCAGAATCCAGGAAGCATCCAGGCCTGGCGTATGGTGGCGTGGAAGGAAACCAAACACCCCCTAAAAAAACCTACGAAACCGCACGAAAGTGATGGGACGAAAATTGTCCGGCGAAGACTACCAACTGCTCGTTAGGAGTAGAGATGATTGATGTGAGAAGGGGGAACGAGAGAGTGCGGGGGAGAGGAAGCGAGGTGGGAACTAGGAGTCACTTTTGTGACTTGGATGGTGACATGGCGGTCAAACCCGGATGACATGTCAAGTTTTGCTCAAAACTATATCTAAAACCACTTGAACTGGTACAAGGGACTAAACTTATCCGGTTTGAAAAGTTGAAGGACTAGGTTTTGCTGATTTCGAAGTTGAGGGACTATTTATATACTTCCGAAAGAATTGACGGACGAAAAATATATTTATCTCAACACTACTAGGAAAAGGCTAATTAGTGGCGCACCTGTTTTGGCCATTAATGGCGCACTACAGGTGCGCCACTATCATCACGCCACTAGTAACTAATACTAATGGCGCACCCCTGGTGCGCCATTAGTATACCAGACAATAGTGGCGCACCACGGAGTGCGTCATTAGTATGTCAAACGGTGCGCCATTACTATGCCTCGGGCATGTTTACCTTGTGCTATGGGTTACTAATGGCGCACTTCTGGGTAATGCGTCACTAGTGTGTTTATTGCAGTGCGCCACTAAAGTGCAGTGTGGTGCGCCACTAGTATGAATATTAGGATTTTTTCTGATATTTGCATAGGTTATAAAATATATTACTGCACAGAATATAGACAGCACAACATATAAATAGCAGATTTATCGAATACAATAGAAGATTAGTCTCCGAATACAATTCATCATATTAGTCTCCGAATTCAAAAGACCGAACAAAGTTAGGACATTACAAGTCTCGAGACCGCGAGTAGCGAGTTTGTCTTCACATTACAAGTCGATATCAATCATCTAAACTACCATCACATAGAAGAGAGCTGCAGTCATCACGATTAGCATCATTGCGATGAAACTGGTCTTCATCCGGTTCCTCCTCCGCTCCCTCCTCTCTCCCGCTAGATAGCGCGCGTATCTAGTTTCCGCCTCCGCCCTAGTGGTGTACCCTTTGTAATTGTTACCGCTGAAACGATGAACCTGTCTCCGACATTCCTCCTAGTCATCGTAGACTCCGGGAACCTTACCCTTGTACATGACATACGACGGCATCTCTATGCACTAGCCAAACAAAACGTTAGTAGCAATTCACAGACAATACATAAGCAATATATAAGTATGCAACAAAAGGATCTAAGAGAAAAGCAAGACATTAATAGTAATGATTCATAGTCCTACTAATAAATAGCATCGACACATATAAGTTGAGCGATCGTCCAAACCAAAGAGACATACAAGTTCATTAAAGTTTAATTACAACATGAGCTAATCGATATTTCGTAACTACATAGCATCACTACTTTCGACTCGACTCGGGGACCGGAGCGTGGATGAAGCCGCCGTCTGTCGTGATGGTCATGAAATCGCTGGTGTTGTCACCGCATTTGTAGCGTTGTTTCGCCTCACTTTGTTGGACGATTGATATCCGAGGTAGAACCGCCAGAGGTATGAAGGACATCTTGATGGATGATTTCGCAAACTCGATCGGATGCGAAAGAATTCTTGTCCGATGTCCGCGTCTGGATTGCCGACAAGCGTCGCGCCCAATCTTTGAGATTATTTGGTAGCGTAAGGTGATTATGGTCCTGCACGATCGCCTCGCATGTGATGGAGGGCGAGTAGGCATCCTTATGACCGCCAAAGTATTCGCTTGACGCAGGGAATGTCGACAGGGTGAACACGTGCTTGCCGTACCTATGAATTGGCCTCTTGAAGGTGCCTCCAGATCCGGCGAGGCGGGAGAACATCATCAAGAACTTTCTTGATATTTGTGTAGTCTTTCTTCGATCGACGGTCCGAGTCGAAATATGTGGCCATGGAATATTTCGGGCTTAAGAGGATGAGTGTGCAATGTGTCACCGCACAAAACACGGAATGTTAGAAAAAAGATTGAAATCTAAGAAATCATATGTTACGGGCGGTGAGGGATGGCTTACACGGAAAGTAAGGCACGAGGAAGTTATCCTTATCTGGCTTGCTGAATGACGCCGAGGTATGAACTCGCGACTTGTTCGGTCCCCAGCGCTGCCCAAGATCTTGGCACGCATGTAGAAGGGGTCGACTATCACGATGTCCGGGGTCTTGTCTCTAATGATCCGCATCTCCATACTCAGTGAAAATAGCCGAACGAAGGTGTAGTGCAGCTGATGAAGGTTAAATATAACGAAGATGTCATCAAACCGCAGGACGATCATACCCCTGATGGCGCTACCCACAAAGCCCTTGCCCTCTGGCACCTTGGCCACGAAAACCGGGTATGCCACATCATTCTCTTGGAGATGCCGATTCTCCAAAGAAAGAACACTGCCATGCAGACTCCGCATAGCACCGGTTGCAGCATTGAGCAGATTAGTCGGTAGCATCGGCCTACCCGCCACATGCACCCTCCTCGAGATATCCTTAGGTGAAGGTGGCCGCCCCGAGCACGGATCGCACTTTGGTGCCGGCTGGCTCACACCCTTGTTAGTCTTTCTTTTCATCCTTCTTCTTCTCTGTAATGGGATCGAGTTCGCTCAGAGACCGCCTTCTTGAGTGTGTTGGGGCTGATAATATTTCGCACCTCGGCTATCTGAGGCTCGGTGAAGGTGGCAGCTGGAGGCGTCTCCTGAGAACTGAATGCTAGACGACGCCTGTTTCAATTGGGTTTCTCCGCGGTACTAGCTAGATCGCGATCGCCTTTTGCAGGGTTGGGTTCTTGAGAAGGAGGCCCCAAGAATTCGTCACCGTACCCATGTTCGTTGAAGTACTTATCAACGTTGGTAAATGTACCGTCGTCGTCCGGATCATGTGCCATATGCATGTCCGGATCATGTGCCATATGCATGTCCGGATCCTGTGCCATATGCATGTCCGGCATGTCCGGTAGCGTTGCGGCGGTCTTGCCATGGCTTGGCGCCGACACGATCGGGGTGTTGTTCGTGGGGTGGTGTCCCCGCCTCAAACGAATCGCTCTTCGCCAAAGAGGGCCACTTAAGCGCGCTAAGGGTCATCACATCATTCAGAGGCCCAAGGGGGTCGAAACGGAGGTAACAAGTCGTCGCAACCCCGCAAAGACCAACCGTGAACCCTATACATGTTGGGTGGCATCGGATTACCGTGGAACAAAGCGGTTGCCCGGTTGAACGATTCGCCTTGGCGACATCGATCAACTCGCCGCCCACGGCGCGGAGAGTGCATGGAACGTCGGCGGCGCCTCGCGAAACATGTAGGGCGTCAGAATGCCTACCAAAGGCAAGGAGATGAAGTCATCGGCGAGAGGCTTAATTAGTTACCGTGATGGCGCCGAGCTCGGCTTATGTCGAGGCACCGCCAACGGTGGCGCGTAAGTGACGGAGGGCCGCTTGTCGCCGAGGTGCCGCCGGCGATTCTTCCCACACCAGGTGCATTAAGTCGCAATGCCGGCGCGCCGCTGGAGACACCAATGCCGCCCGTCCGCTGGAGACACCAATGCCGCCGCCAAGATATTGTGCGAAGGTCGGCCGTGAAGCCGGAATCGGGGTGGCCCTGCGGCCGCCGCTCCACGCCGCAACCCGAAACCAAGGTAGGTATAATGGCGGTGATCGTCGCTCCCAGTTGGTCTCGCACTTGCTCTTCGACCATCTCCGGAATCCGCGCCACTTGTGCCTTGAGTTGTTGAACCTCGTGCTCCTGGCTTTCCGAGCTGGTCTTTCTCTCCTTTCGCCCTGCGGTATAGTATTCCGACCATTTCGTGGACAAGCCTTTGCCGCCACACCCACCAAATTTACGACGGCTTCTTCGAGCTTGTCATTGTTTTTCATTACGTTCAACGCCCTATTTAAAGGGGTGTCGAAAGGGGAGCTCTGAGATGACCCCGCGCTACTGCTTTCAGTGTCCTACGGAAGGAACGTGAACCATTTAGAATTTTGGCTTCATTAATTAGAATGCAACCATATGGAGCTAATTACGCGGGGGTGTATTCCTTACCAGAACACGCTCAAAGCCTTGGTCTTCGGATCCGTTGTAAGCTCCTTGGTTACCGGGTCAATCTTGTACCGGGCCCTGACATAGTTCCTGGTCTGCTTGTCATGATATTTCTCGAAGAGGGGCGGTAGGCCTTGCTCGGCACGGTCCGCGTCCTCCTTGTCCCATATAGGTTCCGCCACTCTGTAACTGCCGGGACCGAGTTTGTGGACCCCTAAGTTCAAGTCCCGCATCTCTTTCCCCCATTGACTTGATTCCACGGTTGCGCCACTCTCGCACTTGATCTTGAACTCCAGGTAGTCAACTTCGCTGATCGAAGGATTTTTCTCCTTGATCTTCTCATAACTATCACCTTTTTTAATCATTCTCTTCACCGCGCCTCTCCAAGTAGCCAAGGCCGTGCTCATCTTCGTGAGGGCGACACTGTTCACTTTATTCCCTGAGAGGCGTGTGTTTGCGAAGTCACCGGGGAACTTGTATCGTTCATGCAGCTTCGTGAAGAAGAGGTTACGCAAATTCCCTCGGTCACGATGCCTTAGGTTCTTGGTGTTGATCGAGACGGTGCTCCGGAGAATGCACCTGAGCTGTCCCGCGTACCCCTTGACTATTTCTTTGGGCGCCGTTGGATGCCTCTCGGAGGACACTTCAGTAAATTCCTCCTTGACGGTGCCGAGCACGTTCGGGCGCCGGTCCTTCCGTTGCCTCTTCGGTTGATTGCCATCTGTGCGTGCGCTGCCATCATCAGTGGTGGCATCTTCGGCGGCACCATCAGTGGTGTCATCCCTGACGCCACTAGGGGTTGTGTAGTCGGGATCGGTGTCTTCTGCGGCGTCCTCATAGCGGTGAGGTTCTTCCTCCATCTCCCGGGACAGCTCCCAGAATGCCTTGCCCGAACCGCCAGCCTCATTGTTGTGGGCCATGTTTCGCTCTAAATAGGAAAAAAGTTTGGTCAAAAAGTTGGTTATTGTCAAGGAACAAGATCTCTAAGTTGACAAAATAACCTAATTCTCGAGGAATGTCGCCAAAAAGTTGGCTTCGTTGTGCGGTACAAAACTGAATTTTGGAAATCTACAGAATGAACAAGCTAAGGGCTGCAAATGACCGCAAGGCTTCAAGGGTGACAACATAATGGCTCAGTGTTATTTAAGGGTTGGTTTGTGAGGAATTATCATGGTCTCATCGGTTTGTCGACACCAAGGCATCCTAAAAGCTAAGCTTTTATCATTTAGGGTTTGTCGATGCTGAGGCACCCTAAATGCTAAGTTAAGTTTTCATCATTTAGGGTTTATCGATGCCGAGGCACCCTAAAAGCTAAGGACTTATCATTTAGGGTTTGTCGACGCCGAGGCACCCTAAAAGCCAAGGTTATATCATTTAGGGTTTGTCGACACCGAGGCACCCCAAAATCCTAAGTTTTCATCATTTAGGGTTTATCGATGACGAGGCACCCTAAAAGCCATCATCATCATATCATCTTGAAAATATTATAACAACTAAGTTCATCCTACTTAATTAAGTAATATTGACATTTTGTTAAATCTTAATTAAGTAATAGAGTTTCATTCACTTCTTGCACTAATAGATTGCATTTCCAAGTTCTTATAAGTTATAATGGAGACCCTACGAGGACCTGGAAGCTTGCATGCGTTGTAGGGAAAATTCTGGTGGAGTTCTTCTAATAAGGAGTTGATTGGTTGATATAACAAGTTCTAGGGAAAAATCTAGTGGAGAAATGGAACTGGTTAAGAGTTGAAAGAAAGGTATCTAATTAGAAACATAGGTGGAGGGTCTTGTAGAGGATAGGTAGGTAGCAGAATCCATTCAGATGGAAATCTTTAATGAGGATGAATCAAGATTTGGATAATTCATTCCTTTAGGTGAATAGGAAGTTACTTCTGCAAATATCTGTTGGGTCCAATAAGATAATCCACAGTGTGGTGAAAACACGCCCTTCGAACTGGTTTGAGCTATTGGTGAATGGAGATGGTCTAAGATTTTCAGTAGTAAGAAGTGAAGTGGTAATTTGGAGAGCAAATGGTTAGGATGAGTGGTTCCTCTTTCCTGTTTAGCTTTACAATAGAATATTGTTAGTCATGCACACTTGTGCATTTTCAGCCAGGCCCAGTGGAGTTGGCCTAAAAACATTTCTTTCTTTAAGCTTGCTACACCCATCTCAAGTATTTATGGTCAAGGGTTAGCAGGGCCATCCAAATAGAATATGTGGTATGGGCTTTTTAGCAGGTCATCCTACCAGATTAGGGTTTATCGATGACGAGCAACTGACATTACTAATAACTATGAGTTGATATCACACTTCTATAGGTATAACACAAGAGGTAGTTGATCCTACTTAATTAAGTATTAAGATACCCCGGCCCATGCATTAGTCGCAAGTACCCCATATGTCCTATTTTTAGCAAAGTCATGCTAAAATTCACGAAAAAATTCAGCATGACCTTTGCTGAAAATAGGACATATGGAGTACCCGAATTTGCCGAACGGAAGTTAATCGACATTCCGCAAACTCAAGGGCCTCTCGGGTACCGCAAAATCATTATCCTGTGGACAAGGCAATGTGCTACATGCTTAAATCTCGTCCAATGCTATCTAAAAGACAAACAACAGTGGCAAATCTCAGTGTTAAAGAAAAGGCCTCCATCACAACATGGAAAATACGCTATTCGTGAAGAGGTGAAACAATATATGCATCTCCAGCAGTATCATTCAACATTTTGGACAAACCACTACAAGCAATACGGATTAGATACAAGAAGAATGTGAGAAAATGCGCATAAATACTAACAGATTGAGGTGTTTAACTTGTGGTGCTCTCTGTGCTATACAGACATGTATTCTTGACAAACTAGTACAAGCAATGGTGGATCAGATACATGAACAATGTGGGAAAATGCAGATAAGGACTAACAACAGATCGAGGAGTTCACCAGCCAATGCAAGATGGAGTCTGGTCTGTTCTATGGTGGATCCTATTCTAGTGTCTGGAACGCATCAAGGAACATTTTTTTTTCTTTCGATCGAACAAACAACAAAACAGCCCGTATGCAAAACAGAGTCACGGGCAGAGACATAAGTCAACAATACCAAACGCAAGAGCTGTCATGAACTAAAACAATAGGACCCCGGTATTAAACAGTCTCCACCTATTAATGCTATTGTCTGATCAAAAGAGTGCCAATGTGTCAAGGCTTATATAGGGACCAGAATGCATCCAGTAAAATCAAAAGAACATTCGATGCATATTAGGAAGAAAAAAATAACAGATTTGAGCTGTCTACAGATAAATATGGTGTTTATCCTATGGTGAAACAATATATGCATCTCCAGGCAGTATCATTCAACTATAACACAGCAGCGCGGGCGGATGGGCGCACATGCGCATGAGCACGGCAGAGGCCGGTCGGCCACGGCGCTGGTCCGTGAGGAGCGCCGCGGGAGCGGCAGGGTGGACACGGCCAGCGCGGGCGGTACGCGCAGGCGAGTGGGTGCGCGAGGGGTCTACAGCGCTCGGGGCGAGGGGAAACAGAAGAGGGGAAGCGAGGGGAGCTCACTGCGGAGGCACACGGAGGCCCCGCGGTGGATTAGGAGCAGCAGGCCGGCCGGACTTGAAGGAGAGGCGGTGGAATCCGAGGTGGAAGAAGGGCTCGGTGACGGGTTGGAGATGCTCCTCAGCTCGGCTCTGGTCCGGTTCGTCGACGTATCCGACGGAGATGACGTAGACGCTCGTGCTAGACTTCTCCGGCCTGCTTCGGTGCTCGACGGCGTGGAGACGGAGACGCGTCGGGGTGGGGTCGGACGGGAGGATGGGGAGAGGGAGGCGGCGGGGGCGCGGGGGCGGCGGCGCACGTAGGGGCGGCGGTGCAGTGGGTCGGGGCAGCGTCGCGCAGTGGGGGGGCTGAGAGAGATGTGAGATTGGGGATTTTAGTGGGGGGAGGGATAGCAATGGCGCACCACCTAGCGGTGCGTCATTAGTAACTTTTTTTTTGGGATAGCAATGGCGCACCACCTAGCGGTGCGCCATTAGTAATTTTTTTTGGATTTTTAGTTGCATTCATTTGTGAATTGGTAAAACATTTATGAATATGAAAAAATATCCATGAATTCAAAAAGTGCCCATGAAATTTAAGCAGGAAAAGGAACACTAAAAAATAAAATACAAGAATAAATATAAATAAAAATTTGTATATCAATGGCGCACCTCATTCAGATGCGCCATAAATACCTTCATAGCAATGGCGCACCCTCCCCTGGTGCGCCATTACTAACTGTTTTTTTAGTTGCATCTAATAATTTTTTAGAAAATGACGATCAAATTTGAAAACATTTATGAATGTGGAAAAATATCATCAGATTTCAAAACATTTATGAAAAAATATGAATATGAAAACATTTATGAATATGAAAAAACATCATCAAAATTGTTATTTGAATTTTTTTTTGGATTTTTAGTTGCATCTAATAATTTTTTAGAAAACATTTATGAATATGAAAAAATATTATCAGATTTCAAAATATTCATGAATTCAAAAAGTGCCACCCATTTTCATATGTCGAAATACAATCGAGAAATGAAGACTACGATTTAAATACAATCGATCTTAGCTAGCTATCTTTTGACAATCTTCTTGCCCTTCTTTTTCGTAAATGGAGTTCTTCTGTTGAACGGACGTCCTTTAGGTAGGGTGGTCCTGCTTCTTCTTGTGGTGTATGGCACTTCATCGTCGTCGTCGTCATGTTCCATCTTCGGGTCACCGTACTTGTCGAAGTCTTGCTCATTGGCGACTCCATCCATTCCGATGATCTTCCTTTGCCTCTCCTCACGACAACACGACCGGGCTTTGACGGTTCGGTAATGAAGAAGCATTGGTCCACTTGGGAAGCCGCACCCATGGCTCATTTTTCGCGGTGACGTTTGCGCCCGCGGTCTTGGATTTGGCTTCGGGTATAACCATGGTGGTGAAATACCGGTCTTCTTTTATGACGCTCTTGGCCCATCTGACACGGAACATCGGGACCTTCTCTCCAGCATAGCTCAGCTCCCAGATCTCCTCGATCCTTCCGTAGTATCTGTCCTTGTCGTTACCGATGTAGGATTCCATCGTTACCCCGGAGTTCTGATAACCATCGCTCTTCATGTACTTTTCCTCGGTGTAGAATGTGTAGCCGTTGATATCGTACGCCTCATAGGTCATCAGGTTGTGCTTGGCGCCCTGTGACAAGGCGAATATGATTTTTTCTTCCGCGGAAGAATCCTCATGTAAAGGGTATGACAGAAGCTTCTCCTTGAACCAACGCGTGAAACATGAGTTGTGCTCTTTGATTATATCTTCGTCCATCCTCTGTTGGCCTTGGTCATTGTACGTCTTCTAAATAAAGGTTTTGTGCTCTACCACCCAAGGACCGACCACGTCTATGTGTTGTAGCATGACTAGGTTTGCTCTTTCAAAGTCGGCGAGTCGACCCTCGAAGTCGACATGTATTTCACGGTGACCCCATCCAGCGAGCCTGCCGAGGTGCCTGTTGACGGGCAGACCAACGGGGTTCTCGATGCCTAGATAATTCATGCAGTAGAGGATGCACTCTTCGGTCAGAAAGCCCCTGGCTATGCTTCCCTCTGGACGTGACATGTTGCGAACGTATCCTTTGATGACACCATTCTGTTGGGGAACGTAGTAATTTCAAAAAATTTCCTACGCACACGCAGGACCATGGTGATGGCATAGCAACGAGAGGGGAGAGTGTCCGTCCACGTACCCTCGTAGACCGAAGCGAAGCGTTATAACAACGCTGTTGATGTAGTCGTGCGCCTTCACGATCCGACCGATCCAAGCACCGAACGACGGCACCTCCGAAGTTCTCGCACACGCTCAGCTCGATGACGATCCCCGACCGATCCAGAAAGTGTCGGGATGAGTTCCACAAGACGATGGCGCAGTGACGATGTTGATGCTCCACCGACGCAGGGCTTCGCCTAAGCTCCGCGACGATATGACTTCTCCGGCGCAGGCTTCGCCTAAGCTCTGACGATATGACCAAGTGGAATATGGTGGAAGGGGCACCGACACGGCTAAGGAACGATCCGTAGATCAACTTGTGTGTTCTAGGGTGCCCCCGCCTCGTGATATAAAGGAGCCAAGGGGAGGGGCTGGCCGGCCAAGAGGGCGCCGAGAGTCCTACTCCTCCGGGAGTAGGATCCCCCCAATCCTAGTTGGATTAGGATTCCTGAGGGGAAAGAGAGAGAGGGGGGCCGGCCCACCTTTCCTAGTCCTAATAGGACTAGGGAAGGGGGGCGCGCCACCTAGGGCTGGCCCTTTCTCCTTTCCACCAAGGCCCACTATGGCCCATGTAGTTCCCGGGGGGTTCCGGTAACCTCCCTGTACTCCGGTAAATTCCCGATTTCACTCGGAACACTTCCGATGTCCAAATGTAGGCTTCCAATATATCAATCTTTATGTCTCGACCATTTCGAGACTCCTCGTCATGTCCGTGATCACATCCGGACTCAACAACCTTCGTGCATCAATACTTATAAACTCATTGAACTGAACATCATCGAACGTTAAGCGTGCGGACCCTACGGGTTCGAGAACTATGTAGACATGACATAGAACCATTCTCGGTCAATAACCAATAGCGGAACCTGGATGCCCATATTGGTTCCTACATATTCTACGAAGATCTTTATCGGTCAAACTGCATAACGACATACGTTGTTCCCTTTGTCATCGGTATGTTACTTACCCGAGATTCGATCGTCGGTATCCAATACCTATTTCAATCTCGTTCTCGGTAAGTCTCTTTACTCGTTCAGAATACATCATCTCACAACTAACTCATTAGTTGTAATGCTTGCAAGGCTTAAGTGATGTGTATCACCGAGAAGGCCTAGAGATACCTCTCCGACAATCGGAGTGACAAAACCTAATCTCAAATACGCCAACCCAACAAGTACCTTTGGAGACACCTGTAGTACTCCTTTATAATCACCCGATTCACGTTGTGACGCTTGGTAGTACCAAAGTGTTCCTCCGGTAAACGGGAGTTGCATAATCTCATAGTTACAGGAACATGTATGGGTCATGAAGAAAGCATTAGCAACATACTAAACGATCAAGTGCTAAGCTAACGGAATGGGTCATGTCAATCACATCATTCTCCTAATGATGTGATCCCATTAATCAAATGACAACACATGTCTATGGTTAGGAAACATAACCATCTTCGATTAATGAGCTAGTCTTGTAGAGGCATACTAGTGACTATCTGCTTGTCTATGTATTCACACATGTATTATGTTTCCAGTTAATACAATTCTAGCATGAATAATAAACATTTATCATGGTATAAGGAAATAAATAATAACTTTATTATTGCCTCTAGGGCATATTTCCTTCAGCCTCCCACTTGCACTAGAGTCAATAATCTAGATTACATAGTAATGATTCTAACACCCATGGAGTCTTGGTGCTGATCATGTTTTGCTCGTGGAAGAGGCTTAGTCAACGGGTCCGCAACATTCAGATCCGTATGTATTTTGCAAATCTCTATGTCTCCCACTTGGACTTGGTCCCGAATGGAATTGAAGCGTCTCTTGATATGCTTGGTCCTCTTGTGAAATCTGGATTCCTTTGCCAAGGCAATTGCACCAAGATTGTCACGAAGATCTTCATCGGTCCCGATGCACTAGGTATGACACCTAGATCGAAATGAACTCTTTCATCCGACTCCTTCATTTGCTGCTTCAAGCAGCTATGTACTCCGCTTCACATGTAGATCCCGCCACGACGCTTTGTTTAGAACTGCACCAACCGACACTCCACCGCTTAATAAAAACACGATCCGGTTTGCGATTTAGAATCGTCCGGATCGGTGTCAAAGCTTGCATCGACGTAACCATTTACGACTAGCTCTTTGTCACCTCCATATACGAGAAACATATCCTTAGTCCTTTTCGTATTTCAGATGTTCTTGACCGCTGTCCAATGATCCACTCTGGATTACTTTGGTACCTTCCCGCCAAGCTTACAGCTAAGCATACGTCAGTCTGGTACACAGATTGCATACATGATAGAGCCTATGGCTCAAGCATAGGAACATCTTTCATTTTCTCTATCTTCTGCGTGGTCGGGCATTGAGTCTCGACTCAATCTTACACCTTGTAATACAGTAAAAACCTTTCTTTGCTCGATCCATTTTGAACTTTTTCAAAACTTTATCAAGGTATGTGCTTTGTGAAAGTCCAATTAAGCGCCTTGATCTATCTCTATAGATCTTGATGCCCAATATGTAAGCAGCTTCACCGAGGTCTTTCATTGAAAACTTTTATTCAAGTATCCTTTATGCTATCCAGAATTCTATATCATTTCCAATCAATAATATGTCGTCCACATATAATATTAGAAATGCTACAGAGCTCCCACTCACTTTCTTGTAAATACAAAGCTCCAAAAGTCTCAGATAAACCCATATGCTTTGATCACACTATCAAAGCGCTTATTCCAACTCCGAGAGGCTTGCACCGACCATAAATTGATCGCTGGAGCTTGCACACTTTGTTAGTACCCTTTGGATCGACAAAACCTTCTGGTTGCATCATATACAACTCTTCTTCTAGAAATCCATTCAAGAATGCAGTTTTACATCCATTTGCCAAATTTCATAATCATAAAATGCGCAATTGCTAACATGATTCGGACAGACTTAAGCATCGCTACGGTGAGAAAGTCTCATCGTAGTCAACCCCTTGAACTTGTCGAAAACCTTTCGCAACAAGTCGAGCTTTGTAGACAGCTTATATTACCATCGGCGCCGCCTTCTTCTTAAAGATCCATTTATTTTCAATGGCTTGCCGATCATCGGCAAGTCAACCAAAGTCCATACTTTGTTCTCATACATGGATCCCATCTCAGATTTCATGGCTTCCACCATTTTATGAAATCTGGGCTCACCATCGCTTCTTCATAGTTTGTAGGTTCGCCATGGTCAAGTAACATGACTTCCGTAATAAGATTACCGCACCACTGCGTGCGTATTTTACTCTGTTGACCTCTGAAGTTCAAGAGTAACTTGATCTGAAGCTTCATGATCATCATCATTAGTTTCCTCACTAATTGGTGTAGTTGTCACAGAACCATTTCTTGTGATGAACTACTTTCCAATAAGGGAGCAGATACGCTTATCTCATCAAGTTCTACTTTCCTCCCACTCACTTCTTTCGAGAGAAACTCCTTCTCTAGAAAGGATCCGAATTTAGCAACGAAAATCTTGCCTTCAGATCTGTGATAGAAGGTGTACCCAACAGATCTCCTTTGGGTATCCTATGAAGACACATTTTCCGATTTGGGTTCGAGCTTATCCGGTTGAAGTTTCTTTACATAAGCATCGCAGCCCCAAACTTTAAGAAACGACAACTTTGGTTTCTTGCCAAACCACAGTTCATAAGCGTCGTCTCAACGGATTTTGACGGTGTCCTATTTAACGTGAATGCGGCCGTCTCTAAAGCATAACCCCAAAGCGATAGCGGTAAATCGGAAATAGACATCATAGATCGCACCATATCTAGTAAAGTACGATTCTGACGCTCGACACACCATTTCTCCGTGGTGTTCCGGTGGCGTGAGTTGCTAAACTATTCCACATTGTTTCAAATGTAAACCAAACTCAGAACTCAAATATTCTCCTCCACGATCAGATCGTAGAAACTTTATTTTCTTGTTACGATGATTTTCCACTTCACTCTGAAATTCTTTGAACTTTTCAAATGTTTCAGATTTGTGTTTCATTAAGTAGATATACCCATATCTACTCAAATCATCTGTGAAGGTGAGAAAATAACGATATCCGCCACGAGCTTCAACATTCATCGGACCACATACATCTCGTATGTATGATTTCCAACAAATCTGTTGCTCTCTCCATACAACCGGAGAACGGTGTTTTAGTCATCTTGCCCATGAGGCACGGTTCGCAAGTACCAAGTGATTCATAATCAAGTGATTCCAAAAGTCCATCAAGATGGAGTTTCTTCATGCGTTTACACCGATATGACCTAAACGGCAAGTACACAAATAAGTTGCACTATCATTATCAACTCTGCATCTTTTGGCTTCAACATTATGAATATGTGTATCACTACTGCCGAGATTCAACAAGAATAGACCATTCTTCAAGGGTGCATGACCATAAAAGATATTACTCATATAAATAGAACAACCATTATTCTCTCGATTTAAATGAATAACCGCCTCGCATCAAACAAGATCCAGATATAATGTTCATGCTCAACGCGGCACCAAATAACAATTATTTAGGTCTAAAACTAATCCCAAGGTAGATGTAGAGGTAGCGTGCCGACCATGATCACATTGACTTTGGAACCATTTCCCACGCGCATCGTCACCTCGTCCTTTGCCGTGCTCGTCTATTCCGTAGTCCCTGCTTCGAGTTGCAAATATTAGCAATGAACCAAGATCAAATACCAGTGTGCTACTACGAGCTCTAGTAAGGTACACATCAATAACATGTATATCACATATACCTTTGTTCACCTTGCCATCCTTCTTATCCGCCAAATACTTGGGGCAGTTCCGCTTCCGATGTCCATCCGCTTGCGGTAAAAACACTCGATTTCAGGTTTAGGTCCAGACTTGGGTTTCTTCTCTTGATCAAGAACTTTCTTGCTGTTCTTTTGAAGTTTCCTTCTTCTTTCCTTTGCCCTTTTCTTGAAACTAGTGGTCTTGTTGACCATCAACACTTGATGCTCTTTCTTGATTTCTACCTCCGCTGCTTTTAGCATTGCGAAGAGCTCGAGAATTGTTTTGGTCATCCCTTGCATATTATAGTTCATCACGAAGCTCTTGTAGCTTGGTGGCGATGATTGGAGAATTCATCAATGACACTATCATCCGGAAGATTAACTCCCAGCTGAATTAAGTGATTATTATACCTGACATTTTGAGTATGTGCTCACCGATGAACTATTCTCCTCCATCTTGCAGCTATAGAACTTATTGGAGACTTCATATCTCTCAATCCGGGCATTTGCTTGAAATATTAACTTCAACTCTGGAACATCTCATATGCTCCATGACGTTCAAAACGCCGTTGAAGACCCGGTTCTAAGCCGTAAAGCATGGCACACTCGAACTATTGAGTAGTCATCACTTTGCTTTGCCGACGCTCACAACTTCGGCTCGGCTCTACTGCAGAGAAGCTGTCACCCCCAGTGCTTCCAGACGTAATTTTTACAGGCAGCAATGAGGATAATCCTCAAATTACGGACCCAGTCCGTGTAATTGCTACCATCATCTTTCAACTTTGCTTTCTCAAGGAACGATTAAAATTCAACGGAACAACAAAGACGAGCCATCTATCTACAAGAAACATAGACAAGCAAAATACTATCAAGTACTAAGCTCATGATAAATTTAAGTTTAATTAATCATATTAAAACTCCCACTTAGACAGACATCTCTCTAGTTATCTAAGTGATTACGTGATCCAAATCAACTAAACCATGTCCGATCATCACGTGAGATGGAGTAGTTTCAATGGTGAACATCACTATGTTGATCATATCTACTATATGATTCACGTTCGACCTTCGGTCTCCGTGTTCCGAGGCCATATCATTATATGCAAGGCTCGTCAAGTTTAACTCGAGTATTCCGCGTGCAACTATTTTGCACCGTTGTAGATGGACGAGAACTTATCACACCCGATCATCACGTGGTGTCCGGGTACTACTGAACTTTGGCAATGGTGCATACTCGTGGAGAACACTTCTTGATAATTTTAGTGAGAGATCATCTTATAATGCTACCGCCAATCAAAGCAAGATAAGATGCATAAAGGATAAACATCACATGCAATCAATATAAGTGATATGATATGGTCATCATCATCTTGTGCTTGTGATCTCCATCGCCAAGCAACCGTCATGATCACCATCGTCACCGTAGCGACACCTTGATCTCCATCGTAGCATCGTTGTCGCCTCTAGCCAACTATTGCTTCTCGACTATCGCTCTTTGCTTAGTGATAAAGTAAAGCAATTACATGGCGTTGCATTTCATACAATAAAGCGACAACCATATGGCTCCTGCCATTGCCGATAACTCGGTTACAAAACATGATCATCTCATACAATAAAATATAGCATCACGTCTTGACCACATCACATCACATCATGCCCTGCAAAAACAAGTTAGGCGTCCTCTACTTTGTTGTTGCAAGTTTTACGTGGCTGCTACGGGCTGAGCAAGAACCGTTCTTACCTCGCATCAAAACCACAGCGATAGTTTGTCAAGTTGGTGCTGTTTTAACCTTCGCAAGGACGGGCGTAGCCACACTCGGTTCAACTAAAGTGAGAGAGACAGACACCGCGGTCACCTTTAAGCAACGAGTGCTCGGAGCGGTGAAACCAGTCTCGCGTAAGCGTCTGCGTAATGTCGGTCCGGCCGCTTCATCTCACAATACCGCTGAACCAAAGTATGACATGCCGGTAAGCGGTATGACTTATATCGCCCACAACTCACTTGTGTTCTACTCGTGCATATGACATCAACGCATAAAACCAGGCTCGATACCATTGTTGGGGAGCGTAGTAATTTCAAAAATTTCCTCGCACCGCAAGACCATGGTGATGGCATAGCAACGAGAGGGAGAGGTCCGTCCACGTACCCTCGTGAGACCGAAAGCGAAGCGTTATAACAACGCGGTTGATGTAGTCGTGCGTCTTCACGATCCGACCGATCCAAGCACCGAACGTCGGCACCTCCGAGTTACGCACACGTTCAGCTCGATGGCGATCCCGGACTCGATCCAGCAAAGTGTCGGGATGAGTTCCACAAGACCTGACGGCGTGGTACGATGTTGATGCTCCACCGGCGCAGGGCTTCGCCTAAGCTCATGACGATATGACTTCTCCGCGGCAGGCTTCGCCTAAGCTCTCTGACGATATGACCAAGTGGAATATGGTGGAAGGGGCACCGCACACGGCTAAGGAACGATCCGTAGATCAACTTGTGTGTTCTAGGGTGCCCCTGCCTCATATAAAGGAGCCAAGGGGAGGGGCTGGCCGGCCAAGAGGGGCGCGCCAGGAGTCCTACTCCTCCGGGAGTAGGATTCCCCCAATCCTAGTTGGATTAGGATTCCCGGAGGGGAAGAGAGAGAGGGGCGGCCCACCTTCCTAGTCCTAATAGGACTAGGGGAGGGGCGCGCCACCCTAGGGCTGGCCCTTTCTCCTTTCCACCAAGGCCCACTATGGCCCATGTAGTTCCGGGGGTTCGGTAACCTCCGGTACTCCATAAATTCGATTTCACTCGGAACACTTCCGATGTCCAAATGTAGGCTTCAATATATCAATCTTTATGTCTCGACCATTTGAGACTCCTCGTCATGTCCGTGATCACATCCGGGACTCGAACAACCTTCGTGCATCAATACTTATAAACTCATAATGAACTCGTCATCGAAGCGTTAAGCGTGCGGACCCTACGGGTTCGAGAACTATGTAGACATGACCTAGAACCATTCTCGGTCAATAACCAATAGCGGAACCTGGATGCCCATATTGGTTCCTACATATTCTCTGAAGATCTTTATCGGTCAAACCGCATAACGACATCGTTGTTCCCTTTGTCATCGGTATGTTACTTACCCGAGATTCGATCGTCGGTATCCAATACCTAGTTCAATCTCGTTACGGTAAGTCTCTTTACTCGTTCCGTAATACATCATCTCACAACTAACTCATTAGTTGTAATGCTTGCAAGGCTTAAGTGATGTGTATCACCGAGAAGGCCTAGAGATACCTCTCCGAGCAATCGGAGTGACAAAACCTAATCTCGAAATCGCCAACCCAACAAGTACCTTTGGAGACACCTGTAGTACTCCTTTATAATCACCCGATTCGTTGTGACGTTTGGTAGTACCAAAGTGTTCCTCCGTAAACGGAGTTGCATAATCTCATAGTTACGAGAACATGTATGGGTCATGAAGAAAGCATTAGCAACATACTAAGCGATCAAGTGCTAAGCTAACGGAATGGGTCATGTCAATCACATCATTCTCCTAATGATGTGATCCCATTAATCAAATGACAACACATGTCTATGGTTAGGAAACATAACCATCTTCGATTAATGAGCTAGTCTTGTAGATGCATACTAGTGACTATCTGTTTGTCTATGTATTCACACATGTATTATGTTTCCGGTTAATACAATTCTAGCATGAATAATAAACATTTATCATGGTATAAGGAAATAAATAATAACTTTATTATTGCCTCTAGGGCATATTTCCTTCACATTCATCCTTTCGAACGGCATCATGCTATGCAGGAACATCGGCCCGAGTTGGAGGATATCCTCCACGATATGGACCAGCAGATGCACCATAACATCGAAGAATGCGGGCGGGAAGTACATCTCAAGCTCGCATAGTATCACGACAATCTCTTCCTGTAGCCTTATGAGTTGCCTCACGCCAACCGACTTCCGAGAGATGACGTCAAAAAAGTTGCATAGGCCAAATAGCGTTTCAAGGACGTGCGCATCCATGATCCCATGGATTGCAACTGGAAGTATCTGCGTCATCAGCACGTGACAGTCGTGAGACTTCATCCCGCTGAACTTCTGCTTCACCGAGTCTAGGTATCTCGCTACCTTCCTCGCGTAATCAGAAGGGAAGTTTTACTCCCTACGAGGCAAGTGAAAACTGCTCGATCTCCTCGACTTAGAGTGAAGCATGCGGGAGGGTAGTCATTTCCGATCTTCTTGGCCTTTTGCCTTTGCGACGACTTTTCGTGTCTGCAGCCTCATCATCATCATCATCATTAGCGTGAAGCTCCTCCCCGATACCCATTGATTTCAAGTCTGCCCTTGCTTTCGGCCCATCTTTGGTCCTCTCGGCATGTTGAGCGGTACCAAGCAGACTCGCACACGTTCTTCGTGATATGCATGACATCAAGGCTGTGAGGCACACATGGATCTTCGAAGATGGCAAGTCGAGCAGACCTCGTTTTCCATACCTTGAGGCGGCTCTGGCGCCTTTTGCTTCTTTCCCTGCTCTGGCGCCTTTTGCTTCTTTCCCGGCAGTGGGCAATCTTTCCAATTTTTCAACAGCTCCTCTATTTCCTCACCGCTCCTCGTACGCGGGCGTCTTCGGCGTTCGGTTTCACCATCGAACAGATCCTTGCGTTTTCTCCATGGGTCATCGTCGTGAAGCCACCTTCGATGTCCCATGAACATGGTTCTTGAAGACCCGGGATCTCTATCTAGCTGGCGATACGTTGTGTCATCCATGCACCTGACACATCCAGAAAATCCGTGGACCACCTGCCCCACGAGATATCCGTAACCGAGATAGTCGTGCACCGTCGTGAGCGGTCACGGCTCTCATAGGGAAATATTCTTTCTCTCAACGGCGTCCCACGTATTGGCGGCATTTTCCACAGCGTGTCTAGCTCCTCTTCAAAGAGCCCCGATCTGATTGATGTCGTTCCTGGTTGTTTCGGCCTTTCAATTAGCATACTCATGTGAATGTACTTCCTCTTCATGCACAACCGGGGGAAGGTTGTACATCCACACAAACACAGGCCGAGTGTTATGTGTGCTTCTCGCTTCAAGCGGATTGACTCCATCGGTGCTCGCTTGACACGATGTTCCTTGGATCATCCCCAAATTCTAGGTGTTCAAAGTTCAACGCTTGCCAGCTGCTCGCATCCTTAGGGTGACTCAGCATCTTGTCTTTTTATTTATCTCCGGATCATTTCCATCATCTTCTCGCTTTTCTCCTCCCTATCCGCGTGCCAACGCAGGAGCTTTGCTAACTTAGGGTCCGCTAAATACCGCAGCATTTGACGGCAGTGATCGGAAAGTACCACACCACTTTTCGAGGAGCTTTCTTCCTCTTCTTGTATCGAGTGGCGCTGCACCGGACATATGGTAGACTCCGCGTGCTCGTCCCGATAAATGATGCAATTGTTCATGCACACATGATATTTCACGTGCGGTAAATCCAGAGGACACGATTTTCTTCGCCTCCTCGGCTGAGTGGGGCACTTGTTCCCCTTGGGAAGGCGTTAGTGCGAATGACATGTTCTCGTCAAAGCATCGTCGGTCATTTTGTGTTTTACCTTCATCTCCGAGCCATGGCGTTACTTTCGGCAGGTATCCTCGGGCTGCATCCTTCATACAATGGAGTAACCGCGTCTATCTCCGCTTGATCCAGCTTGGCTTTCTCTCGGCGGCAGCTCTTGCGTTATCCGCTTTGCTTGAGAAGCAGCTCTTGAATATGAGGGTCCTGCACCAGCCCATCGATGGTCCATCGTCATCCGCTCCGACATCTTCATCTTCATGATCATGCCCTTCGTCTTGATCTTCCTCATCATCATGTCCGCATCTTCTACATGATGACCGTGGTAATCGCATCAGCGTCGTGATCATGTCACGAGATTCTTCGTCTTCTCGCCCGCCCTCGCCGCGGTTGTCTTGCTGCCCTTCCTCATTTCTTTCTGGCCCCCATGGACGACTTCATAGTCATCTTCATCACCTTGCCACCGATAGCCATCCATGAAACCACACAAGAACGGGTGGTCCCGCACCTGTCCGGAATCCGGGTCCGTAATAAGGCTCTTCAGCTTGCATCTTCGACACGAACATCTTATCTCCGTCTCGTTCTTTTGAAGCATCCCGGCCTTCGCGGAGCTCAAAAACCTATTCACGATGCCTTTGGTCATCGTGCGGACCATGGTCGCCTGCGGGGTAGAGCAAAACGATATTTTAGAACCAAGAAAAAAATTGGCATGAATTTACCTAAAAATAGGACAAAAAATAATGCATAGTGCCAAATTCTCGCCGAAACAGAAATGAATCAACATTCCGGCAAAATATTAGCAACTATCGCATTTCAAATACCGGTACCTGCAAACACAAACATATATGCAACACCACAAACATATGCAACACCACAAACATACGTAGATCTAGCTAGGCCATAAAAAGTGCATGTGCACGTTGTTGGAGGGAGAAAAAAAGTAGATCTACAACCTAAAGAAAGCTTTTCCCTTACTTACCTATCAAAAAAAGTAATTTAACCACTTAATTTGGGTGAATCTATGGTGTAAATGAGGTGAGGAGGAGGAGGCAGCCGAGAAAAGCTTGGAGGAGGAGGTGGAGAGAATGAAGTGGGGAAACTGAGTGTGGTAGGTGGTTGTCTAAAATATCTAGCTGGTCTCAGGTTACTAATGGCGCACCACCTAAAAATGCGCCATTAGTAACCCTAGTTACTAATGGCGCACTTGTTACGTGGTGCGCCATTACTAGTTTTGCAAAAAAATTGTTAGTAGTGGCGCACCGTGGATGTGGTGCGCCATTACTAGTTTGAACTAGTAATGGCGCACTGTAACCAGGTGCACCATTACTAGTTTTGAAAAAAAAGTAAAAAAAATGTTAGTAGTGACGCACAGAGTGTGTGGTGCGCCATTACTAGTTAAAACTACTAATGACGCACTGTGCTCTGGTGCGTCATTAATAGTTTTGGAAAAAATTGTTAGTAATGGCGCACCGTGTGTCTGGTGCGCCATTAGTAATGAGGACACTAATGGCGCACCATGTATGTGGTGCGCCACTGCTATATAGGTGCGCCATTAATGTCCATATTAGCTATAGCCCTTTTCCTAGTAGTGCAAAGAAAAATATAGAATAGGCCAGGTCGGCTTAGATTGCTGCAGGCGTCCGTTTGCAAATTGCGCTGTAACGGGTGCGTGCAGCGTCAAATAGGATTCACCTGAAATCATAGCTCGATCTAGTGAGGTTTCGTCCTGCATTATTGGACATGAGTTTAGATTCTCAAATTTCAAGGCTCACAACCTTAAAAAGCATGCTTTGACAGTTGAGACTGGGCGCCGTGTTTGATAGTCCACCTGGATGATTTTTTTTGCTCCTTGTAAACGTTGTGACGGTTCAATAAAGCTTTGTGAGTTTGCCTAAAAAATAAGCTTTTTTAATTACATGTGTACGAGCTGCTGGACACATGAAGGTGGGACCTCCTATATAGTGCATTGTGCGCCACGAATCGCTTCCGGCACTCGAAGGGAGCTGATGTAGGGCAGAACCCTATGGTGACGATCTTTCACGTTTGGAGAGGATCCCTACTAGGAACACGAAGAACGAGCGGAGGAACACGAGGGAAATCACGGGGAAAACACAAGAGAATCACTGAAACCAACAAGATCAATCACACATGTGCTAGATCGATGAACACAAAGGGAGATACATGATTCAAGGTCAACAAAGGACAATACAAACGGTAGCCGTTCTTCTCCGTGAGGAGGTCTTGATGGGGGCCACCCAAGAGGGGGGTCTTGAATCCAAGGTGGATCTTCTCCGAAGAGGGGCCGCGGTCTCTCTCGTGGAGTAGATCAGGTATGGATGAGAGAAGCTCTATCTAACAATGAGCTAAATCAACGCTAACCCTAGCTAGGAGGAGGTGGAGGAGTATATATAGTCTATGTCCACGAAGGGGTAAGTGAGAGAGAGGATACATGGGCCTCGGGCCCGAACACATCTTGTGAGACAGTGCAGGCGTCCGCTAGGGGCCGGTCGTCCGGTGGCTCGTGGGCGTCCGGACGTCCGGTATTCTCCGGACTTCCGCTAATTCGGCTCGGTGTTGTGGCACGGTCATCCGTGGGGCGGTCGTCCGCTCATTTGGGAGGTATGGCGGTCGTCCGGTCTGAGCCAGACGTCCGCTCATTGTAACTTTGGTACTTAGGCGCGGGTTTGCTTAGTCTTGCCGGACGTCCGGTCCCGACCGTCGTCCGAGGCTGGAGTTTCTTTAGCAGCTCTTCTTCTTGTACTTCACGGTCGGTGTCCTCGCCGTCTTGTCCATGGTCTTCCTCCTTGTTCTTGGTCATGCATAGCACATATATTTGAGGTAGTAACCATGTCTCACATGTGGAAAGTGATGGTTCGGAGATGAGCGAGTTCACCTTGTGTCCAATGGCGTATAGTCGAGGTCTCCTCTTATGTACCCTTGGGTCATGGGGAGTGGTCGAAGTGGACATGGGGATGATCGTAGGATGCTCCACATCATCTCCCCTCCCTTGGGAAAGAAACTTTCAAGACGAGCTCATGTGCCGGCTCAAGAATTGAGTATGATTCCAATTACTTGGCCGTTTGCAGGCTGGGATATGGTTGGACCTTTTAAAAGGTCCAAGCATAAAAATACCCACCTTTTGCTGGCGGTTGACAAGTTTACAAAGTGGGTTGAGGCAGAGCCAGTCAGCAAGTGTGATGCGGCGACAACGGTTCAATTTATCAAAAAGGTGATTTTCCATTTTGGCTACCCTCACAACATTATAACTGATAATGGCACCAATCTATCTAAAGGTGCTATGAAAGAATTCTGTCGACGAGAGCATATTTGTCTTGATGTTTCATCAGTGGCTCATCCCCAGTCCAATGGCCAAGCTGAAAGAGCCAATCAAGAAATCTTGAGAGGCATAAAACCCAGGCTTATGGTCCCTTTATAGAGGACGCCGGGTTGTTGGGTTGAGGAGTTACATTCAGTGCTTTGGTGAAGGAAATATGCCCTAGAGGCAATAATAAAGTTGTTATTTATATTTCCTTATATCATGATAAATTTTTATTATTCATGCTAGAATTGTATTAACCGAAAACTTAGTACATGTGTGAATACATAGACAAAACAGAGTGTCCCTAGTATGCCTCTACTTGACTAGCTTGTTAATCAGAGATGGTTATGTTTCCTGACCATAGACATGTGTTGTCATTTGATGAACGGGATCACATCATTAGAGAATGATGTGATGGACAAGACCCATCCGTTAGCTTAGCATAATGATCGTTTAGTTTTATTGCTATTGCTTTCATCATGACTTATACATGTTCCTCTAACTATGAGATTATGCAACTCCCGAATACCATAGGAACGCCTTGTATGCTATCAAACGTCACAACATAACTGGGTGATTATAAAGATGCTCTATAGATGTCTCCGAAGGTGTTTGTTGGGTTGGCATAGATCGAGATTAGGATTTGTCACTCCGTGTATCGGAGAGGTAACTCTGGGCCCTCTCGGTAATGCACATCACTATAAGCCTTGCAAGCAATGTGACTAATGAGTTAGTTGCGGGATGATGCATTATGGAACGAGTAAAGAGACTTGCCGGTAACGAGATTGAACTAGGTATGGTGATATGGTGATACCGACGATCGAATCTCGGGCAAGTAACATACCGATGACAAAGGGAACAATGTATCTTGTTATGCGGTTTGATCGATAAAGATCTTCATAGAATATGTAGGAGTGAATATAAGCATCCAGGTTCTGCTATTGGTTATTGACCGGAGATGAGTCTCGGTCATGTCTACATAGTTCTCGAACCCGTAGGGTCCGCACGCTTAACGTTCGATGACGATTTGTATTATGAGTTTATGTGACTTGATGACCAAAGGTTGTTCGGAGTCCCAGATGAGATCACGGACGTGATGAGGAGTCTCGAAACGGTCGAGAGGTAAAGATTCATATATTGGAAGGCTATATTCGGACATCGGAAAGGTTCCGAGTGATTCGGGTATTTTTCGGAGTACCGAGGAGTTACAGGAATTTGCCAGGAGAAGTAATGGGCCTTATTGGGCTTTAGTGGTGAGAGGGGAGAAGGGCCAAGAGGTGGCGCGCGCCTCCCCCCTGCCCAAACCAAATTGGACAAGGGGTGGGGGCGCGGCCCCCCTTTCCTTCTCCCTTTCCCTCTCTTTCCTGCTCTCCTACTCCGAATAGGAAAGGGAATCCTATTAAGACTTGGGAGTCCTAGTAGGACTCCCTATGCTTGGCGCGCCCCCTAGGCCGGCCGCCTCCTCCCTCCCTCCTTTATATACGGGAGGATCACTAAAAGGCACTCAAGATTTGTCTTAGGCGTGTGCGGTGCCCCCTCCACGCTTACACACCTCGGTCATATCGTCGTAGTGCTTAGGCGAAGCCTGCTACTAGTAACTTCATCATCACCGTCACCACGCCGTCGTGCTGACGAAACTCTCCCTCGGACTCAACTGGATCAAGAGTTCGAGGGACGTCACCGAACCGAACGTGTGCAGATCGCGGAGGTGTCGTGCGTTTAGTACTTGGATCGGTTGGATTCGCGAAGACGTCCGACTACATCAACCGCGTTACTAAACACTTCCGCTTTCGGTCTATGAAGGTACTTGGACACACTCTCCCCGCTCGTTGCTATGCTTCTCCTAGATAGATCTTGCGTGATTGGAGGAAATTTTTCAAATACTACGTTCCCCAACAGTGGCATCGGAGCCAGGTCTATGCGTAGATGTTATATGCACGAGTAGAACACAAAGAGTTTTGAGCGATAATAGTCATACTGCTTACCAGCGTTTCATACTTTGATTCGGCGATATTGTTGGATGAAGCGGCCCAGGCCGACATTACATGACCGCGTTCATGAGACTGGTTCTACCGCCGTGCTTCGCACACATGTGGCTAGTGGGTGTCTGTTTCTCCAACTTTAGTTGAATCGAGTTTGACTACTCCCGATCCTTGTTGAAGGTTAATACAACACACTTGATGAAAAATCGTTGTGGTTTTGATGCGTAGGTAAGAACGGTTCTTGCTAGAAGCCCGTAGCAGCCACGTAGAACTTGCAACAACAAAGTAGAGGACGTCTAACTTGTTTTTGCAGGGCATGTTGTGATGTGATATGGTCAAGACGTGATGAGATATAAATTGTTGTATGAAATGATCATGTTTTGTTAAAGTTATCAGCAAATGGCAGGAGCCTTATGGTTGTCTCTTTATTGCATAGGATGCAAGCGCTATATAATTGCTTTACTTTAGCGCTATGCGATAGCAATAGTTGAAAAACCAATAGTTGGCGAGACGACCATGTGACGACACGTTGATAAAGATCAAGATGATGGAGATCATGGTGTCATGCCGGTGACGATAGATATCATGATGGTACTTTGGAGATGGAGATCAAAGGCACAAGATGATGATGGCCATATCATGTCACATATTTTGATTGCATGTGATGTTTATCTTTTATGCATCTTATTTTGCTTAGTACGACGGTAGCATTATGAGATGATCCCTTACTAAAATTTCAAGGCATAAGTGTTCTCCCTGAGTATGCACTGTTGCGACTGTTCTTCGTGCCGAGACACCACATGATGATCGGGTGTGATAAGCTCTGCGTTCACATACAACGGGTGCAAGCCAGTTTTGCACACGCAAAATACTCGGGTGAAACTTGATGAGCCTAGCATATGCAGATATGGCCTCTGAACACTAAGACTGAAAGGTCGAACGTGAATCACATAGTAGATATGATCAACATAGTGATGTTCACCATTGAAAACTACTCCATCTCACGTGATGATCGGACATGGTTTAGTTGATTTGGATCACGTGATCATTCAAATAACTAGAGGGATGTCTATCTAAGTGGGAGTTGAGGGAGTCTTGGATTAGGGGGTGTCCGGATAGCCGGATTACATCCTTTGGTCGGACTGTTGGACTATGAAGATACAAGATTGAAGACTTCGTCCCGTGTCCGGATGGGACTCTCCTTGGCGTGGAAGGCAAGCTTGGCAATACGGATATGTAGATCTCCTCCCTTGTAACCGACTCTGTGTAACCCTAGCCCCCTCCGGTGTCTATATAAACCGGAGGGTTTAGTCCGTAGGACGAGAACAATCATACCATAGGCTAGCTTCTAGGGTTTAGCCTCTACGATCTCGTGGTAGATCAACTCTTGTAATACTCATATCATCAAGATCAATCAAGCAGGAAGTAGGGTATTACCTCCGTCGAGAGGGCCCGAACACAGGTAAACATTGTGTCCCCGCCTCCTGTTACCATCCGCCTTAGGCGCATGATTCGGGACCCCCTACCGAGATCCGCGGTTTTGACACCGACATTGGTACTTTCAATGAGAGTTCCACTGTACCGTCACCGTAAGGCTTGATGGCTCCTTCAATCATCGGTAGCTATGCGGTCCAGGGTGAGGTCTTCCTCCCCGGACAGATCTTCGTATTCGGCGGCTTCGCTCTACGGGCTAACTCGCTTGGCCATCTGGAGCAGATCGAGTGCTACGCCCCTGGCCACAAGGCCAGGTTCGGAAACTTGAACTACACCGCCGACATCCGCGGAGACTTGATCTTCGATGGATTCGAGCCCTTGCCAGGTGCGTCGCACAATCACGACGAGCATGATATAGCTCTGCCGTCGGACGGTGTTCAGGAGATCACACCGGCAACTACTCTCGCCCTCAATCCGGAGCAAATTGCGCCATCTAGGGACGGGTGGATAAACCCCGCCATGGAGGCCGTACTCTCAGCGGCGATAGAGCCGAACACTGACTTTACTCCTCATGAGAGCTGTGATGCCGAACTACTGGATTCGTCCCCGGCCACAGACTCCGAGCCGCCGACGCCCGTTCCCGTCGAATCCGATTGGGCGCCGATTATGGAGTTTACCTCCGCAGATATCTTCGGCACTTTCGCCCTTGGCGACGTACAAATTGATAAGGTCTCTCCTTGTCGGAGAACCTTGGCGAACTATGTCCGGCTAGAATGGGATGCGGACGATGAAGAAATTCGCTCCCCACCCACCACCCACTTAGTAGCCACTGTCGACAATTTAATCGACATGCTCGACTTCGACTCCGAAGACATCGATGGTATGGAAGACGATGTAGGAGACGAACAGAACCATTGCCCACAGGGCACCGGACCGCCACCTCATCATATGATATATATATGATATATATATATATATATATATATATATATATATATATATATATATATATATATATATATATATATATATATATATATATATGGATACACCCTAAGAAGGCAATGGCGACAAGACAACGGAGGATGACCCCTCCAAGAAGCAACCCAAGCGCCAACGTCAGCGGCACGCTCTAAGTCTCGCCATAGCAAAAGTAGTGATACAGGCATAAGAGACAATAACACTCCGGCCTGTGACGAAGATGACGACAATCCCCTCCAGCAGGATTTAGAGTGGGAGGACGAACAAGCCAGCCCTCCTGAGCAGGTAGCAGATGGAGAAGCTGAGGATGACAATTACATGCCTCTCTCCGAAGATGAGGTGAGCCTCGGCGATGAAGAATTTATCGTGCCTGAGGATCCCGTCGAATAGGAGCGCTTTAAGCGCCGGCTTATAGCCACATCAAATAGCCTGAAGAAAAAGCAACAACAGCTTCGAGCTGATCAAGATTTGCTAACAGACAGATGGACTGAAGTCCCTGCGGCCGAGAAATATGAACTCGAACGCCCCTCCAAAAGTTACCCAAAACGCAGGTCGCTACTCAAGGAAGAAGCATTGAAACCTACCTCACTAGCGTACAATGCGGCTGACCGCCACCGCATGCCGAGACAGGAAGGCGTTCGGCCGACGTTCAACTGCACCCCGCCGCCATTCAAACAAAAATACCAAGGAATGGGGCAACACGCGTGACCTGCGATACGTATTGAGAGCAAAGCAAAACATGCAAGATCGGTCTACGGATCAAGGGGGCGCACACCAATACGTGACGATGATCCTCACGCCGGATACAACAAAAGTAAATCCAGCCGTGCCGAATACAGCAGACAAGATTCATATGAACTGCGTCGCGATATAGCTCGACACAGAGGCGCTGCACACCCCCTATGCTTCACTGATGAAGTTATGGATCACAAATTCCGGGAGGGTTTTAAACCGGTAAATATCGAATCATACGATGGTACAACAAATCCTGCAGTATGGATTGAGGATTCCTCCTCCATATCCACATGGCTCGCGGTGATGATCTACACACCATCAAGCACCTCCCACTAAAACTCAAAGGACCAGCTCGACATTGGCTGAATAGCTTGCCAGTAGAACTGAGGGAGTCCTGGATTAGGGGGTGTCCGGATGGCCGGACTATGACCTTTGACCGGACTCCTGGACTATGAAGATACAAGATTGAAGACTTCGTCCCGTGTCCGGATGGGACTTTCCTTGGCGTGGAAAGCAAGCTTGGCGATACGGATATGTAGATCTCCTACCATTGTAACCGACTCTGTTTAACCCTAACCCTATTCGGTGCCTATATAAACCGGAGGGTTTTAGTCCATAGGACGAACAACAATCATACCATAGGCTAGCTTCTAGGGTTTAGCCTCTCTGATCTCGTGGTAGATCTACTCTTGTACTACCCATATCATCAATATTAATCAAGCAGGAGTAGGGTTTTACCTCCATCGAGAGGGCCCGAACACTGGTAAAACATCGTGTCCCTTGTCTCCTGTTACCATCCGCCTAGACGCACAATTCGGGACCCCCTACCCGAGATCCGCCGGTTTTGACACCGACATTGGTGCTTTCATTGAGAGTTCCTCTGTGTCATCACCTTTAGGCACGATGGCTCCTCCGATCATCAACAACTATGCGCTCCAGGGTGAGACTTTCCTCCCCGGACAGATCTTCGTATTCGGCGGCTTTGCACTGCGGGCCAATTCACTTGGCCATCTGGAGCAGATTGAAAGCTACGCCCCTGGACATCAGGTCAGATTTGGAAGTTTGAACTACACGGTTGACATCCGCGGAGACTTGATCTTCGACGGGTTCGAGCCACGGCCAAGCGTGCCGCACTGTCACGAGGGGCATGATTTAGCTCTGCCACCGAGCAGTCCCGTCACGACTGCAGTCCGCAGTCGCTCGACCTTTAGCTCGGAGCCGACCGCGCCGATCGAAGACGGGTGGCTGGACACCGCCTCGGGGGCTACGATACCTACGGCGATTGAGCCGTACACCTACCCCGTCCTTTGCGAAGCTCGTAACTCCAAGGTGCCGGACTCCTCTCCGGACTCCGAGCCTTCCGCGCCCTGCCAATCGAATCCGATTGGGCGCCAATCATGGAATTCACTGCCGTGGACATCTTTCAGCACTCGCCCTTTGGCGACATTCTGAATTCATTAAAGTCTCTCTCTTTATCAGGAGAGCCCTGGCCGGATTATGGTCAGGAAGGTTGGGATGCGGACGACGAAGAAAATCAAAATACATCCACCACCCACTTCATAGCCACTGTCGATGATTTAACCGACATGCTAGACTTCGACTCTGAAGACATCGACAGTATGGACGACGATGCAGGAGACGACCAAGAACCAGTGCCCATAGGGCACTGGAAGGCCACCTCGTCATACAACATATACATGGTGGACATCCCAAAGGATGGGAATGGCGATGGAACGGTGGAGGATGACCCCTCCAAGAAACAGCCTAAGCGCCGGTGTCAGCGGCGCCGCTCTAAATCCCGCCACAGCAAAAACGATGATTCCAGCACGGGAGACAATAACACCCCGGACAGTGCCGAAGACAACGTCCTCCAGCAAGATTCAGCGCAGGAGGATGGAGAAGCCAGCCATCATGAGAGAGCGGCAGAAAAAGAGGTAGAGGACGACAATTACATGCCTCCCTCCGAAGATGAGGCAAGCCTCGACAACGACGAATTCGTCTTACCCGAGGATCCCGTCGAACAAGAGCATTTCAGACGCAGGCTCATGGCCACGGCAAGCAGCCTCAAGAAAAAGCAGCAACAACTTAGAGCTGACCAAGATTTGCTAGGCGGATGGATCAAGTCCTTGCGGCAAGAGTATGAACTCGGCGCCCTCCAAGAGCTACCTAAGACGCAGGTTGCTACCCCGATTAGAGGAGGAAGCACCCAAACCTACATCACCAAAGCATGACATGGCTGACCGCCACCTCGTGGCACGACGAGAGGCCTCTCGGCCCTCAACTCAAGCCGCACTCGGCGCCGTTTAAAAATACAAAGGCAAAGGCAGAAATGCGCCCGGACTGCGAGATATATTGGAGGACAAGGCAAGGCAAACAAGATCGATCTCACGGATCGCGTGGGCGCTAACGATACGTGGCGATAACCGCCACGCCGGATATGGCAACTCCGCCGGGCGAACACGATGAACAAAGCTCATTTGAGCTGCGTCGTGATATAGCCCAAACAGAGGCGCCAGACACCCATGTGGCTTCACAGATGAAGTAATGGATCATCAAATCCCGAGGGTTTCAAACCCAGAAATATTGAATCATACGATGGCACAACAGATCCCGCGGTTTGGATCGAGGACTATCTCCTTCATATCCACATGGCCCGCGGTGATGATCTACACGCCATCAAATACCTCCCACTCAAGCTTAAAGGACCAGCCCGGCATTGGCTTAACAGCTTGCCGCCAGAGTCAATTGGTTGTTGGGAAGACACGAAGCCGCATTCCTCGACAATTTCAGGGCACATATGTGCGACCACCGACACGATGACCTAAGCCACATAATTCAGCAGCCGAGGAATCGGCGGACAGCTCGACACGGTTCCTAACCAAGAAAAATCAAATCGTCGACTGTCCGGACGCAGAGGCCCTTGCAGCCTTCAAACACAACTTGCCCGACACCTAGGTTAGGAAAAGCCGAAATCCATGGCAGCCCTCACATTACTCATGACCCGCTTTTGCGCGGGAGAGGACGGCTGGCTAGCTCGTAGTAACAACATGACCAAGAGCCCTGGTAATTCGGATACCAAGGACAACAATGGCAGGTCACGTCGCAACAAGCACAAGCGCCGCATTAACGGTGATGATGCTGAGAATACGGCAGTCAATGCCGGATTCAGAGGCTCTAAACCCGGTCAGCGGAAAAAGCCATTTAAAAGAAATACTCCGGGCCCGTCCTAATTTGGACCAAATGCTCGATAGCTCGTGCGGACACGGCACTTCAAAAGTTAGCCAACCACACCAACAGGATTGTTGGGTGTTCAAGCGAGCGAGCAAGTTAAATGCCGAAAACAATGACAAGGGGCTGCATAGCGATGACGAGGAAGAGCCCCGGCCGCCGAACAATAGAGGATAGAAGGGCTTCCCCCCACAAGTGCGGACGGTGAACATGATATACGCAACCCACATACCCAAAAGGGAGCGGAAGCATGCACTAAGGGGCGATACGCTGATGGAGCCATCGCCCCAAAGTTCAACCCGTGGTCATCCTGCCCGATCACTTTTGATTGAAGGGACCACCCCACCAACGCATCCGCCATGGCGGATTCGCCGCATTGGTTTTAGACCCAATCATTGACGGATTTCACCTCACTAGAGTCCTAATGGACGGCGGCAAGCAACTGAACCTGCTTTATCGGGATATAGTGCGCAAAATGGGCATAGACCCATCAAGGATTAAACCTCGAAGACGACCTTTAAAGGCGCCATACCAGTGTAGAGGCCAACTATCTTTGGGTCGATTACACTTGAAGTGGTCTTCGGATCCCGGATAACTTCCGGCGAGGAGTTAATCTTGACATAGTCCTGCTCATGGCGGCTATCACGCCTTCGCTTCGGACGAACCGTGACGGTAAAATTCAATGCGGTGCCGCACTACGGATATCTCAAGCTCAAGATGCCAGTCCTCGAGGAGTCATTACGGTCAATGGAACACCGAACGCCTCTCTCCGACAGAGGAGCATACGGCTGTCCCTCGCGGAAGTACAAAGTAGCCTCTTAAGGCAATTCTCAAGTCCGCTATTAAACGCCTGCACACCGCCAAAGCGCCCGAGTAACCTACAACAAGACCGCTCGCATCGCTCCGAGCACGCATAGCAATGCGGCCCAAACCCCACCCTCGCGACATTGCGAAACCACTACTATGCATACATAATTACGCTCTGGAAATACCATGGGCATAGGGGGAAAGGCACGACCACGGCATGCCCAGAATGCGGCTTAAACGCACCAGGGGCTCCCCATTGTGTCATTCTTTTCTTTTCTTTTTTCTTCTCGGGACTCCGTTTTACGAAGCCCTGTCCGCATTAGAATCGCCGAACACACGATGCAACAGCCGTGGAAGCGTAAAGCTACGTCGAGTGTCCGTGGTCTCTATTACGAGCAATATATCTGCTTTTACACACCATCCCGCGGCTTACCCTCGAGGGAGACATGTTAAAAGTCTCGCCACTTGCTTATCGCACTATTTGTATCGCTCGCTTCTTCTCGCAGCTCCTTCAATAAACAATATATAGCTTCTGCCTATTATTGAATTCCCTTTTTTCTATATATATATATATATATATGTTCATTTATGACATTGTGCAACCGTACACTTTTGTACGGGCAATACACCAGGGGCTTAAGTACCCCGCAATATGGTGTGATAAGTCCGAACACTTTGACAAGTGCGGCACCCCGAACTTCTAGCATTATATGCATTGGTTCCGAATAATGTCTTGGGTCAATAGTTGGGTTTGCCCGGCTCCCTTGTTTTCGTACCTTATGTTCCGTTATATCGGCTAAGGTAGCGCTGGGAGAACCACTGCGATTGTGCCCCGGTTGAGCTAGATTAAGCACCTCAGTGGAGAAAGCTAAAACCGACCGTCATGATAGGGCGAGAGCTGGTCGCTGTTCGAGAGGTTTTCGAGTCCCTAAAGACTTATGTCGCTTAGAGCAGGGAGTCAGCATTGTCCGGCCTAAGGCGTGGATAGCGCCTCGAACTCGGTCTTGCGAATACTAGGGGCTTCGCCGAAATTTAAAATTATAGAATTCTATGGCTAAGTGAGAGTGTTCAAGCATTATAGTCCGGTTGCCTTGTTCGTTGCGTTGAGCGCCTCCCTCGAAGGACCCAAGAATGGGAACAAGAGCACTCAAGTTTATCCCGAACACCCCAGCACTCGTGGCATGGGGGTTGAAGCCGACGACTCGCCGTCTCTCAAATTTAATAAACGGCCGCATAGAAGATACTATTTTAAATTCAAAAGCGTTGCTTAGCACATATGAACAAGTTTTCAGCGTAGAGGATAACAAATGCGAGTCTACTAAAAAATAATATCTTTGGAGCATTCATCCGCTATAAGGCAGGCACCCTTCAGGACGGCCTCATAATACATTTCAGGCTTGCGATGCTCCTTCTTCTGGTGGTCCGTCCACAAGCTTCTCGGCGTCCATCTTGCCCCTGCACCTTAGCAGGGCAAGGGCCCCACGGGCACCTTCGATGCAGACGGAGTGCTTGATGACTTCAACCCATGGACAAAGGCCCACCACCACCTCACCACCAAGTAGCTCCTGGGCATGGGTTCCTTGGGCCACACCGACCTCACGAGGCCCTTCATGGCCTGTTCGGCCGCCTTATGGAGCACGACCAGCTGCTTCACTGGTCTCTCAAGGCACCGGTGTCCGCCTAAGCATACCGAGACCGAACACCTTCTTTGTCGAGCTTCCTCCTCACCGGTAGAATGCGGCACATCAGCCACACCGCAGGCAGATCTGCGAATGCTCTGAGAGCTCCGGATTCGGGTAAGTAATGATAATTCACTTTCACATGCTTGCTTTGCATATAGAATGCCTTACCCGCCGCTATTTTCTTCATCGCCTCAATCTCCCGGAGGATTTTTGGGCTTCGCCTTAGCGGCCTTGGCGCTCTCAAGGACGAGGCAAGCTCGGACTCTCGTGTCTTTGAGTCACGCCCAAACTCTCGTGTTTTCCACGAGAGCCTGAGCTCTTGCCGCACCTCCGCCACCCGCCTCCCGCTTCTCCCGCTCGGTACGCCCATGGCCGAGATTGCTGGCCTTGGACACCGCCTCCTTCAGGGTCGCTACCTCATTCGTGGCCCCTGCAATATTCACGTTATCCCTGTCATTTTTTGCAACCACATTTTTAAAAATACTTCCATAAGGTATTACTTACCTTCCTTGTCCTCGAGCCACTTCTTGGCAAGTCCGAGCTCGTTCTCGGACCGCTCGAGGCTCTGCTTTAATGCATCAACCTCCGTAGTCAGTGCGGTAGAGGTCAACAACATAGCCTACATTCCCATATTGACATACTTATATTAGTCTTCTGCGTATATCTTTTAGATCCTCAGTTCGACTTTTCTTTCCGAACACCAAACTAAGCATCAGGGGCTACTGTCTATGCGGTAATATTTTTACATATCTTAAATACATACCTCAAAGCCTGTTAGAAGGCTGGCACAGGCTTTGGTCAGCCCGCTCTTGGCGGACTGAGCTTTCTGGATCACCACACTCATAAC
This sequence comes from Aegilops longissima, assembly GCA_021605205.1. Classification (NCBI taxonomy): domain Eukaryota; kingdom Viridiplantae; phylum Streptophyta; class Magnoliopsida; order Poales; family Poaceae; genus Aegilops; species Aegilops longissima. The sequence continues at coordinate 602,479,507 of CM038677.1, read as the reverse complement.
AGTGCGGTGCTCCTCGTTGATGGAAGCGCCGTTGAGCGCCTCCATCAAATTATCCGGTGCCTCCGGTTGGACGGAGGTCACCGGCGTCACAGTCTTGCCCTTCTTATGAAGGGGTCGCCCGCCGGACTCTGGAACAACTGAAGGTTCCGGTATGGAGTCCGGCACAGGGCCGGACTTAAATCCCTTAGGGGTTTTATCCCCTTTGCGCCCGGAGTCTGGGAGGTCTCCTTGCGGCGCCTCCAGCGCCACCTCCTCCTGGCTAGGCCCCTTTTGGGACTCCACCTCGGCGTCATCCGCGGCGGGAGGAGACGAGGCGGTCGGAAGTGAGGTGCTATTCACGTCCGACGAGTCCAGGGAGCCGCTCAACGAATCCTCGAGCCCATCCTTGGGCGGGCTGCATGGTTATATTCGGCGTTAGAAAATGTTGTGCGACAAATGGAACGCCATGAGTTATTCTGATGTCCGGACACTTACGATTTCGCCAGGGGCTTGGTCCTCGGTGCCCACCCCTCTTTGCCGTCATCGGCGTTGGTGGTGTAGTTCGGAGGGAGGGTCCTTCCCTTCTTGGACCCTCCGGCCTCCCCAGTTGGGGCGGCCTTCCTTTTCTTCTCTCCCCCCGCTGGGAGAGAGGCCTCTTTTTCCTCCTCCTCGTCTTCGTGGGGAGAGTCCGCCTCGGAGTCATCGGACAATGAGTCCGACAGTACCTGGCGCCGGGAGCTCCCTCGAGTTCCCGTGGCCTTCTTCTTGGCCTTCTTCTCCGGCACCACGTGAGGTGCCAGAGCTAGCAGCCCCGTCAATCGGGCGTCCGCTGGGTCTTCTGGCAAGGGAGCCGGACAGTCAATCTGTCCAGATGTCTTCAGCCAGTCCTGTCAAAGGTGAGGGAGTTTAGATCCCACATAGAGTCAAACTATGAAAAAATAGCCCCGTAAAGGGTAAAATAACCTACCTCGCTGGCTTGACGCTGCGAGCTGAATCCGCGATCTTCGGTAGCGGATGCGGGAGCTTTGGCGCCCTTGAACAACACCTTCCAGGCATCTTCGTACGTAGTGTCGAAGAGCCGGCTCAAGGTTCGGTGCTGTGCCAGATCAAACTCCCACAAATTGAAGGCCCGTTCTTGGCATGGGAGAATCCAATGGATGAGCATCACCGGATTACGCTGACAAGCTTGAGATTCTTGTCCACCAGGTTTCGGACACAGGTTTGGAGTCCGGACAGCTCTTCCGAATCACCCCACGTCAGGCCCGTCTCTTTCCATGATGTGAGCCGTGTGGGGAAGCCAGATCGGAATTTGGGGACCGCCGCCCATTGGGAGTCGCGCGGCTCGGTGATGTAGAACCACGCCGATTGCCAGTCCTTTATGATCTCCACAAAGGAACCCTCGAGCCATAGGACGTTGGCCATCTTGCCCATGATGGCACCTCCGCACTCTGCTTGGCGGCCGCCCACTACCTTCGGCTTGACATTGAAGGTCTTCAGCCATAAGCCGAAGTGGGGCTGGATGCAGAGGAAGGCCTCGCACACGACGATAAACGCCGAGATGTTGAGGATGAAATTCGGGGCCAGGTCGTGGAAATCTAGGCCATAGTAGAACATGAGCCCCCGGACGAATGGGTGAAGTGGAAAGCCCAGTCCGCGGAGGAAGTGGGGGAGGAACACCACCCTCTCATGGGGCCTGGGGGTGGGGATGAGCTGCCCCTTGTTGGGGAGCCGACACACGATGTCACCGGACAAGTATCCGGCCTTCCGCAGCTTTTTGATGTGCCCCTCCGTGACGGAGGAGGCCATCCACTTGCCTCCCGCTCCGGACATGGTTGGAGAAGGTTGAGGTGGGATGTGCGGACTTGGGCGCCGAGCTCGAGTCTTGTGAAATGGATAGGCAAAGGAGGAAGAAGGCGTGTGTGAAAAAGTGGATCCTTATCCCCTTATATGGACGGACAAAGCTATACGTCCCCACTCACCTGGTAAAACTCGCTTATCTCCCAAGCACCGTAATCAATGGTGCGGTTGGGTTACCCACGCCCGTATTGATGAGAATCCTGGAATAAGGGGACACGATCTCTGCATTGACAAGACGTGCCAAGGAAACCGCCTCGCTAAACGCGCTGAGGCAGGGCAGTGAAAACGATTCGAATAAAGGCTTGGCCATGGTGTGATGTCACGCCATGGGATACGCCGTGATTGAACTTGTGTGAATATTATTCTCTACGGTGGTATGTGGAACTTATTTTGCGAGCCGGGCACTATCCTTGTGTTCAAAATCTTCTATGAAGTATTCGAGGAGGAACCCGCCTTGCAATGTCGAAGACAATATGCGCGGGACTCGCTCGTCATTGAAGCCCGGTTCAGGGCTACCGAGGAGTCCTGATCGAGGGGTGTCCGGATGTCCGGACTATGACCTTTGGCCGGACTCCTGGACTATGAAGATACAAGATTGAAGACTTCGTCCCGTGTCCGGATGGGACTTTCCTTGGCATGTAAGGCAAGCTTGGCGATACGGATATGTAGATCTCCTACCATTGTAACCGACTCTGTGTAACCCCAACCCTATTCGGTGTCTATATAAACCGGAGGGTTTTAGTCCATCGGACGAACAACAATCATACCATAGGATAGCTTCTAGGGTTTAGCCTCTCTGATCTCGTGGTAGATCTACTCTTGTACTACCCATATCATCAATATTAATCAAGCAGAGTAGGGTTTTACCTCCATCAAGAGGACCCAACTCGGGTAAAACATCGTGTCCCTTGTCTCCTGTTACCATCTGCCTAGACGCACAGTTCGGGACCCCCTACCCGAGATCCGCCGGTTTTGACACCGACAAGAACCCATCGGCAGATGGGAGGATCTGGAAGACGCATTCCTTGACAACTTCCAAGGTACGTATGTACAACCACCGGATGCTGATGACTTAAGTCATATAATTCAGCAGCCAGGGGAATCGGCCAGGACATTCTGGACGCGGTTCCTAACCAAGAAAAACCAAATTGTTGACTGTTCGGATGCAGAGGCCTTAGCGACATTTAAGCATAACATCCGTGACGAATGGCTCGCCCGGCACCTCGGCCAAGAGAAGCCAAAATCCATGGCAGCCCTCACGACACTCATGACCCGCTTTTGCGTGGGCGAAGATAGCTGGTTGGCTCGAAGTACCAATACAGCAAGTAAACCTGGCATATCAGAAGCCAGGAATGGCAGTGAGAACCACAAAGCAACAAACACAAGCGCCGCAAATATGGTGAAAATGCCGAAAAAAGGCAGTTAATGCCGGGTTCAGGGGCTCAAAGTCCGATCAGCGGAAAGGGCCACCCAAAAATAAAAATCCGGGCCCATCCAGTCTGGACCGCATACTCGATCACCAGTGCCAAATTCATGGCACCCCAGAAACGCCAGCCACCCACACCAATAGAGAATGCTGGGTCTTCAAACAAGCAGGCAGGGCAGGCGCCAAAAACGGAGAGGGGGGATCTCAAAGTGATGATGGCGACGAAGAGCCTAGATCACCGAACACAAGAGGGCAAAAGAAATTTCCTCTGCATATTCAATCGGTGAATGTGGTAAATACCACCCAAATTGCAAACTCGGACCAAATACCTATCCTTGGGGATGGCATCTCAACGGAACTAGTTGTCCCACAATATAAACTGGGGCAGTCACCTTCAACCGCACGGACCGTCCGGTTAATGCCAATTAGGGCAATCTAGCCGCACTAGTCCTCGACCCGATAATAGATTAATTCCACCTCACTCGAGTCCTTATGGACGGAGGCAGCAGTCTAAATCTGCTTTACCAGGACACATCGGACATGATGGGCATCGATCATTCGGTGATCAAACCCACTAAAGCCACTTTCAGAGGCATCATACCAGGTGTGGAAGCCAGCTGTATAGGCTCCATTGCCCTCAAGGTAGTCTTCGGATCACCAGAAAATCACCGCACCGAAGAGTTAGTCTTTGAAATCGTCCCCTTCTACAGTGATTATCAAGCACTGCTCGGACGGACCGCGTTCGCTCGATTCAACACGGTGCCACACTATGCATACCATACGCTCAAGACGCCCGGTCCACGCGGCGTCATCACAGTTAATTGGCAAGGCCGAACCTTCCCTCGGTGCCAACAATTATGCAACTGCCTCAGCAGCAGCAACGAGCGGCACCTTGCAGCCGAACTTCGAGTCGCCGTCCCGGTTTCCGGACACCGTCAAGGGGCTCCGAACTACTTCACGGAAGGACAGCCCGGCTCGTCCAGGACTCAACTAAACACTCCGGTGAAGGCCAGGACAGGCCGTACTCAGCGGCTCAACCGCCCTCTGGCACATAAATATTTCTTACATTTACTTCGCAGGTTCACCTCTGCGCCGACCAGGCCGGGCTACACAGACACAACTTGAACGTGTAAGGGAATCCTTAGACATCCCCCGCAGCGACCTTCCAGCCATATTGCGGATCCACACTCAGCCTCTTCCCCCTGGTCTCAGCAGGTTTCGCAATCATATTCCTTTTTTATCACATTACTTGTACCCATACGCATAGACGTACTATTCAAATACAACATGTGGATTTATGTGACGCTTATCTGCTGTTATTTCTTATTGAAATTCTTTTGTCAAGTGGCATCCGTACACAGCGATATGCCTTAAAATATGCCAGGGGCTTTGTTTTACCCATAAGCACGATAGTAAAGTCTAAACACCTTCATGGAAGTTCGGCACCCCGAACTTATAGCATTATATGCATCAGCTCTGAATCATGTCTTGGGTCAATAGTTGGGTTGCCCGACTCCCACGCTTTGGTACCTTACGTTCCGCTATATCGACTAAGGTAGCACTGGGAGAACTACTGCGATTGTGTCCCGGTTCTTCCGAATGAGCATCTCAGTAGAGAAAGCCGAAAACTGACTGTCATGATACGGCGAGAGCTGGTCAGCTGTTCGAGAGGTCATAAAATCTTTAAGGATTTCTCCCGCATAATGCCATAACCAATGCAGCGTGCGATGGATCAGTTTTTTCCCGATCAGGTGCTCATAGAGCCCCTAGTACGGTATTCTGAAAACCAGGGGCTGCGCTGACCATACTAAAGCTCCCATGGCTAAGTGAGAGTGATAAAGCCCTACAATCCGATTGCTCGGTTCACAGTCTTTGAGCACCTCCTTCAAGGACCCAAAACTGGGATAAAGAGTGCTCGAGTTTATCCCAACACCCCTACTTCATATGTGGGGGCGTAAGCCGACGGCATCGCCAACTCTCAGTGTTAATATATAAAACGGCCACACAGGAGGGTAAACTTTCATATAACATGCAGTAAATGATATCATTAACCTTGTTTAAACATTACAAAGGACAACATGATTTCCATTCATGGAAATATAACGTCCTTGGTGCATAGCTCCGCGACAAGGTAGGATCCTTTCAGGACATTCTCATAATATAACTCGGGCTTGCGGTGCTCCTTCCCCTTCGGTGGTCCTTCGGTCATCAGCTTTTCAGCATCCATCTTCCCCCAGTGCACCTTTGCACGAGCGAAGGCCATTCGTGCACCCTCTATACAGATCGACCGCTTGATGATGTCAAGTCGAGGACAGGCACCCACAAGCCGCTTCACGAGCCCGAAGTAGCTAGTTGGGATCGGCTCAGTAGGCCATAGTTGGATCATTAAATCCTTCATGGCTAATTCTGCCCCCTTCTGTAGTTTGATCAGCTGTTTCAGTTGATCGGCAAAAGGCACCGGATAATTCGGTGCCAAAGACTGCGACCAAAAGAGCTTATCCGCAGTATTCCTTTCTTCGGCTCGGTAGAATTGAGCGGCATCCGATATGCTGCGAGGTAGCTTGGCAAATACCCCTGAGAAATCCGGATTCAAAGTTAGAAACATAAGTCCCCACCCCCCAAATACTTCCTCTATAGGGAAAAAGCCTTACCAGCCGCGATCTTTCTCGCCTCTTGGATCTCCTGTAGGGCACTTCGGGTTTCCTCCCAGGCATCGCTCGTGGCCTGATGAGCCTTGGTGAGTTTGGATTCTTTCTCCATTAAACTCTGCTCCAAGGTCTCGCATTTCCTTACGGCCTCTTGTAGCTCCTGCTCAACTTTAATAACCCTGGCCTCTTGTTTCTCACGAAGAGCCTGCTCAGTGGCTGCCTTTTTCTCGGCCTCGGCCACAGTCTTCTTGAGGGCTTCGACTTCGGTTACAATTCCTAGCACAATGTCATAAAACTCAGTTTATACTGAAATGTAATTCACAATAAACGCGAACAAGACTTGTGCATACCCTGTTTATCCCTCAATTGCATTTTTAACTGGCCAAGTTCTTCCTTGGCCCGCTCCAGACTTTGATTCAGTCCGGAGATTTCCGGAGTATGGGAGGCAGCAGCCGTGACAGACGCCTGCTTATAACGGAAGAGAAATAAGTGTCATTCAATGAGTCTTCCTGCGAATATATTTGATCCTCTGTCCGGTTTCTTAACCGAACAGTGTATCAGGGGCTATTGTCCATACTATGACACTCTTCGAAAAACATACCTCAAAACCTTTTATAAGGCTGATACAGGCTCCATTCAGTCCACTCTCAGTAGCATCCGACACCTCTGGTGTTCATCGACGATGGAGGCGCTATTCAGCGCCACCAGCAAAGCATCCGACACCTCTGGTTGGACTGAGGTTATCAGTATGCCCCCTCCAGCTGGGAGTGGCCGCCTTCCGGATTCTTGAGCCGTATTGGTCTCCAGAACCGCATCGGGCTGGGAGCCGAATTCAGGATGGCCCCCGCCGTCAGCTCCCATAGGAATCTTCTCCCCCGTGTGTTTGGCCCCTGAAGCTTGACTTCCAGGCACTGCCTTCACGGTCTCTTCCTCTCCTCCTTGGCCGGGGTCCTTCTGGGACGAAGCCTCGGTGCTATGCACCTGTTTGGAGGAAGGGGCCTTTGGGGGCGTCCTGCTCTCCATAGCATCCGAGCTCAGCGAATCCTCTGATGAGGATTGTTTGGTACGGGACCTTGCCGGACTACCAAAAATACGGTTAGGGCTAAAATACTATGCCATGATGAGTCTGGACGCATAAATGTACTGGGATTTTATATACTTACAAGTTCACCAGGGGCTGGGCCCTGGGATACCACGCCAGGCCGATGGCGGTGGCGGCAGGGGACTCCTCCAGAAGAGGAGCCTTTCCCCTTTTGAGCGGCTCGGCCTCCAAGTGTACGGAGGCCGCCCTCTTCTTTCTTTCCCCCACAGGGGATTCATCTTCCTCTTCCTCCATGTCCTCTTCGGAGGAGGGACGGGCATCAGAGCCTTCGGATATTGTGTCCGAAGTGCCGCGGTGACGAAGGCCCCCCGGGTCTTTTCGGCCTCCTTCCCGGCCGTCTTCTTCGGCACCTTGTAAGGCGCCGGGACCAGCATCTTTGTCAGTAGTGGGACGGCCGGTTCTTCGGGTAGTGGGGCCGGACAATGGATCCGCTCCGCCTTCTTCGTCCAGCCCTGGGAGATTTATATAAAACATGTTAAGCGCCTCCTTTTGGTTGCGCGGATAAAAAGTTTGATGACTTACCGAACTTGCAGGGCGGCACAGTTGGTACCCGCGGTCCTCGGCGGAGTCCGGCCATGATTTGCTAGACATGAAAAGCACCTTCCAGATGTCCTTGTGCGAGGAGCCGAAAAGCTCTCGCAAGGTTTGGTGCCTAGCCGGGTCGAATTCCCATAGATGGCAAGTCCGGTGCTGACAAGGCAGAATCTGGCGAACTAACATCACCTGGACTACATTAACAAGTTCAATGTTCTTGTCGCCCATATGTTTAACGCACGTCTGGAGCAGCGACGGTTCGTCGCACGAGGACCAGTCTAGGCCCTTCTTGACCCAGGATGTAAGCCGCAGAGGGGCACTGGATCGAAACTCGGGAATAGCGGCCCATTCCGTGCCGCGTGGCTCGGTGATATAAAACCACTGCTGTTGCCACTCCTTGACAGAATCATTAAAGGTTCCTGTTGGCCATATGGCACGGGGCATCTTGCTCACCATAGCGCCCCCGCACTCGGCATGCTCGCCGCCCACCACCTTGGGCTTCACATTAAAGATCTTCAGCCATAAGCTGAAGTGTGGCGAGATGCGGAGAAAAGCCTCGCACATGACAATGAATGTCGAGATGTTGAGAAAATAATTAGGGGACAGATCGTGAAGATCGACCCCATAATAATACATATTGCCGCGAACGAACGGGTGAAGGGGAAACCCTAGCCCGTGGACAAAGTGAAGGAGGAATACAACCCTCTCGTGGGGTTCCGGGGTAGGGATGATTTGTCCCGCCGTCAGAAGACGGTGGACGATTTTCTTGGCCAGGTACCCGGCCTTCCGAAGCTTTTTAATATCCTTCTCTTGGATGTTAGAGGCCATCCATTTGCCTCCCACTCCGGATCCGTACATCTTTGGAGGACCTCTTGTGGACGGAGAAGAGGAACGCTTGAGCGTTAGAGCTTGAGCAGAAGGGAATGAGCTGGGAGGAACACATGGGTGAGAAGAATAAATCCCTGTCCCCTTATAAGGGCAGGAGAGGCGATGCGCCTCCCACTTACCTGGTAGAACCTCTTATTCCCCAAACGCCGTAATTGATGGCATGGTTGGGTTACCCACACCCGTACTGATGAGAATCCCGTGATAAGGGGACACAATCTCTGCTTCGACAAAGACGTGCCAGGAAAACCACCTCGCGATATGTGGGGGGCTGATTGTGAAAAACGGTTTGAAATGATCGGGCCGTGGTGTGACGTCATACTATGAAATGCGTCAGCAGATTAGATTTGTGGAAGTATTATTATCTCTACGATGGTATGTGGAACTTGTTTTGCAGAGCCGGACACTATCCTTGTGTTCAAAATCTTCCATGGAGTATTCGGAGGAGGAACCCGCCTTGCAATGCCGAAGACAAACTGCGCGCCGGACTCACCGTCATTGAAGCCTGGTTCAGGGGCTACTGAGGGAGTCCTGGATTAGGGGGTGTCCGGACAGCCGGATTACATCCTTTGGCCGGACTATTGGACTGTGAAGATACAAGATTGAAGACTTCGTCCCGTGTCCGGATGGGACTCTCCTTGGCGTGGAAGGTAAGCTTGGCAATACGGATATGTAGATCTCCTCCCTTGTAACCGACTCTGTGTAACCCTAGCCCCCTCCGGTGTCTATATAAACCGGAGGGTTTAGTCCGCAGGACGAGAACAATCATACCATAGGCTAGCTTCTAGGGTTTAGCCTCTATGATCTCGTGGTAGATCAACTCTTGTAATACTCATATCATCAAGATCAATCAAGTAGGAAGTAGGGTATTACCTCCGTCGAGAGGGCCCGAACCTGGGTAAACATTGTGTCCCCCACCTCCTGTTACCATCCGCCTTAGACGCACAGTTCCGGACCCCCTACCCGAGATCCGCCGGTTTTGACACCGACAGGAGTTCTTAAGTAATATGATTAATTGAACTTTAATTTATCATGAACTTATTCTTGATAGTATTTTCATATCTATGTTGTAGATCAATATCTCTTGTATAGCTAAGTTGAAAGATGATAGTAGCAATGATGCGGACTAGGTCCGTAATCTAAGGATTATCCTCATTGCTGCACAAAAGAATTATGTCCTTGATGCACCGCTAGGTGACGGACCTATTGCACGAGTAGATGCAGACGTTATGAACGTTTGACAAGCTCGGTATGGTGACTACTTGATAGTTTAGTGCACCATGCTTTACGGCTTAGAACCGGGACTTCAAAAACATTTTGAATGCCGCGGAACATATAAGATGTTCCAAGAGCTGAAATTTGTATTTCAGACTCATGCCCGAGTCGAGAGATATGAGACTTCTGACAAATATTTTGCCTACAAGATGGAGGAGAATAGCTCAACCAGTGAGCATGTGCTCAGAATGTCTGAGTACTACAATCGCTTGAATCGAGTGGGAGTTAATCTTCCAGATACGATAGTGATTGTCAGAGTTCTCTAGTCACTATCACCAAGTAACTAGAACTTCGTGATGAACTATAATATGTAAGGGATGACGAAAACGATTCCCGAGCTCTTCGTGATGCTCAAATCGGCGAAGGTAGAAATCAAGAAAAGCATCAAGTGTTGATGGTTGAAAAGACCACTAGTTTCAAGTAAAAGGGCAAGGGAAAGAAAGGGAACTTCAAGAAGAATGGCAAGCAAGTTGCTACTCCCATGAAGAAGCCCAAAGATAGATCCAAGCCTGAAACTGAGTGCTTCTACTGCAAAGGAAATGGTCACTGGAAGTGGAACTGCCCTAGATACTTGGCAGATAAGAAGGATGGCAAAGTGAACAAAGGTATATTGGATATACATGTTATTGATGTGTACTTTACTAGTGTTTATAGCAACCCCTCAGTATTTCATACTGGTTCAGTTGCTAAGAGTAGTAACTCGAAACGGGAGTTACAAAATAAACAAAGACTAGTTAAGGGCGAGGTGATGATGTGTGTTGGAAGTGATTCCAAGGTTGATAAGATCACCATCACACACTCCCTTTTTCCTTCAGGATTAGTATTGGAACTAAATAAATATTATTTGGTGTTTGCGTTGAGCATAAATATGATTGGATCATGTTTATTGCGATACAATTATTCATTTAAGTCAGAGAATAATTGTTATTCTGTTTACATGAATAAAACCTTCTATGGTCTTACATCCAATGTAAATGGTTTACTGAATCTCGATCACAGTGATACACATAATATTGATGCCAAAAGATATAAGTTTAATAATGATAGTGCAACTTATTTGTGGCACTGCTGTTTAGGTCATATTGGTGTAAACCGCATGAAGAAACTCCACGCTGATGGGCTTTTGGAATCACTTGATGCTTGCGAACCATGCCTCATGGGCAAGATGACTAAGACTCCGTTCTCCAGAATAATGGAGCGAGCAACAGACTTGTTGGAAATAATACATACTAATGTATGCGATCCGATGAGTGTTGAGGCTTGCGGCGGGCATCGTTATTTTCTGACCTTCACAGATGATTTGAGCATATGTGGGTATATCTACTTGATGAAAAAAAAAGTCTGAAACATTTGAAAAGTTCAAAGAATTTCAGAGTGAAGTGGAAAATCATCGTAACAAGAAAATAAAGTTTCTATGATCTGATCACGGAGACGAATATTTGAGTTACGAGTTTGGTCTTCATTTGAAACGATGTGAATAGTTTCGCAACTCACGCCACCTAGAACACCACAGCGTAATGGTGTGTCCGAACGTCATAACCATACTTTATTAGATATGGTGCAATCTATGATGTTTCTTACCGATTTATCACTATTGTTTTGGGGTTATGCATTAGAGATAGCTGCATTTCATGTTAAATAGGGCACCATCTAAATCCGTTGAGACGACACCATATGAACCGTGGTTTGGCAAGAAACCCAAGTTGTCGTTTCTTAAAGTTTGGGGTTGTGATGCTTATGTGAAAAAGTTTCAGCCTGATAAGCTCGAACCCAAATCGGAGAAGTGTGTCTTCATAGGATACCCAAAAGTTAACTGTTGGGTACGCCTTCTATCACAGATCCGAAGGCAAGATATTCGTTGCTAAGAATGGATCCTTTCTAGAGAAGGAGTTTCTCTCGAAAGAAGTGAGTAGGAGGAAAGTAGAACTTGATGAGGTAATTGTACCTTCTCCCAAATTGGAAAGTAGTACATCACAGAAATCAGTTCCAGTGATTCCTACACCAATTAGTGAGGAAGCTAATGATGATGATCATGAAGCTTCTGATCAAGTTAATACCGAACCTCGTAGGTCAACTAGAGTAAGATCCGCACGGGAGTGGTACAGTAATCATGTTCTGGAAGTCATGTTACTAGACCATGATGAACCTACGAACTATGAGGAAGCGATGATGAGCCCAGATTCCGACAGATGGCTTGAAGCCATAAAATCTGAGATAGAATCCATGTATGAGAACAAAGTGTGGACTTTGGTGGACTTGCCTGATGATCGGCAAGCCATTGAGAATAAATGGATCTTCAAGAGGAAGACGGACGCTGATAGTAGTGTTACTATCTACAAAGCTCGACTTGTTGAAAAGGGTTTTTGACAAGTTGTAGATGTTGACTACGATGAGATTTTCTCACTCGTATCGATGCTTAAAGTCTGTCTCAATCATGTCAGCAATTGCTAGATTTTATGAAATCTGACAAATGGATATCAAAACTGCATTTCTTAATAAATTTAAGAGTTGTATATGATACAAACCAGAAGGTTTTGTCAATCCTAAAGGTTCTAACAAAATGCGCAAGCTCCAGCGATCCATCTATGGACTAGTGCAAGCATCTCGGAGTTGGAATATACGCTTTGATAAGTTGATCAAAGCATATAGTTTTATACAGACTTGCGGCGAAGCTTGTATTTACAAGAAAGTGAGTGGGAGCACTACAACCTTTCTGATAAGTATATGTGAATGGCATATTGTTGATCGGAAATGATGTAGAATTTTCTGGAAAGCATAAAGGAGTGTTTGAAAGGAGTTTTTCAAAGAAGGACCTCGGTGAAGCTGCTTACATATTGGGCATCAAGATCTATAGAGATAGATCAAGACGCTTGATAAGATTTTTCAATGAGTACATACCTTGACAAGATTTTTGAAGTAGTTCAAAATGGAACAATCAAAGGAGTTCTTGCCTGTATTGCAAGGTATAAAGTTGAGTAACACTCAAAATACGACCATGGTAGAAAATAGAAAGAGAATGAAAGTCATTCCCTATGCCTCAGTCATAAGTTCTATAAATTATGCCATGCTGTGTACCAAACGTATTGTGTACCTTGCCATGAGTTTGGCAAGGGGGTACGATATTGATCCAGGAGTGGATCACCTGACAGCGGTCAAAATTATCCTTAGAAGACTAAGGAGATATTTCTCGGTTATGGAGGTGATAAAGAGTTCATCGTAAAGAGTTACGTTGATGCAAACTTTTACACCAATCCGGATGAATCTGAGTCTCAATCTGTATACATATTGAAAGTGGGAGAGAGTAATTAGCTAAAGTAGCTCCATGGAGAGCATTGTAGACACAGAAAATTTGAAAAATACATACGGTTCTGAATATAATAGACCCATTGACTAAGCTTCTCTCACAAGCAAAACATGATCACACCTTAGTACTCTTTGGGTGTTAATCATATAGCGATGTGAACTAGATTATTGACTCTAGTAAAACCCTTTGGGTATTAGTCACATGGCGATGTGAACTATTGGTGTTAAATCACATGGCGATGTGAACTAGATTATTGACTCTAGTGCAAGTGGGAGACTGAAGGAAATATGCCCTAGAGGCAATAATAAAGTTGTTATTTATATTTCTTTATATCATGATAAATTTTTATTATTCATGCTAGAATTGTATTAACCGAAAACTTAGTACATGTGTGAATACATAGACAAAAAAGAGTGTCCCTAGTATGCCTCTACTTGACTAGCTCGTTAATCAAAGATGGTTATGTTTCTTGACCATAGACATGTGTTGTCATTTGATGAATAGGATCACATCATTAGAGAATGATGTGATGGACAAGACCCATCCTTTAGCATAGCATGATGATTGTTTAGTTTTATTGCTATTGCTTTCATCATGACTTATACATGTTCCTTGACTATGAGATTATGCAACTCCCGAATACCGAGGAACACCTTGTGTGCTATCAAACGTCACAACGTAACTGGGTGATTATAAAGATGCTCTACAGATGTCTCCGAAGGTGTTTGTTGGGTTGGCATAGATCGAGATTAGGATTTGTCACTCCGTGTATCAGAGAGGTATCTCTGGGCCCTCTCGGTAATGCACATCACTATAAGCCTTGCAAGCAATGTGACTAATGAGTTAGTTGCGGGATGATGCATTACGGAACAAGTAAAGAGACTTGCCGGTAACGAGATTGAACTAGGTATGGTGATACCGACGATGGAATCTCGGGCAAGTAACATACCGATGACAAAGGGAACAACATATGTTGTTGTGCGGTTTGACCGATAAAGATCTTCGTAGAATATGTAGGAGCAAATATGAGCAACCAGGTTCCGCTATTGTCTATTTACCGGAGATGAGTATCGGTCATGTCTACATAGTTCTCGAACTCGTAGGGTCCGCACGCTTAACGTTCGATGACGATTTGTATTATGAGTTTATGTGACTTGATGACCGAAGGTTGTTCGGAGTCCCGGATGAGTTCACGGACATGACAAGGAGTCTCGAAATGGTCGAGGGTAAAGATTCATATATTGGAATGCTATATTCGGACATCGGAAAGGTTCCGAGTGATTCGAGTATTTTTCGGAGTACCGGGGAGTTACGGGAATTCGCCGGGAGAAGTAATGGGCCTTATTTGGATTTAGTGGAGAGAGGGGAGAAGGGCCAAGAGGTGGCGCGCGCCTCCCCCCCCCCGCCCAAACCGAATTGGACAAGGGGTGGGGGCGCGGCCCTGATGACCCGCAAGTATACGGGATAGTTGTAGCCTCTTTCGATAAGTAAGAGTGTCGAACCCAACGAGGAGCTAAAGGTAGAACAAATACTCTCTCGAGTCCTATCGGCCACTGATACGACTCTACGCACGCTTGACGTTCGCTATACCTAGAACAAGTATGAAACTAGAAGTACTTTGTAGGTGTGACAGGATAGGTTTGCAAGATAATAAAGAACACGTAAATATAAACTAGGGGCTGTTTAGATAAACATGCAATAAAGTAAATATAGCGAGTGTGGAAAAGTGGTGGCAGGAGTTGTGAAATTGCCCCTAAGAAATTGACTATGTTACTAGACCGGTAATCACTATTGCAATTCTATTTGAGGGAGAGGCATAAGCTAACATATCATCCCTTACTTGGAATTCTATGCACTTATGATTGGAACTCTAGCAAGCATCCGCAACTACTAAAGATTCGTTAAGGTAAAACCCAACCATAGCATTAAAGCATCAAGTCCCCTTTTATCCCATATGCAAACAACCTACTTACTCGAGTTTGTGTTTCACTCATTCACGCAACCCACCATAAGCAAATCATAAACATATTGCAAACCCTACAGCGGAATCCTCATGCTTATGCCGACACGGAGGGCACAACACCAATAATAAAACATGCAACTCAAACCAATCATAGCAATTCATCACCACCGATAGGACAACCAAAATCTACTCGACATCATAGGATGGCAACACATCATTGGATAATAATATGAAGCATAAAGCACCATGTTCAAGTAGAGGGTACAGCGGGTTGCGGAGAGTGGACCGCTGAATATAGAAGGGGAAGGTGATGGAGATGTTGGTGAAGATGACGGCGTGTTGGTGAAGATCGCGTGATGATGATGGCCCCGGCGGTGTTCCGGCCATCGAAGCAAGGGGAGAGCCCCCTTCTTGTTCTTCTTCTTCCTTGACCTTCTCCATAGATGGGAGAAGGGTTTCCTCCGGTCCTTGGCTCCTATGGCGGGGAGGGACGAGAGCCCTCCGAGATTGGATCTATCTCTCTGCTTTCGCTCGTAATTCTGCCTCGCACCGCTTCCTTTATATCTGGAGATCCGTAACTCGATTGGATAGAAACCTTCGCCCAGATTTTTCTCGTAAAATTAGCTTTCTTCGCCCAAAGAAGGGCATCAATCGCTTACGGGTGGCTCCACGAGAGTGGGGGCCGCGCCCTCTTTATGGGCGTGGCCCCTATCTCGTGGCCACCTCGAACATCGCCTCGCTGATTCTTCCTCCCAAAAATCACAAATATTCCAAAATAATTCTCTGTCGTTTTTATCCCGCTTGGACTCCGTTTGATATTGGGTTTTTGAAACAAAAACATGCAATGCATGTGAACTGCATCGGCAATCGGATCAATATGTTAGTCCCAACAAATAGCATAAAAAGTTGCCAAAAGTATATAAAAGTTGTAGAATATTGGCATGGAACAATCAAAAATTATAGATACGACGGAGACGTATCAGCATCCCCAAGCTTAATTCCTGCTCGTCCTCGAGTAGGTGAATGATAAAAAAGATAATTTTTGATGTGGAATGCTACCTAGCATAATATTCATCATATGCCTAATCATGGCATGAATATTAAGACACGAGTGATTCAAAGCAATAGTCTATCATTTGACATAAAAACAATAATACTTCGAGCATACCAATAAAGCAATCATGTCTTTTCAAAACAACAAGGCCAAAGCAAGCTTATCCCTACAAAATCATATAGTTTGGCCATGCTTCATTTTCGTCACACAAAATGCCCCCATCATGCACAACCCCGATGACAAGCCGAGCAATTGGTTCATACTTTTTAACGCGCTTCAGCTTTTTCAACCCTCACGCAATACATGAGCGCAAGCCATGGATATATCACTATAGGTGGAATAGAATATAATGATGGAGGTTATGTGGAGAATACAAAAAAGGAGAAAGTCTCACATTGACGTGGCTAATCAACGGGCAATGGAGATGCCCATCAATTGATGTCAATGCGAGGAGTAGGGATTGCCATGCAACGGATGCACTAAGAGCTATAAGTGTATGAAAGCTCAACAAAAGAAACTAAGTGGGTGTGCATCCAACTAGCTTGCTCATGAAGACCTAGGGCATTTGAGGAAGCCCATCGTTGGAATATACAAGCCAAGTTCTATAATGAAAATTCCCACTAGTATATGAAAGTGACAACATAGGAGACAATCTATATGAAGAACATGGTGCTACTTTGAAGCACAAGTGTGGAAAAAGAGATAGTAACATTGCACCTTTTTATTTTATTTTTATTTTTTTATTTTTTTTCCTTTTTTTCTTTTTTTCTTTTTGGCCTTTCTTTTTCTTTTTCTTTTTGTGGACAATGCTCTAATAATGATGATCATCACACTTTTATTTACTTACAACTCTATATTACAACTCGATACTGGAACAAAGATATGACTCTATATGAATGCTTCCGGCGGTGTACCGGGATGTGCAATGATCTAGCGTAGCAATGACATCAAAAAACGGACAAGCCATGAAAACATCATTCTAGCTAACTTACGATCATGCAAAGCAATATGAAAATGAATGTTCAAGTCATGAATATGATGATGATGGAAGTTGCATGGCAATATATCTTGGAATGGCTATGGAAATGCCATGATAGGTAGGTATGGTGGCTGTTTTGAGGAAGATATAATGAGTCTTATGTGTGATAGAGCGTATCGTATCACGGGGTTTGGATGCACCGGCGAAGTTTGCACCAACTCTCAAGGTGAGAAAGGGCAATGCACGGTACCGAAGAGGCTAGCAATGATGGAAAGGTAAAAGTGCGTATAATCCATGGACTCACATTAGTCATAAAGAACTCATATACCTATTGCAAAAGTTTATTAGCCATCGAGGAAAAGTACTACTATGCATGCCCCTAGGGGGATAGATTGGTAGGAAAAGACCATCGCTCGTCCCCGACCGCCACTCATAAGGAAGACAATCAAAGAAACACCCCATGCTTCAAATTTGTCACACAACGGTTACCATACGTGCATGCTACGGGACTTGCAAACCTCAACACAAGTGTCTCTACAATCCACAACCACCCACTAGCATGACTCTAATATCACCACCTTTATATCGCAAAACTATTGCAAGGAATCAAACATATCATATTCAACGATCTACAAGTTTATGTAGGATTTTATGACTAACCATGTGAATGACCAATTCCTGTCATCTCACTAAATAAATATAAGTGAAGCAAGAGAGTTTAATTCTTTCTACAAAAGATATGCCCATGCTCTAACAAATATAAGTGAAACAAAAGAGCATTCTACAAATGGCGGTTTTCTATGTGAAGAGAAACAGGCAATCCAAACTTCAAATGATATAAGTGAAGCACATGAAGCATTCTATAAAGCCATACTCAAAAGATTTAAGTGAAGTGCAATGAGAATTCTATAAATCAACCAAGGACTATATCATACCAGCATGGTGCAAAAAAGAGAAGTGAAAACTAAATGCAAAAGACGCTCCAAGACTTGCACATAATGCATAAACGAAACGAATACGAAAAAAATACCAATACTTGTTGAAGAAAGAGGGGATGCCTTCCGGGGCATCCCCAAGCTTAGACGCTTGAGTCTCCTTGAATATTTACTTGGGGTGCCTCAGGCATCCCCAAGCTTGAGCTCTTGCCTCTCTTCCTTTTCCTCATATCGAGACCTCCTCGTTTAGACACTTCATCCACACAAAACTTCAACAGAAAACTCGGTAAGATCCGTTAGTATAATAAAGTAAATCACCACTCTAAGTACTGTTGCAAACCAATTCATATTTTTTTTTGCATTGTTTCTACTGTAGTATAACTATTCCATGGCTTAATCCACTAATATAAATTGATAGATTCATCAAAACAAGCAAACTATGCATCAAAAACAGAATCTGTCAAAAACAGAACAGTCTGTAGCAATCTGAACAATCACAATACTTATGGTACCCCAAGAATTCTACCAAAATTATGAAAAATAAACAAGTTGTATAGAAATACAGTGCAAAAGGAATCAGAACCAATTGACGTTCCAGTTAAAAATGTAAAATCACGCACTACAGCCAAAGTTTCTGTCCTGCACCGTACAAACCAACAAGCATTGTAAACATCCTAAAGGCAAACCTTGGCACATTATTTTTATAATACAATGGAATTATACAAGGGGATAATTATTTTTGATGAAAAGTTTCTGTAATCAAGATTCACAAAGTTTCCGTGAGATGAACAAAGTTCAAGGCTAGCTCCCACTTCAACAATGCTTGTCTCTCTCACTTTCACTTTCCTTTTTGAAAAGTTTTCGGTTCCCCTCTTTATTTTTTTGTTTTTAAACTATATGAAAGCACTCAAAAGAAATAAATGACTCTCTAAAACTTCCGGGTTATCTCCCTGGCAGTGCTTTCTTTAAAGCCATTAAGCTAGGCATTTAGTGCTCAAGTAATGAATCCACCCGGATCCCAAGGTATATCAAAGCCAATTTTAATTAACAATGATTTGTAATTTAGTAGTGAGCACAAAGTAATGTATATCATGCAACAACGAAGTCTAACTCTCTTCCTATGCATCGGCATGTCATAAAAGAACAATTCATGCACACATAGTAAAGGCCAATGCATAGTATAAGCAGTTTCTTGCAATTCTATCGTGTTGGAAACATAGAGAGGTGGAGATAGAGTTCCTCTCTCATAATAATTGCAAGTAGGAGAAGCAAGCACATGCATATTATATTCATCAAAATCATCATGTGCAATGGTAAAAGGCAACCCATCAATATAATCCTTAATAAGCACAAACTTCTCCGATAAAGTGTAGTAGGGAGAATTCAAAAAGATAATAGGACTATCATGCGTGGGCGCAATAGCAACAATTTCATGTTTAACATAAGGAACTATAGCAAGTTCATCTCCATAAGCATAATTCATATTGGCATCTTGGCCACAAGCATAGCAAGCATCATCAAAAAGGGATATTTCAAAAAAATTCAAGGGATCATAGCAATCATCCTTCGGTAAGCACGAAGGGGAATTAAACAATGTATGAGTTGGAGGGTTACTCTCATTAGAAGGTGGGCACGGGTAGCTAATCCTCTCTTCCTCCTTTTGTTCTTCGCTCTCCTCATCATCTTTTTCATCCAATGAGCTCACAGTTTCATCAATTTCTTCCTCCATGGCTTCCTGCAAAATATTAGTCTCTTCTTGGACAGCGGAGAATTTCTTCATAAATGCATTAATATAGTAATTGTATTCATAATTTGCATAGCAATATCTAAGTATAGCAAGATTTTCAGGCCTATAAACATCATCATCTAAAGCTTCATACTTTTCAAACAAAGATTCAATTTCATAAGCAGCCTTAAAGCAACAAATTCTTCTATTTGTTCCACATCATAGTAATAATATATACCATTAGCATAAGAAGCTAAGGTTTCATTATCATTAAATTTGCATGAAAAGGGAAGGCGTGGAGCCTCCATCCTAGAGCAACAAGTAATATCGTATCTCAAGCATAGAGCCCAGACATACCAACGCAACATAATAAATTGATCCCATAATAGTTTCCCTTCTTGTGTCGAGCGATAATCCCTAAAGTATTCACGTTGATGCAACATGTCTCCCATTATAAAGTTGAATGGGGTTTTCTCAGGATTATCAAAGTAGTACATAATATCTTTCGCATAATGAGAATCGAGGGTTTTAGGAGTTACCCCATCTCCATGAGTAGCAAGTACACCTAATTTTTTTTGGTATTTTGCGTTCCATATCCATAACTAAAGATAGAGAACAACTTAGAACAGCAAATAAAAATTACTTAGTGATAAAGCAAACAAGCACACACGAGAATATTCACCCCACGCTATGACTCCCCAGCAACGGCGCCAGAAAAAGGTCTTGATGACCCGCAAGTATACATGATAATTGTAGCCTCTTTCGATAAGTAAGAGTGTCGAACCCAACGAGGAGCTAAAGGCAGAACAAATACTCTCTCAAGTCCTATCGGCCACTGATACGACTCTACGCACGCTTGACGTTCGCTATACCTAGAACAAGTATGAAACTAGAAGTTCTTTGTAGGTGTGATAGGATAGGTGATGACCCACAAGTATAGGGGATCTATCGTAGTCCTTTCGATAAGTAAGAGTGTTGAACCCAACGAGGAGCAGAAGGAAATGATAAGTGGTTTTCAGTAAGGTTTTCTCTGCAAGCACTGAAATAGTAGGTGATAGATAGTTTTGTGATAAGATAAATAGTAACGAGCAAAAGGTAAATAAAGTAAATAAAGTTGTAACATCCCAAATTTTCAATTTGGCATGTTATACATAGGTCATCCATGCATATCATATTTTATTGCATTCTCGTTTGCCATCCTCGAAATCCTAAGCAACTCAAGGACCCTCGAGAGAGTTGGGGATTTTCCGATTTTCATATTTGAATTTTATCAAATAATGAAGACGAGGATTTTGATTTTATTATTTTCCTCCGAAAATATTTCATGTTTAAAATAAATGAGAGGAGATAATATGACTTCTCCAAAATAATTGAAATATCGGAGGAAAATGTTAAAATCATTATTTGGAATTTTATTTTATTTATTTGGAATTTTATTTGCCTAGAGAAAATTTGCATATCTTTAAAATTTGCATTTTAGGGCCAAGAAAAGTTCATCTTGTTCTAAATATTTTATTTAGGCAAAGAAAACTTGTTTTGGCATTTTAGATTTTTATTTATTTTTCTAGGGTTTTACAATTTTCATGAATGTTTAAAAAAGAATCATACCGATGGGCTAAAGGCCCACTGAAAGCAGTCGGCCCAACCAGCCGCCCGCCTCAAGGCTTCTTGTGCGCCGCCGCCTTGACAGAGTCCGAGCGGACTCCTCCCCGCCGCCTTGCCCTCCTCCAAGCCACCGCGCCAACCCCCTCTTTAAATAGCGCGCCTCTCTAACCACCACCACCGCCGCCCGCCGCCGCCCACCTCGACCGAGCCGAGCCCGAGCCCGAAGCGCCGCCGCCGCCGCCCGCCGCGCCGCCGCCTCCCGCCAGCCCCCTCGCCGAGTCGCTGAGCCGCCGCCGCCCCTCGCCGCCCCTCGCCGACCCGCCGAACCGCCCGCCCGCCGGACGACCTCGCGGAGGTAGCCCTCGTCGCCGTTTTTTAAAAGAACCTTCGGTTTTTTAGAAAACCTTGCCGCTTTTTTTATATATAGATCGGTTTTATTTTTTCGGTTTATTTATTTTTGCGAAGCTGCTCACCCGCTCGCTCGCTTTTACGAACCGCTCGTTGTTTAGTTTCTGCTAACGAACGCTCGCTCGCTTAGCCGCTCGTCGTTTTCTTTTATCGGATTTATTCCGCGATTATTCCGATCGCGATTTCGATCCGATGTTCGAACTAGTATAACTTTTCGCTCGCTTATCGGAATCAGGCGATTCAAGCGCTGGAGTTTCATCTCAAACCTCTTTCCGAATAGCCAACTTAAATCAGTTTTTGCCTCTGTAAAATTTGACCCTAGTTCAGATTAGTAAACGGATCTTGTTTCTCTCGCCGCTTGAGTTTCGCTGTTCGCTTGGTTTGACTTTGTTTGCAAACCGGAGTTCTTAAGTTGAACTCTCCGGTCAACCTCTTTCAGTTGAAGTTTCGTTTGTGCATCTTTGTTTGTTGCTTATGTATGTATTGTTTGCTTGCGATAGAATTCCCGGAGTGCGAAGCGTGTTACTACGAGTCTCTAGGATTCACGGATCGTCAGCAAGGCAAGTAACACTTGATCATACTCTTTTCATACCCAGTTTTTATGCATTAGTTTCAACCCTCAAACATTGCATGGTTAGGATGTCATTAATTTGTGGGTTGGGAAGTAGATGATGAGGTAGGAACCTATTGCCCTTGTAGCGACCAGACCCGAATGGATCCAGTCTCTGTGCTCAGTGTCATCCCTGGATCAGTAATGCTGACACCACACAGTACTTCGAAGGATTTATTGCAGAGTAGCAATCACACACTTATTACATCGTTGTCCACAAGGGAACTTATTACAATAATATGGCTTAAGGCCATCTAATAATAACAGCGAAGGCTTGGAAGATAAGCGAGTCCATCAACTCCAACGGCATCACCGAGTATAGAACCACGACCTAACACCTTACTCGTCGTTCAAAAGTCTCAGAACGTGAAAGTTGCAGCCCAAAACGGGTCAAGACATGGAATATGCCGCAATGTAACACATAAGAGCAATGAATGAATAAGGCTACACTACATGCATATATGGCTGGTGGTAAGGCTCTCACGTTACATTTGCATAAAGCTGATTTTTCCTACAACAAAGGAATAAATTTTATTTAACTATCATGGTGGTTGTTAAACATTGAGAATGGTTGACAGATTCTCAATCCCAATTAAAAGTACTCATCAAAACCCAATAACTTTTATTTAGAAGTAACATGTTGAGATTCACATGATATTCAATTACCGGATACTCAAAACGTCCATAACCGGGACACGGCTAATCATGATTAATTTATACACTCGCAAAGGTTTATGACTTTTCCCCACAAGACTCGATCGCCTCCGCTTGGTTCTCGTGACTACATAGTGTTTGAGAAACGGATGACCGAGACATAGTCTTCGTAAGCGCTTAGCACCTTACATGTGGGTAGACCGTACCAACCTACATCCCCTACATCAGCTAGCCTACCCGTAAGAGTTCGCACGACTTAGTCAACTACGCCAGAGCCCATAATTGGCTTGTGGCTGCACACGGAAGTTTCCAGCTTGAATAATCTTATGATCCCTTAGAGCCTGGGTGGCGGTCCAAGAAATACAGTAAGTCCTCGATGGAAACCAGTGCCTCAATCCACCCAGATGTGTGTTTAGGTTGCCACCTTAGATAAACCATTAATTAACAATCTCACATCTGTCATGGATATTCACTCACCCAATCCACGCCTACTAGCATAGCATGGCACAATAAGCAAACGAGAAGTAACTCCCAAGGTTTCATAAGTAAAACAGTAATAGGTACTACCTCAATCTACTTCCCAAACCCACAATTTAATTTGATCCTAAACATGCAAGTGTTTGAGGGATAGATCTAATGCATAAAACTGGGTATGAGAAGAGTATGATCAAAGTGTTACTTGCCTTGCTGATGATCCGCGAGACCTAGAGATTCGAAGTAACAAGCGGCGACCGGTGATCTAACGCAGACAAACAACAAGCATACAATAAGTACTCATCTAATGCACGGGAAATCTCGAATAAAAGATCTAACCAGAGTTCAACTTAAGAACCCAGGTTGCAAAAGATTCGAATCAAAATAAACATCGAAAGTCGAAACTCGAGAGAGAACGACTCGGTTAGCAATCTGAAACTAGGTCAAAATTTCACAGTAGCAAAACTTTGTGAAAGTAGGTTAGTCGGAACGGCGGTTTCACATTTAAACTCCAGCGCTTGAATCACGTGATTCCGATAAACGAGCGAGAAATAAAACAGATTTGAAAATCGGATCGAAATCGAATCGAAAAATAACGGATTAAATCCGATTAAAAGAAAACGACGAACGGATTAAATAACGGACGCTCGTTATCAGAACTAATTCAACGAACACGTTCATTGAAACGGACGGTTCGTGAACGTCATAAATAAGAAAACCAAAAAAACATAAAACCATCTAGGTTTTTTTAAAAAATCGAATATCTAAAAAAAACCGGATCGGGTTTTTTCTTGAGGAAACCGGATCGGGTGGGCCGGGGCGGCTACCTCCGGTGGCTCTCGCCGGCGAGGTCCGGCGGGGCTCCGGCGGGGGTCCGGCGGGGTCGGGAGGGGCGGCGAGGGGCGGCGGGTCGGCGATCGGGCGGCGAGAGGCGACGCGGCGGCGGGCGGCGGGCTGGCGGGCGGCGGCGGCGGTTCAAGTGAGGGGCGGCGGTGGCGGCTCGGGGTGAGGGAGAGGGGGGGGGCGGCGGCGATTAAGGAGGGGGTGGCGGCGGTGGCTTGGGGAGGGGGCAGCGGGTCCCGGGCGAGGCGGACTCGGCGGCGGCGGGAGGCGTGGCGGCGGCGGGACTCCCAGGCAAGGCAAGGCGAGAGGAGAGAGGGAGGTGGTCATTGCCTGGGCCGGGCCTCGCCTGTGGGGCGCAGTTTTTTTTAAAATTAAAATTTAAACCAAACGAATTAAAAAATACCAAATGAACTCCGATTTAAATAAAACAAATTTTCCCGACTCCTAAAATGAGTCGAACAAAATGAACTTTAAAACGGCAAACATGCATAATTTTTTTAAATGCTCATTTTGCCTAAGCAAAATAAATCTTTCAAAACCAAATTTTGATTTATTTATAATACCTTCGCTTTTTCCTAAATGTTGGGAAAGTCATATTATTCCCTCTCTAAAATTTTTATAGGAAAACTTTATGAAGATAATTTAAATAAATCCAAATGATCCTATTTTCAAAATTTGGAAAATCCCAAATATGAAAATAATGAAACTTCCAACTTCTCTCGAGGGTCCTTGAGTTGCGTGAAATTTTCTAGGATCGGAAAATGCGAGAAAATATGATATGCATGATGACCTAATGTATAACATTCCAAATTGAAAATTTGGGATGTTACAAACCTACCCTTAAGATGAATCTCGCCTCGAGATTCGGGTTGGCTAGAAAATAGGTGAGGGTGGTCCTACAAAACTTCCTCTCTTTCCTGTGTGGCTTCATCCTCGCAGTGGTGGCTCCAATCGAACTTTGCAAAACTTGATAACCTTGTCATGGGTAACTCACGGCATAATCGAGAATCTTAACCGGTTTTTCCTCATATGTCAAGTCATCCTTCAATCAATTGCTTCCAAAGTGGCACTGTGTCTCTTAACGGTACCTCCGCTATCTCGGGTGACATTTCTTCAATCGAGAAACATGGAATACATCATGAACTCCCGACAGTCCTTCCGCAATTCCAACTTATACGCAACTTCTCCCATGCGTGCAAAATCTTATATGGTCCAACTAAACGGGTGCTAACTTTCCTTTAACTCCAAAACGCTTAACCCTCAAGCGGTGATACTCGAGATATACTGCTCCAACTTCATACTCAATCGCTGGCGCTTTGAATCGGCATAGCTCTTCCGTCTCGACTGGGCTACCTTGAGCCTGCCTCAATTAACTTAACTTTCTGCTCGCACTCCTTAATTAAATCTGGTCCAAACAACCGACGATCTCCGCCATTCCCCATGACAACGGTGTCCTGCACCTTCTTCCATACAGAGCCTCGAAGGTGCCATCTTTAAGCTGGTTTGGTAACTGTTATTGTAGGAAAATTCTGCATACGGCAAATTATCATCCCAACTAGATCCATAATCTAGTGCACAAGCTCTCAAAGATGTCCTCCAAAATCTGATTGACTCTCTCGGTCTGTCCATCGGTCTGTGGGTGGAAAGCGGTATCAATTCTAGTCTGGTTCCCAATGTTTCGTGTAACCGGTTCCAAAATTTTGAGGTAAACCGGTTCCTCTATCCGATACGATGCTCCTCGAACTCCGTAAGCACACAATTCTGGTCATGTATATCTTTGCCAACTTAGCACTCGCTATAGGTAGTCTTGATCGAATGAAATGAGCTACCTTCAAAACGATCGACTATGACCCAAATCGAGTCATATCCTGAACGAGTCTTTGGCAAACCTGTGATGAAATCCATGCCTAGTTTATCCCACTTCCATTCGGTATCGCAACGGTTGTAATAATCCTGCCGGCTTCGATGCTCGCTTTTACTTTCGACATACGCCGCAAACTGCTACATACTCCGCAATATCCTTCTTCATTCCGTCCACCGTAAAATATTCTTCAAATCCAAATACATCTTGGTATTTCGGTGAATCGAATAGGGTGAATCATGAGCTTCTTGTAAAATCAACTTCCCGATCTCCGGGTCATTGGGCACATAAACACGGTCTTCAAACCATAGGGTATCGTGCTCATCCTCACGAAATCCTTTAGCTTTTCCTTTGCCCATTTTCTCCTTTATAGAGGCAACTTCCTTATCCGCCTTTTGGGCTTCTCTCGATTTTGTCCATCGCTGTCGATCGAATCTCCAATGTTGCTACATAGCCTCTCGGAACTATTTCCAAACATAGTTCTCAAGGTCCTCGCTAACTCATTGGGTATTCCTCCCATCATTAGGGTATTGACGGGTTTTACGGCTCAATGCGCCTGCTACGACATTAGCCTTTCCGGGTGATAATGCAATCTCATATCATAATCCTTGATTAGCTCTAACCATCTCCTTTGTCTCGAGATTCAATTCCTTCGTGTGAAGATGTACTTCAAACTCTTGTGATCCGATATACTTCACAATGATTTCCAATGAGAAAATGTCTCCACGCCTTCAAGGCATGCACAACGGTTGCTAACTCCAAATCATGAGTGGCATAATTCAACTCATGAGGCTTAAGTTGTCGTGAAGCATACGAAACAACTCTTCCTTCCTGCATAAGCACGGCTCCAAGTCCTCGACGTGAAGCGCCGCAATACACCTCATAATCCTTAGTCCGATCCGCAATATCAAACCGTGAGGTAACCAATCTTTTCTTCAACTCCCGAAAACTTGCCTCGCAGTCCTCACCCATATGAATTTGTTTTCCTTCTTCAACAATTCTGTCATAGGCTTTGCAATTCTTGAGAAATTTCAATGAATCTTCGGTAGTATCCTCGCGAGTCCAAGGAAACTCAATCTCTCCAACTGTCGCTGGTGCTTCCCATTTGGTTACGGTCTCAACTTTTGTGGGGTCAATCGCTATCCCTTCTCCGGATATAACATGTCCGAGAAATCCAACTTCCTTTAGCCAAAACTCACATTTGCTGAACTTGGCATACAACCGGTGTTCCTCGCCTCCAAAACCAATCGCAAATGTTCCTTGTGTTCCTCTTCATTCTTTGAAAAATCAAATGTCATCAATGAACACCACGATTTAACTTATCCAAAAACTCCATAAACACTTTGTTCATCGTGTTCATGAAATAGGCTGGTGCGTTAGTCATCCAAATGACATAACGGTATACTCATACAGTCCATATCTCGTGGTAAATGCGGTCTTGGGTATGTCTTGCTCCCTAATCTTCAATCGATGGTACCTCGATCGCAAGTCGATCTTGGAAAACACTTTGGCTCCTTGCAAGCGATCAAACAGATCATTTATCATAGGTAGTGGGTACTTGTTCTTGATTGTTACTTCATTCAATCCACGGTAATCAACAACCATTCTCAACGATCCATCCTTCTTCTCCACTAACAAAACGGGTGATCCCCAAGGTGAAGAACTTGGGCTTAATAAAACCTTTATCCAATAGTTCCTTAATCTGCTTCTTGATTTCGCCAAACTTTGCGGGCATCCTGACGGTCGCTTCGATATCGGGCCTGTTCTCGCAACACTCGATCAAAAACTCAATGTCTCTATCCGTGGCATTCCCGGCAATTCTTCCGAAATACATCAGATAATCCTTTACCATCGGTACTTCTTCCCGCACCACTCCTAATAAGCAATTAACTTGTGCTCTCCTCGCTCGTGCCGTGACACATACTTAATCCTCCTTCCTTCCGTGTGGTGAGCAAATTGACCTTGTGGTACAATCTATGTTTCCTCCATACTTTGATAACCAATCCATTCCTAATATCACATCCAATCCTTGGGATTCCGTAACTATTAGGTTTGAGGGGAAAACATAGTGTCCAATCTTAGTGGCGCCGATCACACCATTTACTAGCCATGTATTCTCTCCCGGTGAGGTTACTAGCATGGGTGACCTAAGGGCTTGGGTTGGTAATTTGTACTTATCCACAAATCCCTTGATATGTATGAATGCGATGCACCAAGATCGAAAAGAACAACCGCAGAAATGACTTAACCAAAACTTACCGACATCGTGATCGGGCTGATCTTCAACCTCCTCCACATCAATGTGGTTCACCCGTCCCTGTTGAAAGGGTTTGGCTTCTTTCCGTAGCTTCCATTGCTATTTCCATTCGCCTTCTCGATAGTCATTTGCATAGTGCCCAGCCTTGCGGCACTTAAAGCAAGTAATGTGACTCAGTCTACCTTGGATGGTGTTGACGGGTTGGTGCGGTTCTGTCCATTGCTTCCTCCATTCCCTGCTCCCATTCTTGGTGCCATTATGGTTATGCGAATTACCTCCTCCATGGGTATGTGAAACTGAATTCTGATTTAGGGTATAACGAGGCTTCATTGGGCTCCAGAGTTATACTTCCCTTGTCCATACTTCCGCTATGTTCTCAATTTGTCAGCTTCTTCCTTCAATCATGAGGGCTCGGTCTACTAACTCCCGGTAGTTGTTGAAACTTGCCACCATCAACGGCATGTGAACTCATCATTCAGTCCTTCTAGAAACTTCTCCTGCTTAGCTGCATCCGTAGTAACGCTATCCGGGGCATAACGTGCTAATTTGCTAAAATCATCCACGATCGCCAACAGTCCTTCCTCCTTGGCGAAGTTGCGAAACTCACGCTTCTTCATGGCCATGGCTCCTGCTGAAACATGGGCAAGGCGAAAAGCTTGTCAAACTGGTCCCATGTGATGTTGTTCACGGATAAGTGGTCAGAAATTCTCCCACCATGCCGCCGCGGGTCCTTCAAGCTGGTGTGCTGCAAACTTCACTCTTTCACCATCTCGCATCCCGCAGTGGTCAGCTCCTTCCTATCTTATGGAGCCACCATCTCGCTACAATCGGCTCGGTGCTACTAGAATACACCGCGGATTTAGTCTAAGGAAATGAGTCGATGATCCGCAGTGGTGGTGGTGGCGGGGGTTGTTGTTGTTGTTGTTCCTCGTTCACCAATGTTTGAATCAGGTATTCTCGCTGCCGGATCAATTGGGTGATCTCTCAAGGGAAAACGAATCCGGGTCGCGCCTCGAGGCATCTGATGGGTTTAGAAAAGAAGAGAAATGTAGAATAGAATGAGGTCTAAGGGAATCACTACCCAAATGCACATGAGCAAATGCACACAAAATCACTTCATTCAATCAAACAAGGGCTTACAACGATCTAACTATCGCAAAAGTGCGGTACTATAATGTTTACATGGAGGGAAATACTACTAATATGTGGGGGACTTCTACTAATTTGAACCGGTGGAAGACTCCATGATGTCTGCTCCAGCTTCGCCTTCAAAGTCGGGTTCACTTGGATCCGAATCGGTGTCGCCGATGTTAATGTAGTCGCTGGGTATTCGACATACCGGTCTTCATTCCCGAGCGCCAACTTCTTCTTGAGTTCTTCGATCTCGCACTTAAGATCGTTATTGTGTCTTGCCGAGCTACGATCTCGCCCATGTAGTCCTTGCGTAGTCTTTAGTTCTTCTTCCAGCTCGATGATCCTTCCTTTGTCTTCGCAACTCCAACATGTCATTGCACATTTGGTTCTCCGGCGCCGAATGTGCTGATTTAATTCCGGATGAAAGCTGCAATGGACCTATCCTTCTTGGTGCCGACGACGCCCCAGCTTGTCATCTCGGCGTCCGCAAATCTGGTAGATGGTATCCTTGAGGTCTTCTTGATAAACTTCTCCAATGCGCCCCATGGTAATGTGAGCTGCCATGCTCTTTCCTGCACTCCAAGTTGGTGCATTGAAAACACTATCTATAGGCTTGGTGATTGGGGCTAATGTCCTTCCCGAACATGAGCGTGAATCTTCCAGCCCTCTTCAGCAGAGTGGCGTTGAAAGTCCCGTGAAGCTTGGTAGTCCAATGTTCGTGTACTTAGTAACTTCCTTCAAGTGAAATCCAAAAGGTGTGCCTTCATCCGTTGGGTGTACTTGATCTTCGCGTCCGTCATCCTAAAGAGTAGAAAAGATGAGGAGTTAGAAAATGAGAAGAGAGTAGGGATCTATGGCTTTAACTTAGTGGTCGTGTCCTACAACAACAGGTGTGCTCGATACCATTCTCTCAGAGCGACCAGACCTCAATGGATCCAGCTCGTGCTCGTTGTCATCCTCGGATCAAGAATGCCGACACCACACAATACTTCAAGGATTTATTGCAGAGTAGCAATCACACACTTATTACATCGTTGTCCACAAGGAACTTATTACAATAATATGGCTTAAGGCCATCTAATAATAACAGCGAAGGCTTGGAAGATAAGCGAGTCCATCAACTCCAACGGCATCACCGAGTATAGAACCACGACCTAACACCTTACTGTCGTTCAAAAGTCTCGCAACGTGAAAGTTGCAGCCCAAAACGGGTCAAGACATGGAATATGCCGCAATGTAACACATAAGAGCAATGAATGAATAAGCCTACACTACATGCATATATGGCTGGTGGTAAGGCTCTACGGTTACATTTGCATAAAGCTGATTTTTCCCTACAACAAAGGAATAAATTTTATTTAACTATCATGGTGGTTGTTAAACATTGAGAATGGTTGACAACATTCTCAATCCCAATTAAAAGTACTCATCAAAACCCAATAACTTTTATTTAGAAGTAACATGTTGAGATTCACATGATATTCAATTACCGGATACTCAAAACGTCCATAACCGGGGACACGGCTAATCATGATTAGTTTATACACTCTGCAGAGGTTTGCGCACTTTTCCCCACAAGACTCGATCGCCTCCGCTTGGTTCTCGTGACTACATGGTGTTTGAGAAACGGATGACCGAGACATAGTCTTTCGTAAGCGCTTAGCACCTTACATGTGGGTAGACCGTATCAACCTACATCCCCTACATCAGCTAGCCTACCCGTAAGAGTTCGTGACGACTTAGTCAACTACGCCAGAGCCCATAATTGGCTTGTGGCTGCACACGGAAGTTTCCAGCTTGAATAATCTTATGATCCCTTAGAGCCCGGGTGGCGGTCCAAGAAATACAGTAAGTCCTCGATGGAAACCAGTGCCTCAATCCACCCAGATGTGTGTTTAGGTTGCCACCTTAGATAAACCATTAATTAACAATCTCACATCCGTCATGGATATTCACTCACCCAATCCACGCCTACTAGCATAGCATGGCACAATAAGCAAACGAGAAGTAACTCCCAAGGTTTCATAAGTAAAACAGTAATAGGTACTACTCAATCTACTTCCCAAACCCACAATTTAATTTGATCCTAAACATGCAAGTGTTTGAGGATAGATCTAATGCATAAAAACTGGGTATGAGAAGAGTATGATCAAGTGTTACTTGCCTTGTCGATGATCCGCGAGACCTAGAGATTCAAGTAACAAGCGGCGACCGGTGATCTAACGCAGACAAACAACAAGCATACAATAAGTACTCATCTAATGCACGGGAAATCTCGAATAAAAGATCTAACCAGAGAGTTCAACTTAAGAACCCTGTTGCAAAAGATTCAATCAAAATAAACATCGAAAGTCGAAACTCGAGAGAGAACGACTCGTTAGCAATCTGAAACTAGGTCAAAATTTCACAGTAGCAAAACTTTGTGAAAGTAGGTTAGTCGAACGGCGGTTTCATATTTAAACTCCAGCGCTTGAATCACCGATTCCGATAAACGAGCGAGAAATAAAACAGATTTGAAAATCGGATCGAAATCGAATCGAAAAATAACGGATTAAATCCGATTAAAAGAAAACGACGAACGGATTAAATAACGGACGCTCATATCGAATCTAATTCAACGAACACGTTCATTGAAACGGACGGTTCGGTGAACGTCATAAATAAGAAAACCAAAAAAAACATAAAACCATCTAGGTTTTTTTTAAAAAACCAATATCTAAAAAACCGGATCGGTTTTTTTCGAGGAAACCGGATCGGTGGGCGGGCGGCTACCTCCGGTGGCTCTCGGGCGAGGTCCGGCGGGCTCCGGCGGGGGGTCCGCGGGGTCGAGAGGGCGGCGAGGGGGCGGCGGGTCGGCGACGGGCGGCGAGAGGCGACGCCGGGCGGCGGCGGCTCAAGCGGGCGGCGGCGCAAGGAGGGGGCGGGGGCGGCTCGGGGTGAGGGAGAGGGGGGGCGGCGGCGATTTAGGGGGGCGGCGGTGGCTTGGGGAGGGGGCAGGGGTCCCGGGCGGAGGCGGACTCCGGGCGGCGGCGGGAGGCGTGCGGGCGGCGGGACTCCCGCCAAGGGCGGCAGAGAGAGAGAGAGGGAGGTGGGCATTGGCCTGGCTGGGCCTCGCCCCGGGGCGAGTTTTTTTAAATTAAAATTTAAACCAAACGAATTAAAAAATACCAAATGAACTCCGATTTAAATAAAACAATTTTCCCGACTCCTATAAATGAGTCGAACAAAATGAACTTTAAAACGGCAAACATGCATAATTTTTTTAAAATGCTCATTTTGCCTAAGCAAAATAAATTTTTCAAAACCAAATTTTGATTTATTTATAATACCTTCGTTTTTCCTAAATGTTGGGAAAGTCATATTATTCCCTCTCTAAAATTTTTATAGGAAAACTTTATGAAGATAATTTAAATAAATCCAAATGATCCTATTTTCAAAATTTGGAAAATCCCAAATATGAAAATAATGAAACTTCCAACTCTCTCCGAGGGTCCTTGAGTTGCGTGAAATTTTCTAGGATCGGAAAATGCGAGAAAAATATGATATGCATGATGACCTAATGTATAACATTCCAAATTGAAAATTTGGGATGTTACAGCCCTGTTACTATCAAACCCTTGGGTGTTACTTCTACGTTATGCTCATATTGCTATGCTATGCTCATAGACGTGGTTTGGGTTTGAGAGATATTCATGACAGATGTGAGATTGTAAATTAATGGTTTACTTTAAGGTGGCAACTTAAATACACATCTGGGTGGATTGAGGCACCGGGGTACCCAGTGTTCTCTGCTTTATTTTGAAATCCCGGGTACCGTGTGATCTTCCTATGGACCGCCACCTGTGCTCAAAGGAACTGAGATTATTCATGCTAGAAACTTCCGTGTGCAGCCACAAGCTATTATGGGCTCTAGCATAGTTGAGTAAGTTACGTGAAGCTCTCGAAGAGGTAGATCAGCAGGTAGTGGGTTTTATAGGTTTGGTATGATCTATCCGGAGTAGAGAGTTAATGTTTCTAAAAGACTGTGTCTCCGTCATCCATTTCTCAAACACCATGTAGTGCGAGAAATCAACGGAGGCGATCGAGTCTTGTGGGGAAAAGTGCGCAAACCTCTGCAGAGTGTACAATCTAATCATGGTTAGCCGTGTCCCCGGTTATGGACAATTCTGAGTATCTAGTACTTGAGTATTCACATGTATCTCATCACTCTAATTAATACTGTTGGGTTGTTAATTACTTTAATTGGGATTGAGTTGGGGTTATACCTTCTCAATGATGTTTCAACCACCATGATAGTTAAATTAAAATTTATTCCTTTGATGTAGGGAAAAATGGGCTTTTTGCAAAACTGTAACCATAGAGCTTTCCACCAGCCATATATGCATGTAGTATAGCTTATTCTTTCATTACTCTCTATGTGTTACATTGCCAAAGATATTCCATGTGTCGACCTTTCAGCTGCAATGTATTATGTTGCGCACTTTTCAGACGAGGAGTAAGGTTCGATAGGTCATTGCCGTGCAGCTCAGCTTATGCCGCTGGAGTTGATGGACTCACTTTATCTTCCAAGCCTTCCGCTGTTATCGCATTAGACGGCCTTAAGCCATATTATTGTAATAAGTTCTCTTTGAGACATTCATGTAATAAGTGTGTGATTGCTACTCTATTATAAATCCTTCGAGTAATCGTGGTGTCAGCATTACCGATCCCAGGGATGACACGGAAGCACGGAGACTTGACCATCTGAGGTCGGGTCGCTACAAGATGGTATCGAGCACACGCTGAGTGTAGGACACGACCACTAAGATAAAAACCATAGGTCACTCCTCTCTACTCATTTCTGACCCTCTCCATTTTTCCACTCTTTAGGATGACGGAGATGAAGTACAAGTTTGCACAACCGGATGAAGACACACCTTTTGGACGCCACTTGAAGGAAGTCACTAGGTACGTGAATATTGGAATACTAAGTTTCACCGGACGCATAACGCCACCTTACCGTAAGAAGAATGTTTGGAAGATTCAAGCTCTAGTTCCCTAAGGACGCTTATGCCAAGAACGGAGCCCATAGTGTGTGTTTTCAATGCACCAACATGGAGTTTGGGAAAGAGTATGGCAGCTCACATTACCATGGGACGCATTGGAGAAGTCTACAATAAGGAGCTTAAAGACACCATATACCAAATATGTGGGCGCCGAGACGAGCAATGGGAAGTAATCAGCACCAAGAAGGATAGATCCATTGCAGCTTACATCCAGGAGCTAAACCAGCACATTCAACGTCAAGAGAACCAGATGTGCGCAGACATGATGGATTTGAAGAAGGCAAAAACTAGGATCATCGAGCTGGAGGAGGAACTCAAGTCTACACGCGATGGATATGAGGAAGAAATCAAGACCCTATTGGAGAAGAATGACGACCTAGTCAAGAAGATCGGAGTCTTCATGGGAGGACCAGCACCCAAAGAAGAGGAGCAAGAAGAGGAAGAAGATCCCGCTTGTCCGGACAACTACATCATCATCGATTTACACCGAGTCGATCCAAGTGATGATGACTATGAAGACGAAGTCGGAGCGTACATCATGGAGTCTTCCACCGATCAAAATTTCTAGATGACCACCATATAATAGTAGTATTTCCCCCATGTAACTAGTAGTAGTTGAGCACTTATGCGATAGTCCTAAACCGTTTTGTATGCCCTTGCTTGCTTGATTGAATGAATGTGTGTTTGCCTCATGTGCATATGGGTAGTGTTTTCTCGCTAGACCTCTTTCTATTCTAATCTCTTCCATCTAAACCTTCAGATGCCTTCGAGACGTGACCCCGGTTTTGTTTTCCCACCGAGCTCACTCGCTTGATCCAACAGCAGTAATGCCTTGATGCAATTGCTAGTTCGTAACCAAGGCAATGCCAACAACAACAACAACAACCCGCCGCCAAATGGACAATTTAGCCTGCTTTTCTAAGGTTACAACCGCCGGTGTTTTCAAAGAGCACCGAGCCAATAGTTGCGATGATTGGCTACGCCAGATTGAAGGGAGTTAACCACCGCAGGATGCACGGATGTCGAAAGAGTGCGCTTTGCCGCACATCAATTGGATGGACCAGCAGCCGCATGGTGGGAGAATTACACGCTACTTTTCCTATAGCCAATGTCACTTGGGACCAGTTCCAACAAGCTTTTCGACGGCCCATGTTTCAACCGGAGCCATGCAGATAAAGAAGCGTGAGCTTCGCAACTTACGCCAGGGAACCGTCATCAGGCTCAAGACGTGGATGAGTTTAGCAAGTTATCACGCTATGCCCCTGATGATGTAGCCACAGATGCCGCGAAGCAAGAGAAGTTTATGGAAGGGCTGAATGATGAGATGAGTATGCAGTTGATGGTGGCAACTTTCAACAACTACCAGGAGTTGGTAGATAAGGCGCTAATGATTGAAGGAAAACAACAGCAAATTGAGAGTCGCAAGAGAAAGTATGGACAAGGGAAGTATAACTCAGGTGCTCACCAGAAGCCTCGCTTAACCCCGAACTCGGGAGGACTTGTTCATAACCATGGAGGACATAACCATACTGGAGGAGGATCGCATAATGGTGCGAAGAATGGGAATGGGAATGGAGTCAACAATAATCAGAATCGCTCAAACCCAGCTACACCCGCCAAGAGGGACTTAAGTCAAGTTATATGCTTTAAGTGCGGGAAGACAGGGCACTATGCCAATGACTGCCCTGAAGGAAAGAATTGAAACGGAAATGGAAGCGCCGGGAAGAAACCCAATCCATTCAACAAAGGACAAGTGAACCACGTTAACATGGAGGAAGTTGAAGAGCAGCCGGACACGGTAATAGGTAAGTTTTTGGTTCAGTCATTTACCGCTATTGTTCTTTTCGATCATCGGTGCATCGCATTCATACATATCAAGGGATTTGTGGATAAGTTTAAGTTACCAACCCAGACCCTTAGGACACCTCTTTTAGTGAGCTCGCCTGGAGCAGAGTACATGGCTAGCAGATGGTGCACCCAGATACCCCTAATCATTGGCACACATGTTTTTCCGTCTGACCTAATTATCTTGGAGTCGCAAGGATTGGATGTGATATTAGGTATGGACTGGATGTCAAAATTTGGAGGAAGTATTGACCGTGCTAGCAAGTCGACTTTATCTTACCACCCCGAGGGAAAAAGGATTATATGTATCTAGGCATGTGCCTAGGAGGAGCTAAGTGAATACCCTCACGGAGTTGTACAGAGGAAGTACCGTAGTAAGGATTATCCAGATGTTTTTCCAGAGGAGTTACCGGGCATGCCACCGGATCGAGACATCGAAGCTCGATAGAACTAATGCCGTGCAGGGCCAATATCAAAGAGACCCTACCGGATGCCCGCAAATGATCCGGAGGAAATTAAGAAGCGATCAAGGAGCTATTGGAGAAAGGTTACATTCAGAGAAGTTCATCACCTTGGGGAGCCCCAAGACTTTTGGTGGAGAAGAAGGATAAATCCTAAGGATGGTTGTTGATTACCGAGCTCAATGAAGTAACGATAAAGAACAAGTATCCATTACCGATGATCAATGATCTGTTTGATCAGTTGCAAGGAGCTAAGGTGTTTTCGAAGATTGATCTATGATCGGGATACCATCAGCTGAAGATTCAAGAGAAGGATATACCCAAGACAGCGCTCACCACTCGATATGGATTATATGAGTATACGGTCATGTCGCTTGACCGACTAACGCCTCGCCTATTTCATGAGTATGATGAATAAAGTGTTCATGGAGTATTTGGACAAGTTTGTTGTGGTGTTTATTGATGATATTATGGTTTACTCAAGAACGAAGAGGAGCACGCAGAACACCTACGCTTGGTTCTCGAGAAACTCGTGGAACACCAGTTATATGCCAAATTCAGCAAGTGCGAGTTTTGGTTGAAGGAAGTTGGATTTCTTGGGCATGTTATATCAGGAGAGGGTATAGCAGTAGATCCCAGTAAAATTCAGTCAGTCACTGAATGGTTGGCACCCACTTCAGTCAGCGAGATTCGCAGTTTCCTTGGACTGGTAGGATATTACCGGAGATTCATTGAGAATTTTTCCAAGATTGCTAAACCAATGACGGAATTGCTAAAGAAGGATACTAAGTTCAAATGGACAGAGGATTGCGAGACAAGCTTTCAAGAGTTGAAGAAACGGTTGACTACAGCCCCAGTGCTGACCTTGCCAGATATACATAAGGAGTTTCAAGTGTATTGTGACGCCTCTCGTTTGGGACTTGGATGTGTTCTTATGCAGACGGAAAAGTGGTTTCAGATGCCTCACGACAACCGAAGCCACATGAGTTGAACTATGCCACGATGATTTGGAGTTAGCAGGCTGTAGTGCATGCGTAAATACCGGAGACATTATCTCATTGGAAACCGCTGTGATGTGTACACGGATCATAAAAGTTTGAAGTACATTTTCACACGTATGAGTTGAACCTCAGATAGAGGAGATGGCTGGAGCTTATAAAAGATTACGATATGAAGCTACACTATCATCCAGGAAAGGCCAACGTTGTAGCAGACGCTTTGAGTCAGAAGAGCTATGCCAACATCCTTGAAAGTAGAGGACTGCCAAAGGAGTTAGCAGAGGATATTATGGAACTTCAGTTGGAGATTGTTCCAAGAGGTTTTCTTGCAACAATGGAGGTTTAGTCGACCTTGTTAGACAAGATTCGAGAAGCTCAGAAGGAGGATAAAGAGGTTGCTGAGATAAAGAAAAGATGGGCAAAGGAAAAGCCAAAGGTTTTCGCGAGGATGAGCACGATACCTTGTGGTTTGAGGACCGGATTTATGTGCCCCACAATTCGGAGATCAGGAAGTTAATACTTCAAGAGGCCCATGACTCACCATACTCGATTCACCCCGGAAACACCAAGATGTATTTGGACTTGAAGGAACGTTTCTGGTGGACTGGTATAAAGAAGTATATTGCCGAGTATGTAGCCGTTTGCGATGTATGTCAGAGAGTGAAGGCAGAGCACCAAAAGCCAGCAGGATCAAGCAGCCTATGCCAATACCGAATGGAAGTGGGACAAAACTTGGCATCGATTTTATCACCAGATTACCCGTAACCAAAGCAGGATATGATTCAATATGGGTAGTTGTGGATCGTTTGACCAAAGTAGCTCACTTCATCCCAAAGGAAAACAACTTATACAAGTGCCAAGTTGGCCAAGATATATATGACCAGGATCGTATGTTTGCACGGAGTTCCGAGGAGCATCGTGTCGATAGAGGAACACAGCTTTACTTCAAAATTTTGGCATCAACTACATCGCACTGGTACCAGATTGGAATTCATGCATCTGCTCCACCCATGCATCGATGGATGACAGAGAGAGTTAACCAGATCCTGGAGGATATGTTAAGAGCTCGTGCGCTAGATTATGGATCTAGTTGGGATGACAATTTGCCGACGCAGAATTCTCATATAATAACAGCTACCGTGCCGCTTTGAAGATGGCACCGCTCAAGCTCAGATGGACACGGATGTAGAACACCATTGATGTGGGATGAGGTAGGAGACCGCCGCTTGTTTGGACCAGATTTGATCAAAGACTCAGAGGAGAAGGTTAAACCGATCGAGATGGACTAAAGATTGCTCATTCCGCATGTAAGAGTTACGCAGATTCAAAACGCAAGGAAGTAACCTATGAAATTGGAGACAGAGCCTATCTGCAGTATCACCCCGAGGGGAGTGAAACGCTTTGGAGTAAAGGGAAAGTTAGCCCCAAGATTTGTAGGACCATATCGTGTTTTGGAACGGATGGGAGAAGTTGCCTACAAGCTGGAGTTACTCAAGGATTGTCGGGGAGTTCACGATGTGTTTCACGATCACACCAAGAAGTGCCACGCTGAGATGGCCGACATACCGTTAAAGGATACAAGGCCCTAGAGGCGAATAGCTTGGATAGTAATTTGACTTATGAGGAGAAGCCAAGAAAGATTCTGGATTTCGACAATGAGTCACCCGCAAAGAAAGTTATCAAGTTTTGCAAAGTTCAAGGAGCCACCATACGAGGAGGAAGCCACCGGGAACGAGAAGATGATATTCGCAAGCACCATCCGCACCTATTTTCTAGCCAACCCGAATCTCGAGGGCGAGATTCATCTTAAGGGGGGTAGGTATGTAACATCCCAAATTTTCAATTTGGCATGTTATACATAGGTCATCCATGCATATCATATTTTATTGCATTCTCGCTTGCCATCCTCGAAATCCTAAGCAACTCAAGGACCCTCGAGAGAGTTGGGATTTTCCGATTTTCATATTTGAATTTTCATCAAATAATGAAGACGAGGATTTTGATTTTATTATTTTTCCCTCCGGAAAATATTTCATGTTTAAAATAAATGAGAGGAGATAATATGACTTCTCCAAAAATAATTGAAATATTGGAGGAAAATGTTAAAATCATTATTTGGAATTTTATTTTATTTATTTGGAATTTTATTTGCCTAGAGAAAATTTGCATATATTTAAAATTTGCATTTTAGGGGCCAAGAAAAGTTCATCTTGTTCTAAATATTTTATTTAGGCAAAGAAAACTTGTTTTGGCATTTTAGATTTTTATTTATTTTTCTAGGGTTTTACAATTTTCAGTGAATGTTTTTTTAAAAGAATCACATACCGATCGGGCTAAAGGCCCACCAGCAGAGCAGTCGGCCTGCCAACAGCCCGCCATTGGCCACGGGACAGAGAGCCGGACTCCTCCCGCCGCCTTGCCCCTCCTCCAAGCCACCGCCACCCCCTCTTTAAATAGCGCCCCCTCTCTAACCACCACCACCGCCGCGCCGCCCCACCTCGACCGAGCCGAGCCCGAGCCCGAGCGCCGCCGCCGCCGCCTGACTGCCTCCGCCTCCTCCCGCCCCGCCCGAGTCGCCGAGCCACGCCCCACTCACGGACTCACGGAGCCACCCACTCACGGACGACCTCGCCAGAGGTAGCCTCGTCGCCGCTTTTTTAAAAGAACCCTCGGTTTTTTTAGAAAACCCTAGTCGCTTTTTTATATATAGATCGGTTTTATTTTTTTTCGCTTATTTATTTTTGAAGCGTTCACCCGCTCGCTCGCTTTTACGAACCGCTCGTTGTTTAGTTTCGCTAACGAACGCTCGCTCGCTTAGCCGCTCGTCGCTTTTCTTTTATCGGATTTATTCCTTGATTATTCGATCGCGATTTCGATCCGATGTTCAACTAGTATAACTTTTCGCTCGCTTATCGGAATCAGCGATTCAAGCGCCGGAGTTTCATCTCAAACCCTCTTCCGAATAGACAACTTAAATCAGTTTTTGCCTCTGTAAAATTTGACCCAAGTTCAGATTAGTAAACGGATCTTGTTTCTCTCGCCGTTTGAGTTTCGTTGCTCCGTTTGGTTTGACTTTGTTTGCAAACCGGAGTTCTTAAGTTGAACTCTCCGGTCAACCTCTTTCAGTTGAAGTTTTGTTTGTGCATCTTTGTTTGTTGCTTATGTATGTATTGTTTGCTTGCGATAGAATTCCCGGAGTGCGAAGCGTGTTACTACGAGTCTCTAGGATTCACGGATCGTCAGCAAGGCAAGTAACACTTGATCATACTCTTTTCATACCCAGTTTTTATGCATTAGTTTCAACCCTCAAATATTGCATGGTTAGGATGTCATTAATTTGTGGGTTGGGAAGTAGATGATGAGGTAGGAACCTATTGCCCTGTTACTATCAAACCCTTGGGTGTTACTTCTACGTTATGCTTATATTGCTATGCTATGCTCATAGACGTGGTTTGGGTTTGAGAGATATTCATGACAGATGTGAGATTGTAAATTAATGGTTTACTTTAAGGTGGCAACTTAAATACACATCTGGGTGGATTGAGGCACCTGGGGAACCCAGTGTTCTCTGTTTTATTTTTGGAAATCCCGTGGTACCCGTGTGATCTTCCTATGGACCGTCACCCAGGCTCAAAGGGAACTGAGATTATTCATGCTAGAAACTTCGTGTGCAGCCACAAGCTATTATGGGCTCTAGCATAGTTGAGTAAGTTACGTGAAGCTCTCGAAGAGGTAGATCAGCAGGTAGTGGGTTTTATAGGTTTGGTATGATCTATCCGGAGTAGAGAGTTAATGTTTCTAAAAGACTGTGTCTCGGTCATCCGTTTCTCAAATACTATGTAGTGCCAGAAATCAACGGAGGCGATCGAGTCTTGTGGGGAAAAGTGCGCAGACCTCTGCAGAGTGTACAATCTAATCATGGTTAGCCGTGTCCCCGGTTATGGACAATTCTGAGTATCTAGTACTTGAGTATTCACATGTATCTCATCACTCTAAATTAATACTGTTGGGTTGTTAATTACTTTAATTGGGATTGAGTTGGGGTTATACCTTCTCAATGATGTTTCAACCACCATGATAGTTAAATTAAAATTTATTCCTTTGATGTAGGGAAAAATGGGCTTTTTGCAAAACTATAACCATAGAGCTTTCCACCAGCCATATATGCATGTAGTATAGCTTATTCTTTCATTACTCTCTATGTGTTACATTGCCAAGATATTCCATGTGTTGACCTGCTTGGGCTGCAACGTATTATGTTGCGACTTTTCAGACGAGGAGTAAGGTTCGATAGGTCGTTGCCGTGCAGCTCAGTTATGCCGTTGGAGTTGATGCACTCACTTTATCTTCCAAGCCTTCCGCTGTTATCGCATTAGACGGCCTTAAGCCAAATTATTGTAATAAGTTCTCTTTTGAGACATTCGATGTAATAAGTGTGTGATTGCTACTCTGTTATAAATCCTTCGAGTACTGTGTGTGTCAGCATTACCGATCTAGGGATGACACGGAAGCACAGAGACTTGACCATCTGAGGTCGGGTCGCTACAAAAGTGCAGCAAGGTGGCCCAATCCTTTATGTACTAAAGGATAAGCCTGGACAAATTCTAATAATGAAGAAGGAGCTCCCGAGGACACATTGGGAATTATCGTCAAGCTAGTTTTCATCAGGTTCATAAGATTCGCGTTCGGTACTTTGATAATTTGATATGTGGGTGGATCGGTACTTGGGTACTGTCCTAACTTGGACAAGCATCCCACTTATGATTAACCCCTATTGCAAGCATCCGCAACTACAAAAAGGAATATTATGGTAAACCTAACCACATCATTAAACATATGGGTCCATATCAGCCCCTAACGAAGCAGGGCATAAACTAGGGTTTAAGCTTCTGCCACTCTAGCAACCCATCATCTACTTATTACTTCCCTATGCCTTCCTCTTGGCCCAAATAATGGTGATGTGTCATGTAGTCGACGTTCACATAACACCACTAGAGGAAAGACAACATACATCTCATCAGAATATCGAACGAATACCAAATTCACAAGACTACTAATAGCAAGACTTCACCCATGTCCTCAGGAACAAACGTAACTACTCACAAAGCATATTCATGTTCATAATCAGAGGAGTAATAATATGCATAAAGGATCTGAACATATGATCTTCCACCAAGTAAACCAACTAGCATCAACTACAAGGAGTAATCAACACTACTAGCAACCCACGGTACCAATTTGTGGTTTTGATACAAGATTGGATACAAGAGATGAACTAGGGTTTTGAGAGGAGATGGTGCTGGTGAAGATGTTGATGGAGATTGACCCCTCTCGATGAGAGGATAGTTGGTGATGACGTTGGTGATGATTTCCCCCTGAGGGAAGTGTCCCTAGCAGAACAGCTCTGCCAGAGCCCTAGATTGATTCCGCTGAGGTTCCGCCTCGTGGCGGCGGAGTTTCGTCCCATAAGCTTGCCCATGATTTTTTCCAGGTAAAAGTGATGATATAGCAGAAGATGGACGCGGAGGCCACCAGGGCCCAGAGATAGGGGCCGCGCCCTCTGGGGGGCCCTGCCTCCTGGACAGGGTATGGGCCCCCTGGCCTATTTCTTTTGCTCATAAATTCTTATAAAATCCAAAAAGTTGTTTCGTGGAGTTTCAGGACTTTTGAGTTGTGCGAATAGGTTTCAACGTTTGCTCCTTTTCCACCAGAATTCCACCAGCATTCCCCTCTTCATGGTAAACCTTGTAAAACAAGAGAGAATAGCCATAAGTATTGAGATATAATGTGTAATAACAGCCCATAATGCAATAAATATTGATATAAAAGCATGACGCAAAATGGACATATCAACTCCCCCAAGCTTAGACCTCGCTTGTCCTCAAGCGGAAGCCGAAATCGAAAAATATGTCCACATGTTTAGAGATAGAGGTGTCGATAAAAATAAAATACGGACATGAGGGCATCATGATCATTCTAATAACAACAACATATATGGATTTTGTCATATGATTTCCTATGCTCAAGTAATAAGCAATTCACAATGTCAAGTATGGTTCAAAAACTTCATTGGGAACTAACAAACTATAATCTCAGTCATTGAAGCAATTGCAATTTATCGTAACATCGAAAAGAGTCAATAATATAGCTTTTTAGCAAGCTCACATACTCAACTATCTCGTAGTCTCCTATAATTATTAACACTCACGCAATACTTGTGGTTATAGAGTTTCAGCCAGACACTGAGAAAGATAGGGGCTTATTGTGTTGCCTCCCAACGTATTCACCTTTAGGTGATGTCAACAATAATAGCCTATGCCAACTTACATCCAATTGGATATATGTATCATGATCTTTCAAACACGAGGAGCTTGCCAAAGGAT
Source organism: Aegilops longissima (assembly GCA_021605205.1). NCBI lineage: Eukaryota > Viridiplantae > Streptophyta > Magnoliopsida > Poales > Poaceae > Aegilops > Aegilops longissima. Next base: position 602,435,262 of record CM038677.1, on the reverse strand, counting down.
AAAAATAAAAAGGGAAATGTGAGCATCACCTTGACTCAAGCATATGGTAAAACATAAAGTAAAAGATAGGCCCTTCGCAGAGGGAAGCAGAGGTTGTCATGCGCGTTTAGGGTTGATGCATAAAGTCTTAGTGCAAAAGAACGTCACTTTATATTGCCCCTTGTATGTGGACCTTTATTATGCTGTCCGTCGCTTTTATTACTTCCACAACAAGTTCGTACAAAGTTTATTTTCTCTGCACTAATAAGTCATACATATTTAGAGAGCATTTTTTATTGCTTGCACCGATGAAAACTTACTTGAAGGATCTTATTCAATCCATAGGTAGGTATGGTGGACTCTCATGGCAAAACTAGATTTAAGGATATTTGGAAGCACAAGTAGTATCTCTACTTGGTGCAAGGAATTTGGCTAGCATGAGGGGGAAAGGCAAGCTCAACATGTTTGGAAGGTCAATGACAATATACTTTAACTGAGATGTCGGAAAACATAAACCATTACGTTGTCTTCCTTGTCCAACATCAACTCTTTTAGTATGTCATACTTAATGAGTGCTTCACAATCATAAAAGATGTCCAAGATAATATATTTATATGTGAACCCCTCTTTCCTTATCACTTCCTATTAATTGCAACGATGACCAAGGCTACGTTCATCAACTCTCAACAATTTTTATGCCTCATACTTTTTATATGTGAAGTTATCACTATCCATAAGATCAATATGAACTCTTTTGTTCTTTCTACTTTCACAAGATCATAGCAACATAGCAAAGCCCTTGACTCAACACTAATCTTTATTATAGATAGCACACGGACTCGAATACATAAAGAGCTCACAATGCAAAACTCAAAACTACTTGATATCAAAACTTCAATCTACAAGATCAAGATACTACTAAAAGGATCAAACTAAATAAAGCGGTAAAAATAGGAGTGTGATGGTGATACGATACCGGGGCACCTCCCCCAAGCTTGGCAGTTGCCAAGGGGAGTGCCCATACCCATGTGATTATTTCCTCGGAGGTGATGGAGGTGGTGATGATGACGGTGGATAATCGCACATCGAGCGTAATAGCTCCTCCAACTTGCGGATAATTCCCTTGAGCCCAACAATATGATCCTTCAACAAAATATTCTCATGTGTGAGATACTTGTTCTGTATGCGGGCTAACTCAATCATCTTGAAAGCTTCAATCTCTGTTGGAGTAAAAAGGTTAGGTAAAGGTTGAGGGATGTCTTCTTCTTTCACCACCGGAGTTTGAACCTCCATGGCCTTCTTGATCCCTTCATCCTTGTTGATCTCTTCCGGTTCCTCTCTTTTCAACTCTATCTTCAATAGCCAGGCATCCTTGTCTTTGTTATTTGAGAAGGGAGAAGTCATGGTGTTCTAAATCTGCAACAGAAACAACTCGAAACGAAAATAGAGGATATTTGCGTGATACGGTGGTCAAAACCTTCGGGAGTATATATAATGAATTTTTACCGACCAAAATACGTAACATACAAGAAAACAGAGTCAGGGGGGGGGGGGCACACGAGGTGCCCACGAGACAGGGGGCACGCCCTACAGGGGGGCACCCTCCTCTCTCGTGGGAGCCTCGTGTCCCTTTCGGACTACTTCTTTCTTCCTAAAATTCTTAAATAATACAAAACTGATAAAAATTGCCATTAGAGTTGTTTTGGAGTCGGTTTACTTACCGTCCCACGTACCTATGCCTTTTCGGAGTCTCGAACGTTCTGGAAAGTGTCTCTTATGTATTCCTCAGGGGTTATGGTTTCAATAATATTAGTTTCAACATTGATAGGATTACCTGAAATATAATGTTTAATTCTTTTACCGTTTACCACCCTCGGATTTGTGCCTTCGAAGTTGTTGATTTTTATAGCGCCAGAACGATAGACCTCTTCGATAACGTAGGGACCTTCCCATTTTGAGAGAATTTTTCCTGCAAAAAATCTTAAACGAGAGTTGAACAATAACACATAATCTCCTACGTTAAGCTCACGCTTTTGTATCCTCTTATCATGCCAGCGTTTGACTTTTTCTTTGAAAAGCTTATCATTCTCATATGCTTGGGTTCTCCATTCATCAAGTGAGCTAATATCAAACAACCTCTTCTCACCGGCAAGTTTGAAGTCATAATTGAGCTCTTTAATAGCCCAATATGCTTTATGTTCAAGTTCAAGAGGTAAATGACATGCTTTTCCATAAACCATCTTATATGGAGACATACCCATAGGATTTTTGTATGCAGTTCTATAGGCCCATAATGCATCATCAAGTTTTTGGACCAATTCTTTCTAGATCTATTCACAGTCTTTTGCAAAATTAATTTGAGCTCTCTATTGCTCAACTCTACTTGACCACTAGATCATGGGTGATAAGGAGATGCGATTCTATGATTGACATCATACTTAGCAAGCATCTTACGGAAAGCACCATGAATAAAGTGTGAACCACCATCAGTCATAAGATATCTAGGGACTCCAAACCTCGGAAAAATAACTTCTTTAAGAATTTTAATAGAAGTGTTATGATCAACACTACTAGTTGGAATAGCTTATACCCACTTGGTAACGTAATCAACAGCAACTAAAATATGTGTATAACCATTGGAGGCAGGAAAAGGTCCCATATAATCAAAGCCCCAAACATCAAACGGTTCAATAACAAGAGAATAATTCATAGACATTTCTTGACATCTACTAATGTTACCTATTCTTCGACATTCATCACAAGATAAGACAAACTTACGAGCATCTTTGAAAAGAGTAGGCCAATAAAAACCAGATTGTAGTACCTTGTGTGCAGTTCTATCTCCAGCGTGGTGTCCTCCATAGGATTCATGGTGACACTTCCGTAGGATTTGTTCCTGTTCATGCTCAGGCACAGAACGTCTAATAATACCATCTACTCCTTCTTTATAAAGGTGTGGATCATCCCAGAAGTAATGTCTTAAATCATAGAAGAACTTTTTCTTTTGCTGGTATGTGAAACTAGGCGGTATATATTTAGCAAAAATGTAATTAGCATAATCAGCATACCAAGGAACAGTACGATAAGCATTGACAACCGCTAATTGTTCATCAAGAAAACTATCATTAATAGGTAGTGGGTCATCAAGAATATTCTCTAACCTAGACAAGTTGTCTGCAACAGGGTTCTCAGCTCCCTTTCTATCAATAATATGCAAGTCAAATTCTTGGAGCAAGAGAACCCATCTAATGAGTCTAGGCTTAGCATCTTTCTTTTCCATAAGATATTTAATAGCAGCATGATCAGTGTGAATAGTAACTTTGGAATCAACAATATAAGGTCTAAACTTATCACATGCAAACACAACTGCTAAGAACTCTTTTCCAAGAGTAGCATAATTTCTCCGGCAAGATCAAGAGTCTTACTAGCGCATCGGATAACATTCAATTTCTTATCGACTCTTTGCCCTAAAACAGCACCTACAACATAATCACTAGCATCGCACATAATTTCAAAGGTAAATTCCAATCAGGTGGCTAAGCAATAGGTGTAGTGATCAAGGCTTTCTGAAGTGTTTCAAATGCTTCCAAACAATCATCATCGAAGACAAAAGGAATATCTTTTTGCAATAAATTAGTCAGAGGCCTAGAGATTTTAGAGAAGTCCTTAATGAACCTCCTATAAAAGCCGGCATGACCAAGGAAACTTCTTATACCTTTTATGTCCTTGGGACATGGCATCTTTTCAATAGCATCAACTTTGGCCTTATCAACTTCAATACCTCTCTCGGAGATCTTGTGCCCCAAGACAATGCCTTCATTAACCATAAAGTGACACTTTTCCCAATTCAGGACGAGACTAGTGTCTTCGCATCTCTGCAAAACTCGATCAAGGTTGCTCAAACAATCATCAAAATAGGATCCATAGACGGATAAGTCATCCATGAATACCTCACAAATCTTTTCACAAAAATCAGAGAATATAGTCATCATGCATCTTTGAAAGGTAGCAGGTGCATTACATAAACCAAAAGGCATACGTCTATAAGCAAAAGTACCAAAAGGGCAAGTAAAAGTAGTTTTAGATTGATCCTTTGTCGACACATGTATTTGAGAGAAGCTGAATAACCATCTAGAAAGCAAAACGTGTGTGTTTGGATAGCCTTTCTAGCATTTGATCAATAAAGGTAAAGGGTAATGATCTTTCTTAGTAGCTTTATTTAACTTACGAAAATCAATTACCATCCTATAACCTTTAATAATTCTTTATGGATCAATTCATCTTTATCATTAGGAACAACGGTAATACCTCCCTTTTAGGGACACAATGGATGTGGCTTACCCATTCACTATCAAAGAACGGATAAATAATACCTGCCTCAAGGAGTTTTAGAATCTCCTTTCTTACCACTTCCTTCATTTTGGGATTTAATCGTCTTTGAGGATCTCTAACTGGTTTGGCATCTTTCTCCACTGAAATTTTGTGTTGACATGATGTGCGACTAATGCCCTTAAGATCATCCAGAGTATATCCAATAGCAGCTCGGTGCTTCTTCAGAGTTTTCAATAATCTTTCTTCTTCTTTCTCTGAAAGATTAGCACTAATAATAATAGGATATATTTGTTTTTCTTCAAGATAAGCATACTTAAGATTATCTGGTAAAGGTTTGAGTTCAAACACGGGATCACCCTTGGGTGGAGGGGGATCCCCAAGAATTTCAACGGGAAGGTTATGTTTCAGCATAGGTTCTTGTTTAAGGAACACTTCATCTATTTCTTCCATTTCCTTCATAAACATATCATTTTCATGGTCTAGCAAATATTGTTCTAATGGATCAGTTGGAGGAACAACAATGGAAGCAAGACCAATAATCTCATCCCTACTAGGTAATTCCTCTTCACGGTGTTGTCTACGAAATTTAGAAAAGTTGAACTCATGAGACATATCACCTAGACCAATAGTAACAACATCCTTTTCGCAATCTATCTTAGCATTAACGGTGTTCAAGAAGGGTCTACCAAATATAATGGGACAAAAGCTATCTTGTGGGGAGCCAAGAACAAGAAAATCAGCAGGATATTTAGTTTTCCCACACAAGACTTCAACATCTCTAACAATTCCCATTGGTGAAATAGTATCTCTATTGGCAAGTTTAATTGTGACATCAGTATCTTCTAACTCAGTAGGTGCAATATCGTGCTTAATTTCTTTGTATAAGTCAATAGGTATTGCACTAGCACTAGCACCCATATCACATAAACCATGATAACAATGATCTCCTATTTTAACAGAAATAAGAGGCATGCCTACCATAGGTCTATGTTTATCTTTAGCACAAGGTTTGGCAATTCTAGCAGTTTCATCACAGAAATAAATAACATGCCCATCAATATTATCAGACAAGAGATCTTTAACAATAGCAACATTTGGTTCAACTTTGATTTGCTCAGGAGGTGTATAAGTTCTAATATTTCTCTTACGAACAACAGTCGAAGCTTTAGCATGATCTTTTATCCTAACAGGAAAAGGAGGTTTTTCGACATAAGCAGTAGGAATAATAGGATCACTATATGTAATAGTCTTCTCTTCGACCGTAATAGGTGCAACTACTTTCGCTTCAACAGGAGGATTATATTTAAACCACTTCTCTTTAGGGAGATCAACGTGAGTAGCAAAAGATCCACAAAAAGTAGCTACTATCTCAGAGTCAAGTTCATACTTAGCGCTAAATCCACGAAAAGCATCGGTATCCATAAAAGATTTAACACAATCAAACTTAGGTGTCATACCTGACTCCTTACCATCGTCGGAACCCCAATCTTCAGAGTTGCATTTAATTCTTTCCAATAAGTCCCATTTGAAATCAATAGTCTTCACATATAAGAACCAAAGACAGAAGTATCGACCAAAGTTGCGATTATCAAGAGAAAGCCGAGCATAAAAATTCTGAATAATCATTTCCCGAGAGAGCTCATGATTGGGGCATGAATATAACATTGACTTAAGCCTCCCCCAAGCTTGAGCGATGATTTCTCCTTCGCGAGGCCAAAAATTATATATGTAATTACGATCACGATGAACAAGATGCATAGGAAAGAAGTTCCGTGAAATTCCAACTTCAATCGCTTATAATTCCAAGATCCCGTATCATCACATAGCCTATACCATGTCAATGCATCTCCTTCAAAGATAAAGGAAGACCTTCCTTTGACAACATCATCGGGAATACCGCAAGCTTAAATAATCCACAAACTTCATCCACAAAGATAAGGTGTAAGTCGGGATGCAATGTTCCGCCTCCTCGCAAAAGGATTAGCTAGCAGTTTTCTATCATACCAAGGAATCTCAAAGTGAATATTTTCATAAAGTTCAGTAGGTTGAGGAGCATCTCTTTGCTCTTCGGTTGGGGTGAAGATACCCCAAACAAGCCCTTCAAAGGATTAGTTTCCCTAGTGACAAGTGACAGAAAATTTCAGCACACTATATAAATGTTTCCTTACCAAGTTCCACTCACCAAAAGCGCTACACTCCCCGGCAACGGCGCCAGAAAAGAGTCTTGATGACCCACAAGTATAGGGGATCTATCGTAGTCCTTTTGATAAGTAAGAGTGTCGAACCCAACGAGGAGCAGAAGGAAATGATAAGCGGTTTTCAGTAAGGTTTTCTCTGCAAGCACTGAAATAGTAGGTGATAGATAGTTTTATGATAAGATAAATAGTAACGAGAAAAAGGTAAATAAAGTAAATAAAGTGCAGCAAGGTGGCCCAATCCTTTATGTAGAAAAGGATAAGCCTGGACAAATTCTAATAATGAAGAAGGAGCTCCCGAGGACACATTGGGAATTATCGTCAAGCTAGTTTTCATCACGTTCATAAGATTCGCGTTCGGTACTTTGATAATTTGATATGTGGGTGGACCGGTACTTGGGTACTGTCCTAACTTGGACAAGCATCCCACTTATGATTAACCCCTATTGCAAGCATCCGCAACTACAAAAAGGAATATTAAGGTAAACCTAACCACAGCATTAAACATATGGGTCCATATCAGCCCCTAACGAAGCAACGCATAAACTAGGGTTTAAGCTTCTGTCACTCTAGCAACCCATCATCTACTTATTACTTCCCTATGCCTTCTCTAGGCCCAAATAATGGTTAAGTGTCATGTAGTCGACGTTCACATAACACCACTAGAGGAAAGACAACATACATCTCATCAGAATATCGAACGAATACCAAATTCACATGACTACTGGTAGCAAGACTTCACCCATGTCCTCAGGAACAAACGTAACTACTCATAAAGCATATTCATTTTCATAATCAGAGGAGTAATAATATGCATAAAGGATCTGAACATATGATCTTCCACCAAGTAAACCAACTAGCATCAACTACAAGGAGTAATCAACACTACTAGCAACCCACAGGTACCAATTTGTGGTTTTGATACAAGATTGGATACAAGAGATGAACTAGGGTTTTGAGAGGAGATGGTGTTGGTGAAGATGTTGATGGAGATTGACCCCCTCTCGATGAGAGGATCGTTGGTGATGATGTTGGTGATGATTTCCCCCCGGAGGGAAGTGTCCCCGTAACAGCCCGCCAGAGCCCTAGATTGATTCCGCAAGGTTCCGCCTCGTGGCGGCGGAGTTTCGTCCCGTAAGCTTGCCCATGATTTTTTCCAGGGTAAAAGTGATGATATAGCAGAAGATGGACACCGGAGGCCCACCAGGGGGCCCAGGAGATAGGGGTCGCACCCTACGGGGCGCCTCCTCTCTGGACGGGTATGGGCCCCGCCTATTTCTTTTCGCTCATAAATTCTTATAAAATCCAAAAAGTTGTTTCGTGGAGTTTCAGGACTTTTGGAGTTGTGCGAATAGGTTTCAACGTTTGCTCCTTTTCCACCAGAATTCCATTGCCGCATTCCCCTCTTCATGGTAAACCTTGTAAAATAAGAGAGAATAGCCATAAGTATTGAGATATAATGCGAATAACAGCCCATAATGCAATACATATTGATATAAAAGCATGATGCAAAATGGACGTATCAATAGGTTTGCAAGATAATAAAGAACACGTAAATATAAACTAGGGGCTGTTTAGATAAAGATGCAATAAAGTAAATATAGCGAGTGTGGAAAAGTGGTGGGAGGAGTTGTGAAATTGCCCCTAAGCAATTGACTATGTTACTAGACCGGTAATCACTATTGCAATTCTATTTGAGGGAGAGGCATAAGCTAACATATCATCCCTTACTTGGAATTCTTGTCACGACCGTTTTTTCAATAAAAATATTTATTGAACAACCGACCTATGAAGACCAATATCAGGAAGATCCTCCATACCGGTAGACAAAACTTTGATACAATAAGCCAGTAGCATTACAATATTACAGGTCATACTGAGGATGCCCAACCAATTATTACAAACACGCCGATAATTATACATGATGGCAGATATGACACAAAGGTGTGTGGTGGAAATACTACTGACTCGAGATATGAGTGGTTGGTGGAATAACACCACAGAGTGGTTAATAAGTCTCTCAGATCGGCGGCTCATCGAAAGCGCCGAGGTGAGGCCCGATGAATTTATTTGGGTAGCGGAAGCGGATATATCACAATGACTAATCCAGGGTCGACAAGACCGACCGATTCCTCTAGGCGTCGGACTCGCTATCGAACTCTTCATCCATGAGATCGCTTTCACAAGATCCGCCAAATTAATAAGCCGTGAGTACTATGAAAGTACTCGCAAGACAGTTCGAAAAAACATATAACAAATGAATGCATGAATGCGTCATGATTAATTTTAACAACGCTCAATTAAATCAGTATATCAAAATAAATAAGAAGAGAATCGACGGTAGTCCGCTCGAAAACCCAAAGAAGATAAACTCAAAACCGATCGGTGTCCGAGCGGCGCCTCGAAGGGTGAATAAATAAGTAAACGTGCCACGATCGGGCGCCTAAGCGACACCTCATAAAGGGCTTATATTGAAATAAAAATACATGCGTGTGCAATCGACGTCGAGCGACATCACGAAAGGGCTTATAATGAAAGAAATAACAATGTCGCAATGGACGTCGAGCGACATCACGTAAAGGGCTTATAATGAAAGAAATAACAATGCATGCATCGGACGTCCGAGCGACATCACGTAAAGGGCTTATAATAAAATAAATAACAGCAATGCCGCGATCGGACGTCTGAGCGACATCGCGAAAGGGCTTATAATAAAATAAATGACAACAATGCCGCGATGGACGTCTGAGCGACATCGCAGAAAGGGCTTATAATAAAAATAAATGACAACAATGCCGCAGTCGGACGTCTGAGCGACATCGCAGAAAGGGCTTATAATACATTATTCATAACTGACAAGATATAATGCTCACGGAAAATATTCATCACAAGACAATAAGCGGGCTAGTCCATTCACAGGAAAATAAACATTTAATACTCAAATGGTTCTCGGAGAGTTTCACATCGAGACTGACACTTGACAAGATGAGATGAACACGGTACTTGGATATGAATAAGATGAATTCAAGAATTTTGACTCCGCAGAGTTTGTACCAAAATTTTCCACGGCCAACGGATTTCCGTAGTCACAAAGGACTAGTTCCGTTTACGGTATTTCGGAAGAAACACAACTAGCTAGTACACACCCATCATACCTCACGTTGCCAGGAATCACCCTAGATAGCATTTAAGAAAAACTTTGAGATGGGGAGATCACAATCTCGAATAGCATGGGATCAAATTTATTTACGCGCGCTCTAAGGGGTGCCCCCCTCTCGGTCCCAACCGGAAACACCCATGCCCCCTGACCGAATGAAAGGCTTTAATCCAGGGCCATGGAACCTTCATCCCGCCTCTCGATTTGGTGTGTACCAGAAGTGGTTTGCAACTTATTAAGTCGTATCCCTTGCGGAAACAGTGGTAGTATGAAAGGGAGGACTGGACGGAATCGATCGATTTATGTTGACACGGGTCAACGATATGGCATAAGCCCGGCATGCTACAACACTGCCATCTTACCCATACTCATGCCAACTCATGGACATGCAACAACTTTCCAACAACTCATGGAATTTTACCGAGCTCATTAGCCTCAACTCTAATGAGATAAACTATCATCGAAATGCTCATGAACGTGCCATGATACAAAAATAATGCAAACATGCCCAGACACTCATCATATCAAAAGTTCAAACTTTGCTTGCCTGGTTCAGAGTAGTCGGGGTCTAGCTCGGCGAAGTTCGCGGTTCCGTCACCTTCTTCGGTATCTACGGTACACAAAATACACGCGCTAACATAAATACAGTGGGTCACAGAAAGTTAATCCAAATATTTTTCAAATAAACATGATAAAAAACTAGACAAAAATCTGAAGAGGACAGAAAAAGAATCAATCAAAAATTCCTTTCTGTTAAAAAGTTATAAGGGTTTTGGTCCAAGGACCCATCTGTAATGAAACAGAAAACTTCCAGGGGGCTTTGCAGAAAAGTCCAGAAAAACGGTTCAGAGTGGAAGCGTATTCGCCAAAGTACGCTTTCAGAAAACGATTCAAAAAAAACAGAGGAGAGGCTGACGGGCGGGTCCCACCCGTCAGGTTTGAAATTTCAAACGAGAGCAACGGGGCTCGTCGGCGCCCGAGAGCCGCGGTGGTCGCCGGCGGCGATCCACGGCGAGGCAAGGAGATCGGAGGTACCTCCGTGTTGAGGCGCCATCCCGCGTCGTGGGTGGTGGTGGTGGTCGCCGACGAGTACCACGCCGACAATGACGCTTGCTCCAATGGACGGCGATTCGGTGGTCGTGGACCTCGTCGAGAGAGCCTGTGAAGACCAAATTGGAGTGGGGTTAGACTCTTAGTTGCTTGAGAGGGTTGCCGACGAGGTTAGGGCGCCGGAGATGACCTCACCGGAGTGGATCGAGGTGGAGGCCGAGGCGGAACGAGGTGGCGGAGTCGGGAAGAAGAGCCTCGAGGCCCTTCCAGGGCTTGGCGAGGTCTGGAGAGGTAGTGGAGGTGTGCGAGGGCGAGAGCAAGCTCGGGGTGCTATATATAGCTGGCCGAGGCGGTTGCCGAGAACGGGTTCTCCGCGAGGTGATTACGGCGCGCTGTGGCTGCACGGTCGGCTTAGGAGTTTGAGCACCGACTAGACGCATTTAACCGGTGCCATCCCGTGTCCAACTCAGCAAGGTGGGCGAGGTTACGGCATGTCTCGACGGAACGGCCGCACGCCCGTCGGCGTAGAGAACGCGCTCGCGCGTGTCGAACCACGCGACGGTGCTGCATCGTCGCTGGCAAGGAAATGGCCACGCTGAGCCACCGGGGGTTTGGGTGGCGCCGAACGGCGTTATGCCGCCGTTCGCTCCCTCGCGGCCGCCACGGTGGTTCGCCACCAAGAAGACACGCCGGCCAGCGCGCCAGGTGCCACCAACGCCAGGAACGCGCCAAGCACGCATGTGAGGCTTCGGACAGGCAAGCTAGGCCGTGAGCAACGTGCCAAGTGCACTGTGGGCATGTGACTGAAACTCTGACGGAGATCGACACTAAACTCTGAGTTTAACTGAAGCTGAGCAGCGAACAAGGCACGCAAGGTGTTCGCAGAATGATTTAGGCATGTAGGGATTTTTCCTTGAGCTGGTTTTTGGTGGAGGGGCCTCTCATTGCATCTAGAGGCTGCCTGAATATTTGTGGAATTTTTGGAGAAGGGTAGATATGAATTTCACCAAATTTGGCAAATCTGGTCCAAACTTGCGAGACTATAATTTGAAATCTTTGAATGAAGAGGAGTGGATCTTGATTGTTCTAGGTTGTGGGTACCAAGGACTATCCAAGGGAGTTGGTTTGAGGTCAAAACTCAAATGCATTTAGGTACTTGCTTTGCAAATTACCTAGGCTCAAAATAATGGACAGAAAAGATTTGGGGAAGAATTAAATGAAATAAAAATTCAGAAGAGGGTTGAACTTGTTGAGACAGAATGTTTGGATTGCCCAAAGTAGAAGGAGAGATTTTCGGGAAGGTTTTACCATGTGGTGCATGGTAAATTCATGAATGGTTTCAAGTTTGGGAGAAGATGAAAAACTCCTAGGGTTTTCTTTTTGAAAGAAAATAAACTCCAAAGATTTTTCTTGGAATTTTGAGAAGAGGGCAATCAGAAGAAAAATTTAAAAACCAAACTCCAGAGTTGAAGGAGATGCAAAAATAAAATATTTTGCTAAAGGGGAAAAAGCTTTTGAGAGAGATTTTTGGAAGGGTTTTGAAGACCTTCTTCAAATCCAACAATTTTTTTGAAGAAACCAAAAGAATATTTTTTTGGAGTGTCACAATTCTATGCACTTATGATTGGAACTCTAGCAAGCATCCGCAACTACTAAAGATTCATTAAGATAAAACCCAATCATAGCATTAAAGCATCAAGTCCCCTTTTATCCCATATGCAAACAACCTACTTACTCGGGTTTGTGTTTCAGTCACTCACGCAACCCACCATAAGCAAATCATAAACATATTGCAAACCCTACAACGGGAATCCCTCACGCTTGCACGACACTGAGGGAAAAATAGGACAGCACCAATAATAAAACATGCAACTCAAACCAATCATAGCAATTCATCAATCACCGATAGGACAACCAAAATCTACTCAGACATCATAGGATGGCAACACATCATTGGAAAATAATATGAAGCATAAAGCACCATGTTCAAGTAGAGGGTACAGCGGGTTGCGGGAGAGTGGACCGTTGAATATAGAAGGGGGAAGGTGATGGAGATGTTGGTGAAGATGACGACGGTGTTGGTGAAGATCGCGGTGATGATGATGGCCCCCGGCGGCGTTCCGGTGCCACCGGAAGCAAGGGGGAGAGAGCCCCCCTTCTTCTTCCTTGACCTTCTCCCTAGATGGGAGAAGGGTTTCCCTTCTGGTCCTTGGCTCCCATGGCGTGGGAGGGGCGAGAGCCCTTCCGAGATTGGATCTATCTCTCTGTTTCTGCATTCTGTAATTCTGCCCTGGCACCGTTTCCTTTATATCTGGAGATCCGTAACTCCGATTGGATTGAAACCTTTGCCCAGATTTTTCTTGTAAAATTAGCTTTCTTGCGGCCAAAGAAGGGCATCAACCGCCTTACGGGTGGCTCACGAGAGTGGGGGCCGCGCCCTATTTAAGTGGGCGTGGGCCCCTATCTCGTGGCCACCTCGGGCATCGTCTCGCGTTGATTCTTCCTCCCAAAAATCACAAATATTCCAATATAATTCTCCGTCCGTTTTTATCCCGTTTGAACTCCGTTTGATATTGGGTTTCTCGCGAAACAAAAACATGCAATGCAGGAGAACTGCACTGGGCACTGGATCAATATGTTAGTCCCAATAAATAGTATAAAAAGTTGCCAAAAGTATATAAAAGTTGTAGAATATTGGCATGGAACAATCAAAAATTATAGATACGACGGAGACGGATCAGGCCCCCCTTTCCTTCTCCCTCTCTCCCTCTCTTTCCTTCTCTCCTACTCCGAATAGGAAAGGGGATCCTACTAGGACTTGGGAGTCTTAGTAGGACTCCCTATGCTTCGCGCGCCCCCTAGGCCGGCCGCCTCCTCCCTCCCTCCTTTATATATGGGGGAGGGGAGAACCCCAAAGGCACTCAAGATTTGTCTTAGCCGTGTGCAGTGCCCCCCTCCACAGTTACACACCTCGGTCATATCATCGTAGTGCTTAGGCGAAGCCCTACGCCGGTAACTGCATCATCACCATCACCACGCCGTCATGCTGACGAAACGCTCCCTCGGCCTCAACTGGATCAAGAGTTCGAGGGACGTCACCGAGCTGAACGTGTGCAGATCGCGGAGGTGCCGTGCGTTCGGTACTTGGATCGGTTAGATTGCAAAGACGTTCGACTACCTATGAGGGTACGTGGACACACTCTCCCCGCTCGTTGCTATGCTTCTCCTAGATAGATCATGCGTGATCATAGGAAATTTTCTAAATACTACATTCCCAAACATTTGTAGTATTAATACCACCCCCAACAGATCTACAGGTTACACGCCTTTCTTCATGGTTTACGGAGTAGAGGCGGTTCTCCCAAGTAACATCTGTCACGACTCGCCCCGTGTGGCGGCTTATGTTGAAGATGATAATGAAAAAGCACGTCAGGATGCTCTTGACCTTCTAGATGAAGAGCATGACCTTGCGGCGGCTCATTCGGCGATTTACGAGCAAGATCTGCATCGTTATCATAGCCGCTGGATTAATACTCGGACCTTTCAAGAAGGTGATTTGGTGCTCCGGCTCATCGAAGGTCAAACAGACATGCACAAGTTATCCCCACCTTGGGAAGGGTCCTTTGTGGTCAGCAAAAATCTGAACAACGGGTCATACTACCTCATTGATATTCGAGAGCACAAGGACTCACGTAAGTCTGAGGAGGAGACCCGCCGGCCGTGGAACATTGCTCATCTTCGGCCTTATTACACCTGAGCCACCGGCTCTTGTGTTGTACATATTTTCATCCATGTATATATTATGATCAAGTATAATAAAGCCGACATCCCTGATAATTCAGGGCCTCTGCCATTTCATTTCTGAGTATCTGAGTCTTTATTTGTTAGTTCATAAGATCACTTGGGGGCTTCCTGCTCAGTGAGCCTAGCTGTGACGACCCTCTTGATCCAGCTTGCACGCCTTGTTACAAAAATAAGATGGGGGCTTGCTGCTCATGGAGCATAGCTATGACTACCCTTTGATCCGGCTCGTACGCCTGGTTGCAAATAACTTGGGATTTCTTCCTAAAGTTAAAAGGTTACCAAAGAGAACTTGTTACAATGTACAGTTCAAATATAGGTAACCTACCTTGATGGCTTGTTGAAAAAATCACTTGGGTGCTTCCTGTTCAATGAACATAACCTTATTTACCCTTTTGATTAGCTTGGATGCCAGGTGTATTCACCAAAAATCCGGGTTATCCTGCCTTTGTATGCCCGCTACTCCGACTAGGTAATCCTGGAATGACTCGTCGAACTCTTGACAGTCAATCTTACGAAAACCTTGAACTTGTCAAAGTTAAAACGACGATTGGTCATGTGAGGCCCGACTTACAGGTTTGAATAAAGGTTTAACTTAGTGGCTGTGCGGCCCTTGAATAGCACTTGATACTGAGGCTTGGCAGCCTATGAAGGCCTTGCTTTTCTGATTTGTATTTGCTTTGAACATTTTTTGGGGTTCATCTTGTGTACCGTATTGATATATGGTTTAAAATTGGTTCGAGCCATGTTGCCTTGATCCTTATGATTCATATTTGAATCTATCCGGAGTTTTGATAACCCGGCCTGGCTTTGGACGATAAGTCACCAGTGTGTTTTGATTATACACTTGGAGTTCTACGCTCTAAGTCTTTGGGAGGTTATCCTTGCTGCATATGATGTTGTAAGCCGGTAGTATGAATAAATTGCACAGGACGCTGCGCTCTAAGTCTTTGGGCTGTTACCCTTACTGCATACGGCGTGGTAAGCCAGTAGTATGAACAAATATCATAGGTATGATATTTACTTGTTATGACTATACGAGGTTTTGATAAACCCTCCCTGGTTAAGGATTATACAGTCACCAGTGGATTTTATATGGGGTACTATAACCCGCCCTGGGGTAAAGTGCCAGGGTACATGTTGTTTAGTTATGTTTAGGGCTTCTGATAACATGATCAGCATGATTGACAAAACTTATGAGCATAAACAACGGATTTTCAAAGTCAGATCAGGTGGCTCAAAATGTTATACGCATAAACATGCACGATGGCATGACCGATCACGGTGTTTCATCTAGCCTGTTAGATGGCTCCCGGAGCCCAAATGATAGTGTTTTTAAAGCACAGTACGGTGATGCAGATTAAAGAACCGCCCCATGGATCAAGTCTCCTAGTCTTGGCGGGTTGAGGCTTCCGGGTCATCCTGCGCAGGTTCTTTTTCTCCCTCCGTCGTTTGGAAGTTAGGCGATGACTAATCGATGCCAGTCAAGGCTTGAAACTCAGCTTCACCATCGATAAGTTCAGACGGGTCAATGTCAGGAGCGAAGGTGTGCTTACGTGTTGGTGGGATGAGATCCATGGCATCATGAACCGGCGCCTTCACTTTCTTGTTGTCAGCATCATACACCGCTTCATAAATGGACAGATCAGTCTCCTCAGCCAGTTTGCTTGCCAAAGGATGCATCTCCCTTACTATTTTCGTGAAGTCTTCAACACTGAAGGGAGACCCGTCTTCTTTTAAGCTTGGGCAGCCGGTGGCCAGTTCTTCCGGGTCAAGTTCGTCTTGCCACGCCTTTGCCCGGCTCAACGCGGTGATGGCACTGGCCCTGGCGGCTGATCATTTCAATCCTTCGATCCTTTGTGGCAGCACAGATAGCCTCTCCAGCACTTCCTTGATGAGAGAAGGCGGTGACTTTTTGTGTAAGGCGGCAGAGATGGCTCGTTGAGCGCTAGTGTACAGTTGCTCCACAAGGGTATATGTGGCTTTGAGTTTGACATGCATATCTTGACCAAGGCTGGAGCTTCTCGGGTCTGCATCAATGAAAAAGCATTGGTAAACCAGGTAATGATTGATATAAATTGATGCGGAAAACTGAAGTACAATGTTACTGACCAAAGATGGTGGCTGTCATGATATTGATTTGATGTTTTAAGCCATAAAGCTTGTCAGCCACCGGCTTAAGGGCAACCTTAGCTTCCTCGGCTCTTTTCAACAGAGTTGTTTTCTCAGTCTCCAAGCTCATCCTGTCAGCTTTGAAGTCCTTTTTCAACTTCTCCATCTCTTCCAAGGCGGTTGTCAGTTCTGATTTGGCCTTGGAAGTTTCAGATTGTTGAGATTTGATATTTTGCTGCAGATCGGCGACTTGGGATTCCTTCATGTTTAGCTCCGCTTGCAGTATGCAAATGACAAGCAGCATTACAATAATCTTATTTGAAGTCCCAACCACAATACAAATATTTCACTTGGCACTTGGGGGCTAATCACTACAAAAAAAGACACATCCGTGACATTTTGGGCCGAACAAATTTTTTTTCTGTCATACATATGACACTTCTATGACGATGATTGTGAAAAACCAAGATCATCATAGATGTGGTGGGCTCCTACTTCTATGACAAAAATCATGATGTAAAATGGGCTTTTCGTCCGGAGGGCCGGAGACGCAGCTGCATGACATTCTTTGGGCCGTCCATGACGGAAAAACCGTGGTAGAAGCGAGGGGGAGGAAAATTTCGGGGAGTTCCGGTTACGGTGGGAGGTCGGGGGCCGAGCGATGCACGTTTCTCTCGTACACGTACGCGCGTGTGTGCGAGGCATTGGCTCTAACTGAACCCGAGCGAGGCGTTGGGCTCTAACTGAACCCGAGCGATTGCACTGCAGGCTACGCATTACTGAACCCGAGCGATCGATCGATGGCTGTTAACTGAACCCGATCGAGCGATTCCTTCGCTACTGCTGCTAACTGAAGCCGATCGATGCTGCCTCTGGATGAACAGTGAGCGTTGTGGGGGGCTTTGGATGAACAATGAGCGGTGGCATTGCCTTTGGATGAACAGGACCCCATGGTGTAGTGGAGGGCTGGATGAACAGTAGACGATGGAGGGGTGCCCTTGGAGGGGTGGTTGAACAGGACTCGGTGGTGTGGAGGGCTGGATGAGCAGAGACGGTGGAGGGTGGTTGAACAAGAGCGGTGGAGTAGCGTGCGGTGGAGGCTGGATGAGCAGAGCCCGTGGAGGCTGGAGGAGGTCGACGGTAGCCCGTGGAGGCCGGAGGAGGTCGACGGTGGAGATGAACAGATCCGTGGAGTCCTGCTTTGCGACGCCAAACCCCTCCCGATAAACAGGACCCCGCTTTCGACCAGAAGCTCCAACACAAGTCCGTTGGTCCATTTTGCGGTACGCCACACCTCTCCGATCAACAGACTTCCGTTTCGACCGTAGGAGGTCCGTTTAAATCCGTTTTGCGGCACGCCACACCCTCCCGATCAACAAGACCCCGTTTGAACGTAGGGAGGTCCGTTTAAATCCATTTTGCGATGCCACACCCTCCCGATCAACAGGACCCCCGTTTCGTCCGTAGGAGGTCCGTTTCCTCCGTTTTGCGGTACGCCACACCCCTCCCGATCAACAGGACCCTGTTCCTAATGTAGGAGGTCCGTTTCCTCCATTGTGCGGTACGCCAGGCCTCGTTTCCATCACATGTTCCGTCCAAGCCCTCCCGATGAACACGACGACGCATTCCGGTCCGACCCAGCCGGTTGGCTCCCACGCGTTCCGTTGCCTCCCGATGAACACGAGGCATTCCGTTGCCTCCCCATGAACACGACGCATTCCGTTGCCTCCCCATGAACACGACGACGACGCTGTTTCTCCGTTCCGACCCAGCCATGTACACGAGCCCTCACCGTACGTAGGCGCGAGTAGGCGTTCGAGACCCCGCCCGTATGTACACATATGTGGCCGTATTTTTTTTCTTGCACCCTGGCCGTCGTACGTACGTGTACATGCTACGTGCGCGCCTCTACTACGACATCGCGGCGCCTCTACATTGACCAGGTGTACGCATATCGTTCGCGACCAGAATGACAACGCCACGTGCGCTTGACCAGGTGGGTCCCGATCGTGCACTTCCTTGCTGCGAAGATGTAGCTGGTGGGTCCCAGCGGTCGGGGGCTTAATCGCTTTGTTTTTTTGCGGACGCACTTCCTTGCGTGCGAAGATGTAGCCAGGGTCCCAGGCGATCGGCGAATCATTTTTTGCGGACGCACTTCCTTGCGTGCGAAGATGTAGCCGTGGGTCCTAGCGGTCGAGGCGAATCGTTTTTTTCCCGGACGCACTTCCTTGCGTGCGAAGGTGTAGCTAGTGGGTCCCGCAATCGGGGGCAAAATGTTTTTGCCTTGACGCACTTCCTTGCGCCCGAAGATGAAGCTGGTGGGTCCCAGCAGTCAGGGGGAAATGTTTTTTCCGTGAAATACAGATGCTTTGTCTGGTGGGTCCCAGCTGTCAGGTGGAGGAATCATTATTTTCCGTGTAATAAGAAGGCACTTCCTTGCCGTGGCCGTGGACCCACTGTCGGCCTCTCCACGTGACCCACGTCCGATGGAAGCCATTCCTTGACCACATTGACCACGCCGCGCCGAGAGCACTGGCGGTGGGCGATGGCGAGGCCTAGGAAGGAGACAGCGGAGCCGGAAGACGCGGCGGTGGATGCCCACGCCAGAGGAGTATGAGGTTCACTGTTCGGCTGCGGTGTGAGGCTGCTGTCGCCGCTATAACAACAGGGTGTGGGTGCGTGAGGGATGGCCTGCCAGCGCCGGGAGTAGTAGGGGCGGTGAGGCCTCCAAGGCATCACAGCCACCACAAAGATGAGGAGCAAAGCGGCACGACTGCGCTGCTTTGGGCGGCTAGAGCAAGAAGACCAGAGGTTGAAGAAGCACTACAGCCGTTGGATGGACATCGTATGGTCACTGGAGCTAGAATCGTTCATATATTGAATAAAGTTGACAAAGGCTTCCGTCCCAGTCAACTCAGTAGGCCCACAAGTCAGCCTCCCACCAAGGTGGGTCCCAGCTAGCAGGGGGTATTCATTTTTTTGTGTGTAATAAGGAGGCACTTCCGGTGGGTCCGAGCTGACAGCGGGGGGAACGTTTTTTTCGCAAATACGGTGGCACTTCCTTGCGGCTGCCGTGGACCCAGCCGTCAGCTTCTCCACGTACAGTGCTCTTCTGATGGAAGTCGGTCATTGACCACATTGACCACGCCGCGCCGAGAGCACCATGGCGATGGACGACGGCGAGGCCTAGGAAGGGGACGACGCGGAGCCGGGGAAGACGCGGCAGTGGAAGCCCGCGCGGAGAGGAGTACGATGGTTCACCGGTTCGGCTGCGGTGTGAGGCTGCCGTCGCCGCAGAATAACAGGGGTGTGGGTGAGTAGAGGGATGCCACGCCAGCGGTGGGAGTAGTAGGGCGGCTGCGGCTGCAGCGGCAAAGACAGCCGCCACGGAGGCGGAGTAGGCGGTCCCGCGGTCTTGCTGGCGGCTAGAGCAAGAAGATCGAGATTGAGGAAACACGACGGCCGTTGGATTGACATCCAATGGTTCGTCTGCTAGAATCGTTGTTGATGTATATAATAACTAAAAAATCTTGCATACGCGTCAACTAAACAGCCCACAAGTCAGACCACTCCCTCTTTTTTAATAATTTATATATAGCTCATGGCAACTTCTTATGCAATTTATTGCGATCGTTTTTAGTTGGCGGGGCCAATTTCGCATATTTCTGTGGGTTCCAAACTATTTTAATACCGAAATGTCGAGCCAGATTTAAAATACTTTGAAGATATATTTAAATTAGGTTAATGTCCAAAGAAATAGGAATCTGAAAATGTGAAAAAATCAGAAATTATAAAGTAATTGCCAATTTGTCATCTGTTTTTATATTTACAACCCATTTCATATTACTTTCAAGATTTGCAGCGTCTTGAAAGAGTTGCGATCCATCGAGTAGAAAAATAAGTAGGCCTGGATTGGGTATTCTTCGAAAAAATAAACTGGGCTCATTTTCACAAAGAAAAATAGTGGGCTGGTCACATGGTGAACATAAAATATAAGCCTGGCTAGGCGGGCCACAACCAGTTCAAACCCCTCCCGTCTCAACAATACCAAACAAAAAAATACTGCTCGAGTAGCTACGTCCCTGGTGTCACGATCTTGTGCTGTTCTCTTGTCTATTGACTATATCGCTCACAATATCGTGGGTCCCGGATGTCGAGGAAAACACTAGGCGGAAGCATTTTATTTTTCCATCTGTTGGCGTGGTGGGCCCCTCTTGTCATCCTCTCCACATACTTCTGCCGATTCCTGTTGTTTGTTGACCATGTTGACAACGCGAGAGGGCGGCGCCATGCGAAGCGCACTCAAAGCGCGTGGGGCGTCGGCGTTAACGATTTAGGAGACAATTGGGCGATGCGTCGTCTGTTGGCGCAGCCACCGTGGAGGCGGATGCAGCGGTCCCTTTGTGCTGGTTTGGTTTTGGCGGCCGGAGGAAGACAGGATGAAGAAACACGATAGACTGTAAAAGCAACAAGAGTACTTAACAACCTTAATCGAAACCAGCGGGGCACTTAACAACCAAAGCTGAAAGCAGTATGAGTACTTATACAGGTTCAACCGTACAAAGCACGCCTCGAACAGTGCTACTTTGCCTACAGTTAACCAAGGGTGAGGCCGCCAAGCCCCCAGGACAAGGCCCAGGTGCCACCCCGCGCATCCACAACCTTCTAAAAGCGGCTTCATCTCGCAACGTGGTCAATAAAGAGGATATTCGCTTTAGAGCCATGGAAAAGCATGAACATAATCTTCTGTCCTATTCTCCAAGATGGACGGGCCTTCATTATTTGAGACCACCCATGAATAAGTATCTTTTCACCTCCAAGGGGAATTGAGTAGGTCGACATAAACATCATGTTGTGACCAAGCGCAAGTCTGACCCGACCATGGTCAGGCATATGTATAGGAACAATAGAACTCGGCAGTTCTGTTTCAAGAAGATCACAGTTGTAAAACTGTGTATAAGCAATAGTTTATGAACAACATATATAACAGAAAACAGCTCGTACCATAAGTTTCTTCGACACAGTTGGACCTGTTCAACGAGTGCAGCGATGCACACATGTCCCACGTGGCCTTCCACCATTAAAACGCCCCACAAGGACCTCAAGACGATCAATAAAGTGTAGGAACTTGTGGATGTCGATCCAGTCAACTTCAGTGCCATTAGTAACAGCCGAGTTATTACAGAGTAACAAACGAGCAGACTGCTTAACTCTAAAAAAACCTACACGTGCCACCAATTATAAG
Source organism: Aegilops longissima (assembly GCA_021605205.1). Lineage (NCBI taxonomy): Eukaryota > Viridiplantae > Streptophyta > Magnoliopsida > Poales > Poaceae > Aegilops > Aegilops longissima. The sequence continues at coordinate 602,413,391 of CM038677.1, read as the reverse complement.
AAAATATTAGTTAGAAGTAGCATATTCGTGAGAGATTCGTTGCTACTTCTAAAGTTAAATTGTGATTAGTTAGACAGAATAGGTGGATTAAGAAGTAATCGAGGCAACAAGCAAGAACCAGATACAAACCTAACATGGATGAACAATTGGAACGACGTCGGGGTGGAAGATCGCAGTGAAGATGAGACCGGGTTCTGCTATTTCCATCAACATTCGTGCGCCAACTTTCAGTCTATAACACTTGAGAAAGTTTATCCAAGTTCGGCCATAAAAAAGCAGCGATCTTCTTGGTTCATGAACCCAACTCGGAAGTAACATCCATGGCTTGTCTTCACTGTGACCATTAAACTAGTGTATTCAATTATGGCAAGGCCGGGCATCTTGAGTACATGTGTTCTGGCAGAGCAAATAATACTCTGCTGGAAAAATAATATGAAAACACAGCATGTTCAAAAAAACCCCACCCTCCCGGATAGAAAAGAGGATTCTAGGAACATACTGTGCGTGTTTCAAAATGTAGTGTTAGGATGAGAAGGAACAAGTGTGGCGTCTCGCCGAGGGTGCAGAAATATGTAGGGTACTCGCACTTTGGGCACTACAAATGAAACACACTAGATTCAATAGGAAGAAAAATGCATCAACGGCGGCGGCTGCCATCCGAGGATTACCTGCGACCAAGGGACTTGGATTTATCAGGGATGGATGAAGAATTCTTACCTGGTTCTCCATGAGAAAACCCTATGCAATCGCCGAGCGGGGGTTTTCTCTGAACAAGCAGACGAGGGAGAAGGGGATTCAGGCCTAGTGAAATATTGCCGCTTCGTCCATCCAGCTTACTGCTAAAGCTGGAAAGGGGGGTTGTGATTTGACGGCTCATTGGGCATTCTCAAGGGCGCTTCTGACCGGGTGTGTCTACCGTGAAGTTGTGCACTCTAATTTGTGCATATGGCACGTGGACCCGTTGCCGGTTGCCCCACATATCAGCGAAAGGAAGTAGAAAGACAGGAGTAACTAGTTACACATAAATATAGTTTTTGACAGAGAGATACTCCCTCTGTAAAGAAATATACAAATCTTTTATATCACAGGCTCACCTTGCCGAGAAATATACTCGCTCTGCAACGCACGGGCATTATGGGGGTTCAGCTGTTTTTATGGGGGTTCAGCTGAGAATATAATACTCAGATAGGCTCACGGTTCTGGACTTTGGGCCACTGGCCGACCCTGCATGTTTGGGGGCCCATGTGTTTTACCTCAGCGTTTTTCATATTGCAAGCGATCGGTACGGCGCTGGTTTTAGATGATGTCGCAAGGCGAATACACAAAATTGAATAAAGCACGACAGCTGTTGGAATGAAATCGAACGACAGTTCCTAACCAGCAATCAGAGTTGCAATTCTATCAACGATATACCATGTGATAAATAACACTGTCGTACTACTTATACACACATGACACTTGTTTCACCATGCCAGATTATTACATCAAAATCTCTCGGAGGATAGATCAGTTCGGCAGTTGCGTGCTGCTACTGAAGAATTTCAAAGTTGATTTGGACCAGCTCTCCTTGCTGAGAAAGTTTGATTTTGACATCATCCCCTACCGCAAGATATGCTTTAGATTTGAACCTTGACCATCCTTTAGCATCAATCATCATGCGACCATCCTTTGTACTTACGGTATATTGAGTTGGTTCATTCACACAAGGCTGCGCATGGTAAGAGAAACTTGGCCGCGGTCGCCCGGATTGTTGAACGACTCCCTCGTTGCTCTAGGAATTCTCTGTTTGCAAACAAGAAGACATACTCAAACAGTTAGATCAACACAATGAATCATGTGAAAAACACATGGAAAGAAAAAAGAACGAAGCACTTGGGCGGCCAATGCTTACCAAGAAGGTGGACATGTCGGTTTTTGTAAGGACTTTGGTATATGAAGTGCGAACGCAGCCCATCTGTTGCGGTGCACTGCACGAGCGGAGCAGCTGCAAGTGCAAGTGTTGGTGCAGTGCCGAAGCCGCCATCGCTGGGGAGATGGTGCTCCTTGTAGAGCTGGTGCCGTGTCGGAGCAGGTGCCGTGTCGATGCCGATCCTCCGGTAGATCGACCGATCTGCTTGACGCTGTCGGTGCCCAATCCTCACCGGATCGGGCGAGCTGCTGCATTGTCGATGCTAGAGCAACAGCGCCGGTGCTTGATCTGTGCGAGACAGCGACGATCGTGTCTGGTCTGCTATGATCAGCTTTCTAACTTGACTAGGATCCATGACCGTGATCCAGTTTTTTTCTTCATTTCTTTTAAACGCGAGAAGGACTAATTGTGGCATTTTTGTTAAACCAAACTACAGTTCATCATAGGGATTCAACTTGCACTCAGACAACAGACTGATCCAATTTTTCCAGTAATATAAGTGATGGACAGTGCCTTCATTGCTGACACGACATAAGAAGTGCAACCTGCAGAAATAGCCATCATAGAGCAAACCAAACGGTTTATTCTGTGATGAATGTCACATGGCAAAACCTGCATCATAAAATTGCAGGAAAAGAAAGAAAACATGACATTAAATCAATAAGATTTAGATAGTAAATCAATAAGATTTACTTGATGTGACACGAGCGAATCCTTACCAGGAAATCACTATGTTGAAGTACTAAACAGAAGATTGATCGTCCAACTACGCATGGCATGCAGGGGCCCGCCTACTCCCACAAGCAGGACAGTCCAAAGGTCGTGACAAATCATATGGACCGAACATCCATGGGACTGGAAATCCTGGTGGGTGCGATAAACCCTACAATGCATACATATATTGGAGTGTAACCATAATTGGTAAACCGTCCTCACAAAAAATATGATCTGGATACTTCAAAATTTACAGACTGAATTGAGTGGACAGACATTAACATAGATTGTTCACAGGACTGACCACACACCAAAAGCGGCAGTACTAATAAACAATATAGGGTTCACAAACACAAATCAAGTACTGAACAATAGTACTTACTACAGACAAGCAAAGTTGCACTAACTAACCTCTCCAGACTATTTCTTGCCACCGACCTATGGGATGAACTCCGCATAACTAACTAGGCCATGGACTTCGTGTGAGATGTCTACATGCACCATCACCATCTTGTCAACCTTGGAGAACCTAACAGAGTGGTCTTTCCACTCATAAACATGATGATGAAGATAGGCCGCATCAGATTTGTTGGGAAGCTTTACAAGAACCACACCCTTCGTACTCGAAGGCACAACCAGGAAATTGTTGTGGTCAAGTACAGCATCAAGAACACGCCTGACAACAATGCTACAGGAAAACACGAGTTCAGGACACGTGGTGACAAGGACACAGCAGCTGGATAGTTCAGCAGTAGAACTCATCATCAGGTCTTCCAGTTCACACGACATGACTTTGAGAACTTCATCTCCACCATGACCTGGTTCTACTTCAAATGCGAAACCATATTTTATTACTACCTCTGTTCAGAAATATAAGATGATTTTTGATATTATACTCCATATATGACTACATATACACACAGAAATGAGTGAACAAAGACACTAGAACATGTCTTCAAAGGCATGAGAGCAGAGGGATTACATGCAATATCCATAACACAAGTTACTGAGGCAAATATACCCTCTTAAAAGGTAGCATTGATGTTCATAAAGTACTCCCTCCGTCCCAAAATTCTTGTCTTAGATTTGTCTAGATACGGATGTATCAAGTCACATTTTAGTATTAGATACATCCGTATCTAGACAAATCTAAGACAAGAAATTTGGGACAGAGGGAGTAGTTGAAAGTGATCTATAAGAAATCAGTGTCAACCTCTCGCATGTTTTGGTCAAAAGAGGAATTTAGAACAGTCATTTGGCACACTAAAATCACATGCAAGATCACCCAGAAAGTTGTACTACCAGTACTAGTACTGCGTGTTAGATGACAAAACATGATCAAGATCGAGAAAAAGATCGTCAACAAGAGACATTACCTGGACTTGCTTAATGAGGGATCCCAGAGAGGGGGGCTTGGACAGGGCGATGACTTTGAGCTTGTCTGCAGTAGTCTCAGCGGGGTGCTTGCGCTTCTTCTTACCACGAGCCTCGACGGTTTTGGCCAGAGCCATAGACATCACGTCGGCCGGTGCTCTGGCATCCATCTAAGAGAGGAAGCTAAGAGAGAAGAGTGAAAGGAGGAACGAGATGAGGGAGAAGCGAAGCGAGTGGGGGTTTTCTTCAAGAGAGGAAGCTGAGAGAGAAGAGTGAAATGATGGTTGCTTCGTCCGTCCAACTTCTTCTTTGGAAAGGAGGGGTTTTGTGATTTGACGGCTCATTGGGCATTACTGCGGCGGTTCGATCGGGGTAGTCTACCGTCACTCTACTGCGGAGTAATTTAGTGCATGGCTGGTGGACCCAGGTGCTGGCTGTCACACACGTCGGTGAAAGTGAGTAATTTAGTGCATGGTCGGAGGAGGATCCGCACGGTAGAGCGTGTCCACTGTTTTCATTCGAAGAAAAAATGATTACAGCAAGCGTTTCCACTCTTACGATGGAGGAGTGCGAAACACGGCAGCCACTTGAACATACACAAGGCTCCTACTACTAGGCATGTGCGATGGTTCATCGTCGATTACACAATCTTGTTGCTAGTGTTGTAAGATATGGCGATAACAAATGATGTGCGCATGTCAACAACTCCTATATGTAACATAGTGCCGCTTTTTCGACTGTCCGGTCGAGAATGAACAGTGAGATCAATGTTAACAGAACTAGGTCCATAGCACGGAGAATGCGGTGCTACGATGCGCCATGAAACATGAACCATATGAAGCATGAATAGTGTTAGGCAGGGTGTATTAAGGGTGCAGGGATGGGAACAAAAGTTCCTTCTCGACCCACTTTTGGGTGTTTGGCGAGTGCATGAAGGGTGCATGAGTCCACACTAGTAGGTTGACAAAAAATACACAAGAGGAAACAACTATATTGAGATGAGAATGCAACCAAACACACCCACACGCTTTGTGCTCGGTGGTGATCTGCACCGTCTGAGTTTGATCCAACGGTCATGTTGCGCGAGACATGGACATGCCCATGCGAGGCGCCTAAACACCACCAAGTCCCTCTCGCTTCTCGGGCGCACGGCGTTGGTGATGCAGGGTGCAACCACCCGAGCCGCTCCCGGTCGGCGGAGCCAGCTAAAAGAAAGCGGCGTCAATGGCACGAATGGATTCGGTGGCGGAGCCACGAAAGGATTCGCCCGCAGCGGCGGCGGCAGCCCGCAACCCCTCCTTGTCCAGCTCAGCCCCCACCATCGCTGCGGAGACGGCTCAGCTCCTCGGAGATATAGGTGAAGAAGGAGACCAGGTCGAAGCCGCATCGTTGAAGTCGACCGGGTGGTCGAGCAGGTTTAACCCGACGGCGGTATCGTCGTCTTGGCACGACGGTAGGCATCGCGCAGCCGCAACACGTCGCGTGGCAACTTGGTTCACCAAGTGGCTGAGGCGATCTGGACCTCGTCACGATCGGCCCGCTTCGCGCTCCAAAGGCTCCCCGGACGGCCTATCGTATCTCCGCTTTACAGCAACGCCGCCCGGCGCTGGAGCATCTTTGTGGTGGACGCCTGCCGCTTTTGAAGCTCCGTGAACTTCCGCACATAACGGAGGAGCATGGCACTCCTCTCCTCCTTGAGCTCACGGAGCTCCACGTCCTTGGCCCTGAGCTCCGCATCCTTAGCATGGAGCCCCTGTGTCAGGTGCCTCACCTCGGACTCCGTGATCTGCTGCGCTGCCATGGCACCAGGTAGAAGCAATGGGGAGAGGAATCAAAGGGGGCGAAACGGGTGAAAGGCAATGCAATCTACGGGAAGGTGGAGGGAGCGGGGAATCTTTTGGTTTTCACCACGATAAAACACCAGTCTACGACTTCTCACATGAGGGAGCAGTGGGTTTTTACAGGCGGAGTCATCATGACTAATTGCTGCCGCGCCTGCTCCGTCAATCAAAAAATTAAAAATCCTGCCGCGCCTGCTCCCATCAATCAAAAATTAAAAATCCTGCCGCACCCAAACACCAGAGCAACGCCGCGGTGGATATTTAAATTTACATGCCGGCAACTAGATAAAAAGGGGTGAAAAAACAAATGTGGCAACGGCCTAGCTAATCGGTCGAACTAGCCCAACTAGCTAGCCACCGTGCTTCACTGATGTACTCGGAGGGGAGGTGGTCTTTCATGATTTGACGACTCATTTACTTGCTTCGGCGCTATGACCGAGGAGGACCCAAAAAACGCGCGGTAGGGCGTCCCGTCGGGAAGAATATGTCGTGCACCACCCGGAGGACCCGAAACAGCAGCGGTAGGGTGTGCCACGTCTCGCACGGAGGAAAAATGTGCGTGTAAAAATATACTGTATCAGACATAGTACCTATGGTTTGACCTCGGGACCCAGCCAGTCGGTCGAAAACACCCACTAGCCACACAGCTTCATCATGCAAGCGTGGCACGGAGGATAGATGTGGTTAGCTCCGTCTCGACCAGCCAAACATCTCTTGTTCTAGGCGATTCTTCTATTTTCCAAGCTTTTTTAGTTGTAATAACACCACGGCAAGCTAAGCGCCGCTCTTTGTGTGTGCCCGTGCAAAGGTTAGACGATGGAGAGAAGAGAGATTGAGATCGCAGACCTGGGACCCACCAGTAAGTGAGACAACGGTCATGCACGTGTTGACGAGGCACTCCCTCTACTGTACTCAACGCAAGTACTGTATAAAATCAAGTTATGGGACAAATCCAACAACCGTTTGTTTTTTCAGGCTATCGACTTACGCTTTGTAGTCCATTTGCCAGTTCGAATCTCATCTTTCAGATTTGTTAGTTTTAGGTCCAAATTTGATTAATGACAAGTGTGACCCCCGTGTGTTGTTCCGATATTTCAAGGTAGGATGGTTTTTTTGAACAAACACTTTGCGCGGTTAGACAAGTAGCATACGAGTTACACGTATTTTGCAAGTTCTGAACAAAATGACAGCGACATAGAATATCACATCCACCCATAACTTAGATCCTATGGTGATCGAGTTTTACACGTTGGAAGTGAGATCAATGGCTTGGGAGTAGTCTTTGTAATTATGTGCAATTTCCAAACTCTCCAAAGGTTTTTTGCAAATAAAACATTCAGGCCTCGTGTGTGCGCTGCATCTTGATCAACGGCTCCCGGTGCTCATATTAGGTGCTCCCCATAGCAATTACCCGCTACGGTGATATGAGCATCTAGGTCGTATGATCGGTGATCGATGGCACATGCGTAGTACTTGTACTTTCTGCGCATTTCCCAAACTCTATCAGCCGTATATTGCAAAAACATTCAAACCTCCTACTATGGGCCGTTAGATCTCAGTGAACTCGTATCATCATAGAATCTATGGTGCGGGAGCAGCTCATACTCTCCCATGCGAGAAAACATAAGGTGCTATCGCAACTTGGATGCTACGGTGATACGAGCTTGGAGGTCGTTTGATCTGAGATCAATGGCATCTGAGCGTCTTTGTGCTTATAGCGATGGCGAACTATTTTGGGGCTTTTCTACAAAAAAACCATTCGAACCACCGAGGAGGTGTTGGGTCACAAATCCAACGCCTCCGAAGAGCTTGTATCACCAAAGCATCTAAGGTGTGGTAGCACATGATATTCTTACATACATGAGAATATGATGTCCTCCTTCATCTTAGATGCTACGGTGATACGAGCTTCGAGGTTGTTGGATATGGGATCAAAGGGCATCTAAGTAGTTTTTGTACAAATTGTGTGCAATTCTCAAACTCATCAAGGTTTCCTGCAAAAATATTAAGACACATCATGTGAGTTGTTATATCTCAGATCTACAAGCTCCAAGCAACTCGTATCGGCATATAGCATCTAAGGTATGGGGGCACATGATATTCTCCTGGGGAGGAGGGGTGGGGGGATGCACAACCAATCGGTGGTTGGGAGGGTGGGGACAAATATAATCTAAACAACCCTAAACAGAGCTCCACAATTTTATCTAAGGTCATGGGGTTGACCCCCGACAATCATAGCTCCGCCTAAACACAGCATTTGCATGTACTGTAGTACTAGACTTAATATTCATGTTTCAGTTTCATGTTCATTTTAAATATTGAATTGAGGACCATGGATGTCTTACATTTTACTCCATTCGTTCCTAAATATTATTCTTTTTAGAGGCTTCAAATGGACTGGCACATACAGATGTATATAGACATATTTTAGAGTCTAGATTCACTCATTTTGCTCCGTATGTAGTCACTTGTTGAACTCTCTAAAAGACTAATATTTGGGAATAGAAGGAGTATTTTTGAATTCGTGTCATACATGCATGGTTAGGAAAAATAGATGCACTATACTTATTGGATTGTTGTTGTGTTCGTGTGTGCATGCGTGTGTGTGTGTGTGGTCATATGCTTGATACATACAAAGTTTTCTCACCTCCATATTGTTCATATTTTGAATTTGAATTTGCATTGGAAAACTTACTAGGGATACCATGAAATGTGAAATCCACGTTGAGATCACTATATCACAAACTCACTCTAATTCAACAACTCGTCATAAATCAATTACCACGTTGAGATTAGTATTTGCAAGGAAAATCTGGTATTGTAATACACATAGATTAGATTCGGCAATTTAAAAGGTTCCTTTCAGTATTCGGAATGGTAGGACCCAGGCGTACCAGCCAGGACCTTGGCTCATGTTGATCCTAAAAAACCGGGCTCGTGTCCTTCGGTGGCGTCGTGAAATACGCACATTAAACAACCCCAACCAGTCGAGCCTCGGCGTTTCAAGTCGAAATATCTGGCGGCCAGAATTCCAGCCCTAGGAAATTCCCTCATGTCCCGGTCCATAATGACCACCGATGAACAACGGAGGATGCTTTAGTAACTAGACAACGTTACCTACCATGTCGAAACGCACGGTTCAATTCCCTCGTTACACGCTCGTCAAGGTCACCGTCAACTGCATTGCCTAGTACTACTACTACTACATCGGGATGAGCACGAAATTGAGCCTGTTTGTTCGTGCCTAGTACTTGAGTTAATATATCGAGGCAATGCCTTTGATGCGGAGGATTATCCTTTTACTCTGCATATATAACTTGTCTGAAGTCTTACTAAGCAAAATGTTTGACCAAATCCTTTCTTAAGAAATACAACAGGACAGATGTATGGCTTGAAAATTTATTGCATGATGCAGGTTATGATAGTGTTTCGAATCCTAGATCTTAAATTTCAGAAAATCCAAAAGTGAGCATGGTCACATGATATGGCACAAATATTACTTCGTAAGATTTTTCTTCAATTCGAGATAAGCTGCTTATGACAAGTTGCACAAATGAAGAGCCAAGGTATATTGGAACAAAGACATGTCACGTTAAGGAGAACGCTTTCACTATTGAAACCGTGGGCGTTTACGTGCCGCCATGAGTCCCCGCTTCTCATCGGCAGGTGCCGTCCCAGCAAGCGTGTGAGTCGATGGGGCGTCGCGAGCGAACCGCTTCGCCCGGCTGTCGAGGGCGTCGCGAGCGAGACCGCTGTGTAGACTCACCGGGAGGCGAGCCCTTTGACCAGGCTCCGCCGCCCACCGTCGTCCCAACTGCTCCCACTTTTAATGTCGCCGGCGCCGCGGTTTAAAATCAACCCCGCACTACCCGGTATCGCTACAATCCTCTCTCTTCCTCTCCGATTCTCCTGTCGTCTACCTCCAACTAGCCTGACCTAAACGTACGCCATGCCGCATCACGATGGTCTGCCATTAGTGTTCGTTTCTGAGGAAGACACCCAGCCGGAGTCTCAAGAACATAAAGCGCTTTGGGGCGAGCTTGAACGGCCTTGTGGGAAGACGCGCGCTGTCCCGCTCCGCTCCGGCTCCCGTCGCCCCGACTGCGCCAGCGCCCATCCCCGTGGCATTGATGGGCTGGGAGCCGCACATTGTCGTCGAGCTTGATGCCACGGGGTTCCACGAGGTCCCCGCCGACTTTCACGCGCCCGTGCACCTGCCAGCGCATGCGCCTGCGCGTGCACTGACACGCATGCCCGTGCCGGTGCCCATGCACCTGCCAGCGCATGCGCCTGCTCGTGCACTGACGTGCGCGCCCGTGCCGGTGCCCATGCACACGAATGTCTCCGCGGCGCCATTGACGGCGCTTGTCCCAGCGGTGCAGTGCCCCCTCGGCGGCATGGATGGCGGCGTCGACCGCTTCCTTGCACCAGCGCTAGTCGCCTCCTCCCGCCAGCTTGACTTCGCTCGAAGTCCGGAACATTTTGGCCTTCCTTGAAGCTAGGCCAGCGTCCGGAAATCGCCAACAACGGCGCAAGGCGCCGCCGTCGCCGTCGGTCGATGGCCCGACGACACACGAGCATGGCGGAGGAGCCGCTTCCCACGCGAGGCGTCCCGCGCCGCCGCATAATCTAAATTTGCCATGAAAACGTTCGGATTGCCATGCTTAAAATCCGAGCGTTTATCATTCGTTTACTTTATATCGATCATCGTATAATTTAAAGTCGAGTCAGACTGAGCGAAATGTATGGTTTGATCGATTGAATGTTCTGCTAGAGCCGTATCAAATTAAATATAAAACGTCATCAAGCCACATGTATTCCTCGTCATCCAACGACATAGACTGCTTCAATGTCGAGCGCTCAACACGTTTAATGTGCAGTTAATTTCATGCCAAAAATAGTGCTAATCACATGACAACACGCAAATAATATCCTAGTAGTTAATATCCGCATGCACTTAATATACTTCCAAATTAACGTGCATTGCACGTACCTGTGACTAGTCACTGCTAGTGCACGTGAAACTGGTGCCGTGACTTGTGAAGGCGTCCAGATATGGTCAACGGCAACATCGCCCATGAGTTCTTCCTGTTTGCCGTCGTCTAAGCGCAGAAGGGAGGAGAGAGAGAGCACACATGGAACCCACCAGTAAGTGAAGGTGAATAGTACTAAAATAATATTACATGTTATCCATTAATTAGGCTGTGGTAATATAAAAACATTATGTGAACAAAGGGGGTACAACAAACATTGCTATTCTACATATGTTGCCTATTGACGTGCGGCTTGAAGGCCCGGTCGCATGTTCGATCCTCGTCCTTTATTTTTTAATTTGTATATGGGTCCAAGTTTGTTTCATGACATGTGGGCCCCTCGGTGTGTAGTTTCTAGCACTTTAATTTGTGGGTCGAAATTTGTTCCATTCCAAGTGGACTATCGGTGTGTAGTTTTGTAGTTTATTTATAATAATTAAAGAGAACAACATAGTTTTTAAACAATACCATGGTGCTGACGTTGAAGGTGAGAAAGGGCGTGCGAGAGAAGCGATGACCGAGCAGAGGAAATCAACTAGGGGAGTTGCGTGGGTTGCAGCGGTGTTTGGAGTAGTTGTGGGCTGAATGCTACGAAAATATAATCTAAACCGACCGGAATAAATGCCTACACAAATTAATCCAAGGTTGGAGTGGCAATGTAAATAGCTCCGGCTTTGCGAGGGATAGAGAGGTAGTAGCTTGAATGTGTGGAAGATACGGTGTGAGAAAGCGAGGTCAATCGAGAGACATATAGATAGAGAGACAAAGTGAGTGTGGTCTGACATTCATTGAACAAATATATATGCTTTGGAGAGATATTGTCGATTGAGCTTTTGGCAAGGGTGAGGGCTGTAAGATAGAGCTTGAGAGATGATCCAGATCACAGGGCGTGTAGATATATTTTGTGCGTGGGAGGAAGCAAGGTCAACCGATCACATAGGGTCGCCGTCGATCGAAAGAGTGAGACGGGTTGGAAGAGTGACCTAGATAGGCGATGTGCGTGAGAGAGTATATAATGTGAATAGGTCGAATTGGGATCAAACATGGTGATATATCATTTTTGTGCGAGAAAGAGCGAGGTCAATCGAGACATACGGAGAGAGAGAGAGAGAGAGAGAGAGAGAGAGAGAGAGATTGAGGCGTGGCCCACCATGAGGTCGAAAGAGTGGCGGCGGCTTGGATGGACTGACCTAGATAGACAATCTGTGAGAGAGTATAGAGTGTGTCGATCGAGGCCCTAACAGGGAGATATATCATTTGTGTGTGAAAGAAAACAAGGTTAAGCGAGACTCGGATAAAGAGAGCGAGATTGAGCGAGTGTGGCCCGCCGTCGGAAGAAAGAGTGAGACAGTCTCGAGGGTGACCTAGATATACAACGTCGTGCGTCGCACGAGAGGTTAGAGGCTAGATAGGCAATGCATGTATTTAAGCGAGAGGGTGAGAGGAGAGGGGAGAGAGAGCTCGGCATGGGGTGCAATGGCGGGTGTGTGAGGTAAATACATTTGGTAACAGAGTGGAAAAAGGGCTTGTGTAGTTGAGAGACTTAGAGATCGAAACATGGAGAGAAAGAATGAGCGTGTGTTGAAACCGATAGCTTCCTAAGGTGGTTAGGAGAGGAAGATTGACCGATCTGAGGAAGTATGTAGCGTTTGTCTTGGGGGGGCTAAAACAACATTTGAATGTACATAGTCTGAGACTTAATATCGATGTTTCAATTGGTGTACATTGTAAGATTTGAACCGAGGACCAGGCATACGGGTAATTATTTCGAATTCGTGCCATACTAAGTGTCGAAAAGTTGACATTGACTCAATTTGTTATGCTATTTTGTAGGTCATATGTTTGAATCCATCCAAAAGTTTTCTCACTACCATGGTGTTCATCATATACATATGAATTTGTATTAAAAAAGTAGCGTGGATACAGTGAAATGCGAAATCCACGTTAGAATTGGAGATCGCTACATGACACACACTCTTATTCAAATAACTAACTATGTGACACACACTCTAATTCAAATAACTAATTATGTGACACACACTCTAATCCACGTTAGCATGGGTACCGTTTGATTTTTTCAAATAACTCCTCATTAATTAATTTATAGTACTCCCTCTGTTCACTTTTATAAGACCTTGAAGACATTTCACACAATGTGCAAAACAGTTCATTTAAGTTATGCGAAACGACTTAGAAAAGTGGCGGATGGAGTATCTCGTTCGAATGACTAATTATTGCAAGGAAAACTTCGGGCATGGTAATACATACATATTAGTTTGCAAATGAAAAAGATTCGTTTGCATTCTCAAATGTAAGCGCACCCGGGCAGACCAGGAATGGGTCGGGGTGGACCTTTGGTTCACTGCTTTAAAGGCAGCTGCCTTTGGAGTCAGCGACATGTGGGCCAGCCACTGTTGGGCCCACATGTCATGGACACAAAAGGCAGTGCCTTAAAACACCAAGCATAGTCCTATCGGGGTGGTCGGCGTGTGTTAGGCAGACGCGTAGCACCCAACCACCCACCCCTCCTCCCTCCCAACTCCCCCCCCCCACCCCCAAAGGACAACGGCAAAACAAGTTCGTGCTTCCACGTTTGGATTGAATTATCTGGTGGCCCCAATTCCAGCCTGCAAAATCTCCCTTCTCCACCATCCCCTTCCGCCCAGATTGCTCAAATCCCTAATTAGCTGCCAACCCAAGCAAAGTTGAATCGCCCCTCGTCTCGTCTCTTTCCCCACCTCATGCGGATGGCGAGGACGAAGACGACGGTTGCGCTTCACCACCGCACCGGAGCTACCTCATCTATGCCCTCGTCCACCGCACCGGGTGGTCCACCGACCACGTCGGCCACCGCAACCGTCGTGCCTCACTGACACCGAGTTCTGCCGCATCAGGTGCACTTCACCGATGCCATCTCCCAGCTCACCGGGGCTACTTCACCGAGCACATCGTCGCACCTCCACCCCCCGAGGCCGTTGGGGCTTCCTGTGATCTCTTCCACCGCATCGTGGCGCTCAGCTGCCACTCAAGATCTGCATCCGTGCGCGGCCAATAGCGCTTGACATCACCCTCAACGGCTCTGAAGTGACCCGCACTCTAGCTAGGCGAGCATGCCCAAGCGCCGGCCCGAACTAGGTATCCACACATCACTCCCTTGTGCACTATTACGACGATGTTTGGATATCCTTTCATTGGTCTCTTAGCTTACACTCCTATGCAACTCGACTTTAACTCTTATTTCTTCTCGATATATCATCTGAAACAAGCAAATCCATTTTTAGCGAAGCATGGCGGTGCTACGGGATCTGGTACACATCACGCACCCGTATAACCTTGTAAGTATCATCCTCGATACAACATCAAGATCGATTCCACTTATTTGATCAACCATTCGCCGTGTCAAAAATGCGAGGGGATGCAAGGAGCACAAGGCCTGCACATCCAAGCAAGTGGTAACATGGACTTGTACATGGAACATCCCAAGCGCAAGCGAGCTGTAGTGAGCACTGTACAACAAGCTAGCGTAAGTCCACGCATTTCATTTCATTAGTACTAGAATTAGTGTATGATTTGTGTGCGTTGGCGGATCCACAATTCAAGTTACCAGGCGAACATTTAACTTAAAAATCTGAAGGCACTTGCACTCGAAATCAACATAACTTGAGAAATGTGAAGCTACATGCACTTTGAAAACCAGCTAATGATCCAAAGTAGTTCAGATTATAAACACTAAATGATGCAAGCACCAAAAACACAAAATGCAACATGGTGTACAAGGACTACAAACATGGTGCTGTACCTGCTTGAATTATTAGTTCTCCGGCTGAAAATATCGAAGTGTAATTGCACGTATAACCAGTCATGAAACTGCATATCAATATATCTATCCTGCACAAGTATGCCAATAGTTTCAAACAACAGATTAGAAAAGTATTTATGCTATGTTGTCATGATCTGAGGATTTTACGGTAGATGGCCTCGATGTTTCCTCAAGCTATGAAAATGCACTATAATTTGCTTGTCATCAATGCACGCAAATCTCTGTCTCTCTCAACATAGTAGATCATCATTAGACACTAAATCCTTCAATGAGCTTGCAAAATGCTTGCATTAGATCCCTCATTAGACACTATATGTTCATCACCGGGGAGCATGTAAAATGTTTGCATCAAATCCTTCATTAGCGATCTGTTCATTAGACACTTGAGGCTCAAGAACAACATGAGCTTGTATGTTTGCACGGAAACTTGATTAGATACATCAGATTCATCGATTCAGTTTTGATTGGGGAGTTATAAAATAAGTAGAAATTGGTTTCATTTTCTCATAGATTCCCTACATACAAGCAGTTTTACAACACCGTCGGTTTAACTATTGGCCAGAAATTGAAGAGTTGAATTAGATATAATCAGGGATGTGATGTACCTGCTCGTTGCATGCTACTCTTGCAAGCTGCGATTGTCCGTTTGCATAAACTCGATGTCATGCCGTGCTGCCGCCGCTGCCTCCCATGAGCTACACCCGGGTTGGATCTTCATCTTCTTGTCCTTCCGTTAAGCTTGAAGCCTGGCGACCGCCCTCAACGAGTAGCGAGGAAGTCTTGTGTCGATCTGTCGATGGCGGCTAGGTTAGGAGCGAACGAGATGGAGGCTGGAGCAAATGAATTGGGATTTTTCTGTTGTCGATCAATATGGGAGGCGCTTGTTTGGGCCGCGAGCCTGCTATAGGGCTTGCCTTGCACTTATGTTATTGGTCCATCCAAATTGAAACATTTTTCTTCATTTTTTACATTGCGTGCTCGTGCGTTGGGACGAACAAAACTAGCATGGGCCAACCTAGACGACTCAAACTAGGTGCACACTTTCCAGCCACCTAAGGCGGCGCCCATACCAGCCCCTATGGTGGCGTCGCCCTTTTGCGTGTATGATTGGATAGTGAAAAATATTCGATGGCGCTTTTGATTTACCCACAGAATGGTTGAATTGCTTATTTCTATGAATTGAGTTAGCCAATAATGTGAAGGATGCCGATCTTTTCATCCTATTGTAGATTGCTTAGATCTCGATATGCCAAAAGTAATCGCATGAAATATCTGATAAAAGCCGATGTGATGTGTTTGGCTACAACTAGTCGACTACCGTCCTCATATAACATATCAAGGATGCACCATCTTACAGATTAACCATTCGACTTACCCATGCGATGTGGGAAGAAAGAAGTATTGGGACTGCGTATCCAAGCAATTGATGACATGGACTCCCATACAACCTTGTAGCGAAAAAGAAGTTGCGGTGTGCTGTACAAAGAACTAGCGTAAGTTCGTTACCTGCTTCTCGAATTTTAGTTAGCCACTTATTGCAAAATTGTTCAATTACGTTTCTTGGCTTAATTTAATTTGGTACTAATTACATAATGGCACAGCCTGTTAATCATATTGTAGACTGCGCCTATCTATGTGTTTGATACTTACTGTTAAGAATTACCTATTTGCCTTAACTTAAATATCTACTTGTTTGTTTAACTACATTGCTGCTGCAACAGCGGGTTACAATGATGTTAATAACTACTTTTAAGCATCCAACTGAAACTCTTTAATTCCTTGTTTGCTTAACTGGTTTGCTGTTATAACTCCTAGTTGAGATGTTTTGCTAGCTTCAACTTTTCTGAATCCAATCAGAACTTTAATGGCAAAACAGGTTAGCCCAAGATCAAAGAGCGAGGTCCCCATGGACGTTGCATCATCCCTAGCAGTGGCACCGCCTAATCGTGCATTATGAATTGCCAACTCTGATGCTCTAGAGGCTAAACTAGTGGTAGAAAGAGATTACCTTACGCACTTAGAGATGATTGACATGTTGAGGAAGCAAACAACACAATCACAAGCGATACTCAAGACAACCATTAAATATTTGGTGGATTTCAAAACGAAGCAAGCTGAGACTGACCAGATTGTTAAGGTCCTGAAGGAAAAAAGGAAATATAATTCCTACTTTGTAAATCATAGGTGAAATGTTCTTTCCATAGTTGAATAACATTTGTGTTGTTTGTTCATGTAATCAATCAAACCATTTGTTTTAGAGATCATGTAATAATTGTTTTTTTTGTTTTTTGGTTTGTAATTTTATTTGAGCACAAGTCTGTATTAATTGATAAGACTCAGAGACATTTCATTTAGATTACTGTGCCAGACCTACAAATATGCCAATTGGGCTGAATGTGCATTCAACAATACTAGTAGTATAGATGGACCATAAGTGGCACGCATCGAAAAGGGCCAAGATGCTGGCTAAAAAAAGGATGTTGTTCTAGCCAAAAAAAGTACAGCGGCCTGGCTTATGTATGTTAGTTGATATTATTGATCCATATACTCTGTAAGTGTTTATATATCTGTTAGTTCTGTACATTCTTGGTTGATTGACTCGGTATTTGAATCTTGATACATCGCTTGTGTACATATCTAAATGGGAGTACACATTATGCTGCGTGTGACATTTGAGTTGGACATGAAGTGTTCCAAATATTCGAATTCACCTTAAAATGGATTCTAGTTTCTGAATTTGAGTATCGGCATTTGTAAACCATATTCATATATGACACTGGAATACATCTTTGTCGTCCTTTTGAAGATATATAAAAACACAGAGAATGATTTATATATATTCATATAGGAATTCAAAATGGATTCGAATTTAGTTGCCAGGGTAAACGTGGATGCTTATTGTCCCAAAATTCGAAAGAAGCAGCAAAATGTCCACTCCCACGTCGGCTGCCCGAAGCCAAGTGTTTGGGAGATGGAAATTACTGTCTACCCATTACGGACAATCCATCGGCCCGATTCCTTTGCTCTAAATAGGGGTAGGTTAGTAACTTGAATTAGGCGTGACACGACCGCCTCTGAGCCCATTCCGACACGGTGGGCGTCAAACATGGTGACAAAACACATTTGATTCAAGCTCGTCCGAAAGACCTTTGTTTCTCCTCCATTCCCCATTCATACGGTGGTGACAAAACAAACTCGACTCGGCGAAATCGATGTAGGCAAATATTTTCAATAGGGACAGGTTTGTAACTTCACTCGGGCGTGACACAACCGCCCTACACATCAGCCCCGTTCATACACGTGGGCGCCAACCACCCTCTCCTCGCTCGAAATCGCTCTGGGCAAATATTGGCGAGATCTTGAGATTACCGTCCTATCCCCAACCGACAAGACGTCCAAATTTTAAACGGGGGCTAAGTTCATAAATTTCCCATATCTCAGACGGTAGCGTCCCAAAACATGGTTCCCGTATCTCTCCTCCATTTTACCATTCATACACCGCCGCTAGAACACCCCATCCCCACACCAGCCTCCGTCCGCCACCCCATCCATCGCCGCCGTCCTCCACCACATCCATCGCCACCGTCCTCCTCCATATCAGAGCGCCTAGCAAGACCGCGTCATCCACTGCTAGAGATGGACCTTTCTCATCCACGGCGACGGACCAATAGCCTTGCATCGCGTCCTCTCGCTTCATCGGCGCCGTCGTCCTCTTTGCCGGGGCCGCTCACACGACCTTCTCTTCCACCGCAACGGGACTTATCCCCCGATGCACCCGTCTACCGTCACAGATCTGCTTCAACGCCACCGACAGCCATCGCACCCCGATGCCCACAGGCGCCGCAAGAGAGGTGGTACTTCATATCTCCTCAACTTTTGATCTCAACGGAAAATAGATCTTAACTTGGTTACTCTACTTTCTTTTCAGCTCTTAGAATTTAGTTCTTAGTTGAAGCAAACAATGGATGCTAAATATCATTTCTTTGGTTTGCGCTTCAAATCTGCCATGCTTGACCATATCTGGTTTAATAAATCATGCTTAGGGTTTAATTGATCATGTTGGTTCCGTGGTGGTTTCTTTAATAGAAATCGGAGGAAACCCTCTTTTGCTAAAAAATATGCTTAGAGGTTCCCCTTTTATGATCACTATCTGATCAGAATATGTGCTTCGTGTCATAATAACCTTGCTCCACCCATCAAGCTAAACAAGCTTAGTTGTTCAAATCTGAATCTGATATTATTAAAATAGAGTTGTTTAATTGGTCACAAAATGTTCCTAAATTAGTTTGAAAATGCATGTTACCGCTTGGGTGTGTATCTCTCTGGGTGCCCACGGTGGGCTGGCCCACCACAGGATTTTGGGTCGTCCCACCCCGATTCCCCTCTGTTACGCTCTGGCTTCGATCTCTACTCACCCCAACCTTTGCCTTGCCGGCAACTTGTCGTCCCAGACGGCATGACTCTAGAAGGAGGCGCCGGACTAACGGGAGGCCGGGGCCGCTAAGCAACAGCGTCACCGCTGCCGGCGCGCCGCCGTGCCTACCTTCCCGGTCTGTTCGGGGCTCGGGCATGCGGCACCCCAAGCCAACCCGATTTATCCTAAGATCGTCCTCAACACTCGGCAGACCACTCCTCATCACCCATTTTCTAATTGATTCATTACTCATTAGGCAGGATTGTCATTAGGGTTTGTTGTGTGCTCAGTGCTACCTACACTTAATGGTTCAGATGTATTTGGTAATCTTTAGTACCTCTAAAGTTCACGGGGTTTTCAAAATTCCGGCCCTCGGAGCGAAACTAGTCATTTTGGATTGTTGGTCGTAGTGACATTGACCCAGATTACTACTGCAAGCCAGGTTTGTTGACAATTTTACTTGTCTTTCTTATTCATTTGATATAATATCCAATTATTCACGTCGATTAGTTGCAAACAATAAGTGCTAGACAAACTTCTTTATTCAGATTTTGGATTGTCTCTTACTACAGTCACAATTCTGCATACTTGTCCTAATAAGCTCACAAGTAAATGATTGATTCACTACATCTATGCTTGCCTTGTCATATTTGTTGTCAATATTCTTTTAGGGTGGACCACTGAGGGAGTCCTGGATTAGGGGGTGTCCGGATAGCCGAACTATCACCGTTGGCCGGACTCCTGGACTATGAAGATACAAGATTGAATACTTCGTCCCGTGTCCAGATGGGACTTTCCTTGGCGTGGAAGGCAAGCTTGGCGATCGGATATGTAGATCTCCTACCATTGTAACCGACTACGTGTAACCCTAACCCTATCCGGTGTCTATATAAACCGGAGGGTTTTAGTCCGTGGGGCGAACAACAATCATACCATAGGCTAGCTTGTAGGGTTTAGCCTCACCGATCTCGTGGTAGATCCACTCTTGTACTACCCATATCATCAATATTAATCAAGCGGGAGTAGGGTTTTACCTCCATCGAGAGGCCCAAACCTGGGTAAAAACATCGTGTCCCTTGCCTCCTGTTACCATCCGCCTAGATGCACAGATTCAGGACCCCCTACCGAGATCCGCGGTTTGACACCGACATTGGTGCTTTCATTGAGAGTTCCTGCATGTGTCGTCGCTGTCGGGAAGGATGCCTCATCCGTCTTTAAAGACGGCACCGTTGCTAAAGGAGCTTTGGCCACCAGCCAAACTCTCCGGCTAAGCGGTTTTCTTATGACCGCTGTTACGGCGCCAGCGCGCACGCGATGACTTCTCGGGTCGCCGAAAGCAATCTTCACGTTAACTTCGGAACTTCGCCGAGCGGTTAGATCGATGGAGCTCTCTTCCTTAAGCGAACTCTTGGATCGCGCCATATCTGGGAGTCTCTGATTCTACGATCAGATTGGGCCTAAAACCGATCGAGAGAGATCAACTCTCCCAGGCTACCCACCACGTTCTTGTGATAGAGTAAAAATACGGCGATTCTTCACCTACCTTAAGGACTAGCTATGTCAGTTCACGACCCCTCCATGCGGATTCCCGGAGGGAGGACACCACTCAAGCCACGAACTTAAAGTCGAGGCAGCGGGCTAGATTCATTGGACAACTTCCAAGAACCCAAGCTTAGAGTTCGGAAACTTCTTGGCCCTGAGTCTTAGATCGGACGGGGTTGAATTTAATTCCACCGCCCACCCGGACATAGCGATCTATCCCAAATCCGGCAAGAGCCGGTGAAACAGCACATCATTCTTGGGCGATTCCTCCTGGTTATGGATAGGATAAAGGATTGCCGCAAGGAGGGCGCAATCTCATTCTTCGCAATAATTGCACGAACAAGGGAATCCTAAGCGCCATAAGTCGTCATGAAATTACAACGCGCTGACTTGGCGTCCATAGTACGAAATCTTTGCGCCATGGAGGCGCTGGAAAACCGAAATCAAATTTTGGGATAATCCGGCCCCGAATACGACCCTAGTCCAAAATAAAAGGGTGCATCATCACCAGGCACATGGGTTACATACCAAAAAGCAAAAAACCCCCAAAGGGCATGGAACCGTCTTTGGAGGGATGGCTCAATGGACCTGCAAAATTATAACACGAGGCGCCACTCCAACTCATAGCCTTAGAGCATGTTGGATACTATGGCGGTGGCCAAAAGTGGCGAAGAGCTCTTAGCTCGAGCACCAGCCAGCAATACCGATGCAGTAATAACAGTCTTGAGACTTCGCATCAAATAATATGCGAAGCGAACACTCCAGCCTTGCGAAGTCTACCAAATAGCAACAATAAATCCATGGGTGACACGGCTATTACCTTTAACGCCCGTGTGAACCTAAATTCGAACAGCCCGAGCACCAGCCGCATTGGTCCTCGGTCCAATAGTGGGCGGCTTTTGCCTTACCAAGGTACTCATTGGATGGCGGCAGAATTAAACCTCATCTCTGAGAAACCCTTGAAAAATGGAAATAGGCGGAGCCGCATTGAGCAAAGCAGCACAACCTTTAGAGGAATAATCCCGATCGGGAAGCATCTTTGTCAGGGAAAGATCACACTTGGATGTGGTGTTGACGCACCGGACAATTATAGGTCCGAGGAGGTCACATTCCAAGTGGCCCGTTCAGCAGCGGATATCACGCTCTATTAGGCGAGAGGCATTCACAATTTTTCAAGCTATACCCCATTACGGGTACATGAAGCTCAAAATGCCCGACCCAGCAGATTATCACTCTCGCTAGTGACCGGACATAGCGCTCGCGCCAAAATAAAACAACCGCACTTGCCCTTGAGGCACTATCAAAGCCCTAGCGGCGGAAGAACTCAACTGCGCTGCGCTCCACGGTGAAGCAGGGACGATGTGATACTCGATAAGAGATCCAAGTCCACCTCTTTTAAACCGGCGGATGAAATAGCCAAATTCCAAGTCCATCCAGCGGACCCTACAAAGATGGCCTCCATCGGGCACAATTAAACCCTGATGTGGATGCGCACTATGAGAATTCCTCTGAAAATTGGGACATTTTGCTGGCACCCTTCGGACATGCCGGGAATCTCACGCCGGTGGCGAAACACAGCCTAAATATCCTAAAAGTTCAAGCCCGTCAAACAAGCTCTTGGCGTTTCTCCGAACCCAAGAGACAGGCCATGGGAGAGGAGCTAGCCAAACTATTGGAGGCGGATTCATCGAGAGATATTAAACATCGGACTAGCTAGCAAACCAGTAATGGTACCAAGAAGGACAAATCCTGGCGCCTATGTGTCAATTTTAAGGACCTTAACAAGGCTTGCCGAAGGATACCTTCCCCTCCCCACATCGATCAAATTATCGGCGCTACCGCGGGACACAATTCATTGTGTTTCCTCGGCGCATACTCGGCTACCACCAAATTAAGATGGCGAGCAGACCAAGCCGCAGCGGCATTAATCACTCCATCGACCCATTACGCTTCAACACAATGCCCTTTGGGCTCAAAAACGCCAACGCAACATATCAGCGCATGATTCAGACATGTCTGGCAAACCAGATTGGCAAAACAGTGGAGGCATATGTAGACGATGTGGTCATCAAATCCAAGCATGTCGAAACCCTAGTCGACGACTTGAGGCTCACATTCGATAATCTCCGAACATATGACATCAAGCTCAACCCGAAAAAATGCGTTTTTGGCGTACCAGCCGTAAAGCTCTTGGGCTTCATTGTATCCTGTAGAGGAATTGAAGCAAACCCAGCCAAGATCCAAGCTCTGTCACAATTGGATATCCCAAAGACCTCAAACAAATACAAAAATTGACTGGATGCGTGGTGGCTCTAAGCTGCTTTATCTCCCGCTTAGGAGAAAATGCATTACCCCTTTATCGCCTCCTCCGTATACGAACACTTTGAGTGGGCCGGATGCATACATGGCCGGACTTCGAAGAGATCAAAGCCATATTGGCAACAAATCCGAGTCTGGCGCGCCCAACATGGGTGAACCAATGCTATTATACATTGCAGCAACCCATCAAGTTGTAAGCGCGGTGCTCGTTGTCGAGCGAAAGCGTCGGACACAAGTTCCCTCTCCAAAACCAGTTTACTACGTGTCCTTGTCCTAACTCCATGCAAGTCACGGTACCGCATTATCAAAAGATAGCATCGCGGTGTTCATGGCATCCGGAAGCTGCGGCACTACTTTCAAGAGTGTTCGATAAGAGTAACCTCTGAAGTACCTCTTAATGACATTATAAACAATCGCGATGCAGCGGGCGGATTGCTAAATGGGCCATTGAGCTCCTCCGTTCGACATAACCTACAAGCCACGGCGAGCTATTAAATCGCAAGTTTTGGCTGACTTAATCGCGAATGGATGAAGCCGAACTCCTAAAGAGCGGCGCATATTCAATGGGATCATGCGCCGATGGCTCCAACATGTTGGCTGGCACGGGGCTGGCGTCGTTCGGCGTCCCCAACCGGAGATACATTACAATACATACTTCAAATAATGTACACGGACTCCAACAACGCGGCGAATCTGAGGCCCTTCTACATGGTCTCCGGATGGCGGTCTCCATGGGCATTCAACGCCTAGAGGTGCGCGAGATTGAACCTCGCGATATCCCAAATAAATGGGGACTTTGATGCCAGGATCGAAAATGTCAGCTTATCGCAATGCCGTCCTAAAATGTCAGCTTTCGGTTTGAGGGCTCGAATTTCACCATATAGCCGGGATAACAACCGGGCAGCGAGCGTGTTAGCGCGCATCGAGCAAAAAGCGATGCCGTCCCCCAACATCTTCCTAGAGGCTTTTCAAGCCATCCGTATTATGGGAGGAGAGTCGGAAATAACAACCGGACCCAACCACCGGCCCACACGAACATTCCGACATAGTTGGTGGTTCCGCCAGCGAAATAACACCGTCATTACGCAATAATGGCAGTCATTGGCCGTGGGCTGAACCATTCTAGCCTACCTAACTAGGCAGGAACTTCCGAAGGACAAAAGCGAGGCCCGCTGCATAGTGCGGCGGTCTAAAGCCTATAAGGTCCACGAGGAGAGCTTTATAAGAAAAGCACAACCGAGTCCTTCAAAGGTGTATCTCCGAAGAGGAAGGCGGAATCTCTGGCTGACATTCATGCGGACTCGGTGGGCACCATGCCGCAGCCCGGGCCCTTGTAGGCAAGGCCTTCCGTCTGAGGATTTTATTGGCCGGCGGCCCGGCGAGCCTTCGGGACTTAGTCAACGATGTGTCGGTTGCCGGCTCTTTGCTAATCAAAGCCACATGCCACCCACCGCCCTCAAAACTATACCCATCACACGGCCCTTCGTGATGCAGGGGCTTGACATGGTTGGACCCCTTAAAGGAGGAACCCAAAAGAAAAAATACCTATTGGTCATGGTGGATAAATTCACCAAATGGATAGAGGCCAAGCCTGTAAAGACGGCCGAATGCAGACCGGTGATAGACTTCATATCAGGGGTAGTACACCGTTACGGTGTCCCCCATAGCATCATCATTGATAACGACACGAACTTAACGGCCGACAAGGTCAACCTCTGGTGCAAAAACATGGGCATCAAGCTCGACTACGCTTCAGTCTATCACCCCAAAACTAACGGTCAAGTCGAGCGAGCAAACGGTCTAATCATGACCGGCATTAAACCCAGACTAGTGCGGTCTCTCAAGGAATCTAACACGCACAGGGTAGAGGAGCTCGACTCCGTACTTTGGGGGCTGCGGACCACGCCGAATCGCACTACCGGATTCACACCATTTTTTATGGTATCTGGCGCGAGAGGCAGTTTTGCCTGCGACATAATTCATGACTCACCTCGCGTGCGCATGTATGAAGAAAGAAGCCGAGCTCGATCGGCGGAGGACAGTTTGGGCGCCTTGGAGGAGGGCGCGACGTGGCAAAAGCTCGTTCCGCATTCTATCAACAGCGAGGCTCGAAGATATCAAAGCGGGGAAATGCGGGCCAAAGCTTACAATGTTGGCGAACTAGTTCTCGCTGCCGGACAAGAAAAAGGACAAACTCAAGCCCAAATGGGAGGGTCCCTTCATCATCGACCAAGTCCTGACCGGCGGAGCATACCGTCTGCGAAACGCATCGGACAACCGACTCGAGCCTAACCCATGGAACACAGCCCGTCTCCGAAGATTCTACGCCTAGCGCCGGATTCTGAGTTCGTCTCCTTCCTCCGTCTATATTTTATACTTTAAGCTGTCTTTTATTTCTCTCCTTCTTCCTCCTTTTTTCCGAAGCCGTTAAAGGCTCGTTTGCGCGTGTTCTTTACACTTGACGCTATCCGCGCATTATACACAGGGGCTTCTTTAACATAAGCTTATTTATACGGGCTTTATGCCCAACACATGTGGCACACTTCCGCATGTACCTTCTATTCACCATTATATGCATCTATATGACTTAAGTTTTGGCCAAGCTGGGTTGCCTGGCTCCTGTGCTTACCCTCGTTCCCGATTGTTCGGCTAGGTGGTAAAGGAGCACCTCTGCGATTATTACCGCCGGGTCAGCCGGACGTGTACCTCGAGCTGGGTGAAGCGGAAAGCTAAGCGTTCTTAAGGGAATATTGGGTCGGTGAACTAAAAGACTATTTTTCTTTTTCATTTATCTGCCCCGGATGCTTTTACCTTTTTACAGTCCGGACATGCACTTTAGGGCATGCCTCCCGAGGAAAGGAACCCCTAACGGAACTATTCTCCTGGAAGATGTTTCTTACTAACCATGTAATATAACATAACTAGTTGAGCACTTGTCGATAAAGCACTCATGACCCCTACGCTTTGGTCTCCACGCATGCCCGGTTTTTACATAACGCGAGGGTATTCGGACACACTCCGGACTATTGGGTCCCGAGGTTGAAGCGAAAAGGTCCGCTTCGACAAGCGATCTACAAACCAGCTAGAAGGCATTTTACATGTCATTTTAAATTACATAGTCAAATAGACTGATTGTATTCCTCTTCAATACCATCTAATAGGCTGTCTAGTTTCTGATCCTGCTTTGGGAACACTGCGCCAACTCTACTTGGCGTACACTAAGCTCAAGGAATCTTCTTCCCATCGGGCCCCACAGTCCGACCTCGGCCAGTGGTTTGGGTCCGCCGTACCAGCGTCTTCACCATGGCCCGAGCCTCCTGGCGCCTTAACGACATGCCGATATCTTCCATAGCGGAGCGCCGCCGTGCTCCTGAAGCTTCTCTGCAAGCTCTCCAAGGCCCTCGGGCAGGGAGATAGATAGCCACAAGGCTTGGCGGCGCCTTTCATCACTGCCGAACTTCGTTCATGCGGTTGCAATAGCTTCGGGAAGAAGGTCACCCGTGGAACCGGGCATTTCCTCTGCGGGGCGACCCATGAGCATACCTACGAGACATAACTTTCATTAGTTGACTTCCTCGCGAACTCTTTTTCAAAGTTCGCTCAAGCACTTACTATAA
Organism: Aegilops longissima; assembly: GCA_021605205.1. Classification (NCBI taxonomy): domain Eukaryota; kingdom Viridiplantae; phylum Streptophyta; class Magnoliopsida; order Poales; family Poaceae; genus Aegilops; species Aegilops longissima. Next base: position 602,386,808 of record CM038677.1, on the reverse strand, counting down.
ATGCCGCGGCAGAAGTCACCGATTTCTCCTTCACGGAGTCAAGCAGCTAAACACGAACATCCTTTAGTTCCTCACCCAGTGGGTGTTGGCATCTTGGAGATTATTTTCTCTTGCCTCACCCTTGTAAGCACATTCTCGCTTGACCTTCAAGCTGGCGCAAGAGCTGTTGCTTGTCCGGATCTAGTCGGCGCCATCTGCAATATTATTGTCAGATTTACACACGCCGCACTTCACAAACTATTTATCTTTTGAAGCATATATTACCAGAGGGGGTCTCTGTGGCTCCCCCTGTAGCGGCTAGTGCGGCCTCAAGTTGGGCCTTGCATTCTTCAAGCTCCTGGGACAGTCGGGTATTCTTTTTTGTAAGATCATGCATAACAAATGATCCTTAAATCAGTTATTCTAACTATTTTAAGTCTCGGGGGCTACTGGCATATATAACCGTCAAATTTCCTCACCCGTATGTCCTTTACATACTTCTCCGTGGCTCTGGCTAGACCATCTTGAGCGGCACAGAGGTGCGCATCTCCCGAGTTGAAGGCATTCAATGCCTCTTGGGAGAAACATCGTCCTGAAGAACCTGTCGGCGGCGCTTGTGATTCATGGCACTCTCCACCTCGGAGTTGGTGGCGGACAATCTGTCGGCATCCTCTGCCGGAGGAGCATCCGGCCTTGCGCCTCGTGCTTCGCCTCCGCTTCGGACCCGGCTTTGAAGCTTTGGCTGGCGGAGGCTCGATTAGCAACCTCTCCGGACACGATCCGGCGCTCTTTTTCCGAAAAGAGCACCAGCGTTAATCGCCTTCCGGAATCAATCACAGGAATATGGTGACGCGCCATACCGTTGCAGTGGCGTTTGATCCGGAGCGCACTTATTTTTTAGCTGGGGGCCGTGCTGCCTTGTTGGCTAGCCGCGTGAGCTCGGCCTCCTGCCTCGAAGGCACCCTGCGAAACACCATTGGTATCGGTGATAAAAATAAGCACGGATGGGTCATTATCGAGTATTGGGACCTCGGTCTCGATTACACAGAAATTGGAAGTATTCGGGGTAATCGGCGTAATGGCAACCAAGGCATTATCGATGCTCGGTTGGTGAAATACCCCATCAATCAGCTCCACCAATATGTCCGGATCCTCTTGGGAGGCGGATCGAGAACCGTTCGGATCCTCGGGTTGTGGAAGGTGGGCTGTTTATGTCTTTTCGGCTGGCGCTGTTCCTGCGTCAAAATCAGAAAATGAGATACCTAACCATGGGAATCTGGATCGGATGTGCAAAAAAAATGTCAGCTTACCCAGCTTGAGGATTGTTCATAGAAAATCTGTTCAATGGGTGACGCGGAGAAAATCCTCCTCTTCTCCCTTATGCAGTAGCGGACAAGATCTTCACGGATCGGTGACCGATCCCGACCCCTCTGGCCATGGCGGGTGGCATCGTCCTCCCGTTGAAATCCCACATGGGGTGGCCCCTATCTTTGGGCGGCTGCACCCCCGCATAATACATGTGGCTATGACACGATCATGGTCATCGGAATGAGCTAACAATCTTATTCGGCTCATCGGGTAAAAACGTCCTGTCGTCTTCCTTACGGGGGCTCATGGCGCCAACTCAGGCGTTTCTTCAAAGGAGCATTGCTGAACTCCGGGAGACCGATCCGAACAGGATCCGGCAGCGGGAGGTCTTCTATATAAAACTATTCCGAAGGCCAGTCTTCGGACGCCTTCTTCGGGGTTCGGATAGATATCCGGTCCGGCGATCGCCACGGCTCGGCTCCGCCCATGATATATTGACCCCTCATGAGAGCGGGGTACAAGGCAGAATAATCTCTTCCACAGCAAAAATGAGCCTCAGCGCCCAAGAACAGTTCGCAAAAGGGCCACGAAGCCCGCGATGTGCAAAATAGAGGCAGGCGTAAGGTGGTGCAAGCGGAGGCCGTAGAACTCCAAGAGCCCCGGAGAAAGCGGATGAATTGGAAATCGAGTCCTCTTACTAGATAAGAGATAAAGCATACCCGCTCTCCATCGGAGGGATCGGGGACACTCTTCGCTTGCTTTCCGCCCTTATAGGTGGCGAGTCCGGCTCGAACCGGAACCATGAAGGCCGGGGGAAGAAATCCCTTGGTTTGGAGTGTCACTAGCTCGCTATGCGGGACTGAGCATCTCTCCCAATTTCCAGGCAGAGGGCTGGGAGCGCGAGAGGAGGAGCCGTGTCGACTGTCCATGATTGAATGGATTTTTATCAGAGGCGCTCCGATGAAAGCTCGCGGAGGGAGGATGGCGTGCCTCGGATCTAGATCCGCGTCCCTTTTATAGACAGCTCATTTGCGTAGCTAGGGGGATAAGTGTAAAAATACCCTGGCTTTTCGCATTCATTCAACACGTGGGAGATGGCCATTATTGGGCGTGGAAGCCAAGGAGCGCAGCATTTACCATAAGCCGGACACTATTCGACAAGTATATGGAATTTGGAGAAGAACCCGCCTCGCAATGCCAAAGACAATCTACACGACGGACTCATTGCCATTGAAGCCTAGTTCGGGGGCTACTGAGGGAGTCCTGGATTAGGGGGTGTCCGGATAGCCGAACTACCACTGTTGTCCGGACTCCTGGACTATGAAGATACAAGATTGAATACTTCGTCCCGTGTCCGGATGGGACTTTCCTTGGCATGGAAGGCAAGCTTGGCGATACGGATATGTAGATCTCCTACCATTGTAACCCGACTCTGTAACCCTAACCCTATCTGGTGTCTATATAAACCGGAGGGCTTTAGTCCGTGGGGCGAACAACAATCATACCATAGGCTAGCTTCTAGGGTTTAGCCTCTCTCGATCTCGTGGTAGATCCACTCTTGTACTACCCATATCATCAATATTAATCAAGCAGGAGTAGGGTTTTACCTCCATCGAGAGGGCCCGAACCTGGATAAAAACATCGTGTCCCTTGCCTCCTGTTACCATCCGCCTAGACGCACAGTTCGGGACCCCCTACCCGAGATCTGCCGGTTTTGACACCGACAACCACCCTGTTTCTAAATACTGGAACCGTAGACATGAGTGAATAGTATTTCTCTATGTGATCTCTTCCATCATGTGTGGGTAATGAACACTGCATTGTATAGAAAAAAGTGTCATTTCCAGCTTTTACATAGGTTTCGATCTTTTACATGGAATACAATCGCCTACTTGCTTTGTGTGCACTACCAACACTCCACCCTTGAAGCTAAACATTCGCCACTCATAATTGCTTAGTTTATTTGTTCAAATATGAATTTCATATGATTCTAATGTTCCTACTTCAGTTTTGAAATGTGTGCACTGCTTGTTATAGAGACATAAGGGGTTTGTATTTACGTGTGTGGTCAAAGTCGACACTGGTTGGGAGGTGAACTTTGCGTGTCAGGGGGTTTATAGGGAGACACTCTCGAGTTGAATCCACAATGCATTCCATAGATAATCTGACTACTTTTATGTTTTCATGAATCTCAGATTCGAGCAGAATCATAATGATTATGAGCTTGCGCATGAAAAGAATAAAGCGAGAACAATGCCATGGCTGTCAAACTTGGCATTAAGGGACTGAAATCAAGTCTGGATGCAATGCAATGCAAACGCACTCCACCTATAGATTCATGCTCAGAATATGATCCTAACAGTGATTCTAAGCTAGAGGGAGACCTAAGTCAATGTAGCTCCCTAGTGGAGGAGTCAGAGGAAGATGCCCTATCTTATTCTCCCATAAAGGTACTTGCTCTAACTTTCCAAGGTTACATTGCTCGCACATATCTTGCAACTCATGCTTTGCATTGCTTCTACTTTGTTGAACTGCCATTAGCTTAGTTCACACATTGTGTATGTGAATCGCCACCGCCTATCCATTTTAATTACATATTCCATCGTCATCATACCATATTTATCCATTCAAATGTTGTTCTTGTGTATCAGACGTTCAAAAGGAAGAGGGTGATTGCTGATCGTGGAGGAGCACAAGAAAAGTATTTGGAAAAGGTAGTGGCACCTAATAAATCAAATAGCCCATTAGGTGTAGTTGCAATATCACGACCCACAAAATACCCCAACTCTAGCGAGACTCTAGCCCTACTACTTTGGTCATCTCGATGCCCCAACTCAGCAGAACCCAAGCTGCAGCAAAGCAGTATGATTATGCGGTTGACATAGCACCGGTTATGCGACATAAAACCCCATTCTAGCAAAGAGTACACCAAATCCGGTTGCCAAATCCCTTTTGAACGGAGAGAGCCCCAATTGCAGCAAATAGGACCCTGTTCCATTTCTTCCCGCTTTAGAAATGCAAGCTTATGTTCTTGGCAGAACTTTGTGCGCATCTTTCCTTCATGGAAAGATTATACCGAACACATAACAATTTCCGGTCTTCCTCCGCAACTTACGCTTAAGTAATGTACTAATGTTATTCATGGTCATTCTGCATATGTTTACGCTAACGAAAGACACAATATTTCATTCTTTTAAATAGGCAAGGAGCAAACTGGATTGTGATGACGAGCAAGGGTTGGTTGCACTTTTCAAGCACTCGTTGATGAAGTATTGTTCCTACGAGGCAAGCGCGCCGATGGCAAGCCTCTGAGCGAAATTTCTGTAAAGTCTCGGTGCTACATTTATCCGACGGTGGTGGAATAATCTTGTTACACATTGGTCTCGGCTACGCGTAAGGTCTTGTCTATGATATCACATCACAATTTGAACTACTTTTTTCTACATTTGCCTTAATGTCTCACTTGTCACGAAAACTATTAGCGAGAAGAACATTCATTCTCAAGGGACCACGAATCTACAACTATCTTTGCACCTTGCATTGCTCTTGTGAGTACCTCTTGCCTGTATGACCTGTATGACCATACTTACTTTCATAGTTGTTTGATTATGTAGCATCACTGCACATGTTAGCCTCGTAATCGTCCATTTGGTGGACATTATAAGATCTGTTGTGGTTTTGTCACGGTAGATGTCCTCATGAAAGGACTTAGTCGTGGAGCCATTGCTACAGGTTAACTTGAAGGGGTTAAAGCGGACGCAAAGACACAAGAGTTATACTAGTTCGGCCCCTTCAATGAAGGTAAAAGCCTACGTCTAGTTGTGATGGAATTGATGTGTTCTCGATGACTAGGGAGCAAATAAGCTTCGCCTAGGCCTCGAGTTGTTGTTGTCTCTCCTTGAACACGCCCGGTGCGTCCCCTTATACACGGGTGGCGCTTCGTCGGTTGGAGAATCCCAATCTCCGGTTCATACTCGTATCCGGGTTGGTCTCTCTCTATTCCTAACTTACGGTACAAGTTTACATACCGGGCGGTTTACGGCTGAGTTCTAAACCGACTACGAGGCCTTGGGCCCTTACTTTCATGCCTCTTGGGCTTTTACACCGTTGAACTATTGATAAAGTTAACCCGGCCCAGATAGGCCGGTTTACACCCAGTAGTAATATCCCCAACATTAGGCCCCAGATTGATTTGAACAGGTTCATGTCAATCCTTGATAAAAAAACCTTCATCTTCAAATACCTTCTTGAAATCGTTGAACCGCCGTGATGTCACCTTCTCCGTTTGCTGTAAACCGGCATGACGTCCCCACAAAAATAGCATTCACGATATCTTCTTTGTTTAACAGATCCGCAATAATCGAGGCGACAACTCTGCTTCCTAGATTTGTGGTTCCTTGATTCACGCGCCTGACACAGGTATCTTGCCTTATAAATAGGACCGAAGGGTCATTCCTTTTCTCCCCTCTGTTCCCTTTCTCTTCGTCTTCCTCGCGTCGCTAGCCTCGGAGCTCCGCCGCCGCCGTCGACCTCTGCACGTCTTGAGCCCTTTGCATCAACTTTGAGCGCACGGAAAGCAGACTCTTCCACATCTCCTCAACTCGGGTAGGTCCTCGGTTCCCTCGACCTAGATCCGTTCTAGGGTTTCTTGTTCTTGCTGTGCTCCATGAACTGTTCATGCTCATACCAGACTCCTGGATAGATCTGCGACACCTCTGATTAGTAGTAGATTTTAGCATCCGCCTGTAGTCTCGTGCTCACGTCCATAGATCTCGCACATCATCTCCTGCTCATTGCATCAATACTGCTCTGCTGTATTCCTTTTTGGATATTTTTCTTCTTTTACGATCGGCTTGGATCCTTCGTTGTAGAGAAATCTTGCAAAACCTGTTTCTGCACACTTAGCCGTTCGCAACCTCAATTGTTTTCAATATTTAGACTTTAGACCAGGCGGTTTAACTTAACATAGAAAAATTAGATAAACGGTATACACCATTAGTCCCCTTGTTGAACCGCGAACTCCTTAACGGACTTTATCGCTTCATAGAACTCGGTTTAGATGTATTTGTCTCGATTTAGCATTGTACACGGTTCTCTCTTTGTCCCAACACATTTCTTGAACGGATTTATATTTTTGTAGATGACCAAACAAGTATATGAGTGCAAGCTGGGCTCCTTCCGTGTCACGGAACTCAATTAAACAATCTGGTCTGGTGGCGCTTTAGGCGGTAAAATACTATCCATTGGAGGGTTCACGGCAAGAATGTCACCCACACCTCAAGAAGGAGAGGTTGTAGTTTTCATGAATCACCTAGCCGGGGTTTCAATCCGCCCGGTTCAAAATTTTACGGGATGTGTTAGCCAATTTTCAACTCCGTCCACAAGATCGGGCCCCAATTACGTACCAATATTTGTCACTTCCAAGTGCTCTGTGAGGCATACTTTCAAGAAGAACCTCACAGTTGAACTGTTTAGAGATCGCTTCCATCTAAACCGCCGCACAGAATTCAGCGGCGGGCCCAACACAGAATTGGGTGGTGTGGCGATTCAAAAAGAAAGGAGGTCACTTATCCTCATGTCAATGTGCATAGCCACCCCAAGGAATGGAATCAAACATGGTTTTATTGCAGAGACACTTCACCTGCCAATGAGAATCCTTTGCCCGGTTTTTGTCCAATGAGCAGCCCACGTTTGCACCTTGTCATCTCCTGTTTTATCTTACTGATGTGGCTGATGATATGAAAAACATGCCAATGCACATTATCCAAAATAGATACAATGATTTTCTTTGCCCTTCATCTATGCTTGTTATGTTGACATGGTAATCTAGTAGTGTGGTGAAGCTCCCCGCATTATGAACAATGCCAAATTATGCTATTGATATTTTGAACTTACTCTTTATTTTCTAATTTGAAATTGGATAGAATTGACAGAATAGTTATTATCTTTGTTTATACACGTGCAAAACATGTCATCTCTCTGCTTTGTTTCAGGGTGATATGCCTGATGGCATGCACAAGTCTGCTGAAGGCTGTGAGATAAACCCAACATATATTGCAGCAAAGAAGGCAAAACATCTTGAAGATAGCGAGACAACCCCAAAGTCTTGTCTTGATGTAGTGTTCAAGTTACTTGAGACTAACAGTCAGACAAGCTCACAGAATTCGTTGTCTAAATCAGTTCGACTTCTTGAGTCCCAAGTTCTAGCGAAGGCATTACGCAACTCAACTTTGACTTGAAGTCCTATCTCTAAGAAAGATTGCGGAGAACACCAATGAGAACCTCATCGCTAAACAGCTACACACGGAAGCTATGACCGACATGCTAGGCGGTCTCACAGCCTTCTTTCGGCTGACTTATGCAGCAGTTCCCCATAAGGCTAACCTTTCTTGAACTATCTTGGAAGTGGTCTCAGTTCAGTATTATTTTGTTATGCTGCAATGGTGCCCAATTTTTGTAATCTGCTTCTTCACTAGTGGCGAACTTCGAGGCCCAGTGGATGTAATATACCTTAAATCCTTTACTGTATAGTGTAGGTTTATTCATAGTTACTATGCCGTAATTTCTTTATTGTATAGAGTAGGTTTGTTATTAATTCCTACTAGTTACTGCCATCATTCGCTATCTGAAAAAAATCAGATGGTTTTTAGCGGGCTACAGTTGGGCCGGCGTGCGTTTTTCTTGGGCCCGAATGATTGGGGCCTTCATACATTGCGCCGAGCCCAAACTTACACGGCCTATATTTTAGTTGGGCCTTTTATCGATAGCGCTTAGTTTGGCCGGTAGCATTGGGCCATTAACGAACTGAATATTGTCTTGGCACATTACGGCCTAGATGAAACCACGGGCCTTTAGCGAGGCAAAATGCATGTTGGGCCTCAATTTTCACTAGTCGTCGACGAGCCTTGACAAGCGAAATGTAGAGCGGGCCGTTTGGGCCCGATTAGCTCACGGGCGTTACGGGCTGAAACATACCTCGGGCCTTAGTTGGCCCATCGATATCATGGGCCTTTAAGAGGCGAAAGCTTAATCTGAGCATCAGGGCGAATTACGTGACAGGCCTTTAACAGGCCCAAAGTCACGTTGGGCTTAACTGTTGCCACCTTTAGCACGGGCCGTTAGTGGGCCCGATGTCCCGTCGGACCATATATGGCCCATATGCAGCACGGGCCATTCCCAGGCCGAAAGTCACACCGGGCTAAAATGGGCCCATGTCTACAGCAGGCCTCTAACAGGTAGAAAGTCACTGGGCTGTAGTTGGGCCCAAATATTCGGCGAACAATTAACGAGCCAGATCTGGCTTTGGGCATAAATGGGCCCAAATATTGGGCGAACAATTAGCGGGCGAGATCGGCAGACGTAAATGGGCCCAAATATTGGGCGAACAATTAACGGGCCAGATCGGCTTCGGGCCATAAATGGGCCTTTATTAAGCAAGCCGTTATTGGGCTGGCCCACTAGTACTGATTAAGTTCTCACGGGCCTTTGGTGGGCGGCCTTTTTAACCTATATGGGCCTCTGCTTGGGCCCGACCACGTGTCGACGTATCATAGGCATGTCTCCTCCAATGGACGGGCGACATCGGCCTTGACGGTGACAAGTGTTACCTTCGGCCAATCAGAATTTTACACGTGGAAATTTCCCATTGGTCAGGGCTGTTAACGGGTTATCGTATCAAAATCCGACCCGATAGCTTAACGGTGTTCCCTTACGGTGGATGCCGTGTCGGTCACCCTTGGCGAAAGCATTACGTACGCGCGATTTATCCTCATGGAAGTGGACACTTCCGTGATGATAATTTTGGTAATGTCATGGAACACTTCTACGATAGCACATGTATGACTATCTTGATTCTATCATAAAATCGTCATGGATGTACATGCATGACAAAAAACGCGACCTACTGTGACAAACACGTATCATCACAGAAGTGTATTTTTTTGTAGTGAATGCATATTGCTCTTTTTTGAAGACAATTCTATGATGACCCGGCTAAACTACTATGACTATAGCCGACTCATGGGGGCTACATACTTGGATTTTATTCACAATTATGGTGATCAGTCCTGGCTTATCCATGTTGTTTACGTTTATGTTGTTAAGTCGGCCATTGATTCAAAGGTAAAGTGCTATAAAGAGCCAATGTGTTAAGCCGGTGAGCTATGCAGATACATATATTGGCGGCTTAAAAGGGGACTAATGATATATGGCGGGTTACGGTTTACCGGTTAAGCCGCCCGAACGGTTGCTACACTTCAGATTTATAAGTGAGGATTGTCTAAGTGATGGACAAACAGATTCCATAGATTGATGCTGCCATTTTGGATCTGCAGTAGTTCAGAAAACAAAATTAATTCTAGACCTCAACTGAAGGCAGTGGAAGAACTCATGTGTTCGGACGGATCTTATGCAGCAAGAGTATCTACTACATTGGAAAAAGGATGTTAAAACTACTATCGTGCGTCTCCAGTATCATGTTCAGATTCAACTACACGAAATAGAGAAGAGCAGAGAAGAACAGAGAGGAACTCCGACGAACTGGGGCAAACCCTAATGCAAATCTGTTATATAGGAAGAGGAGTACTTGCTAAGGCTGCTTTGAATAGCGGAGGTCTTGTCTGATACTACTGGTCCGATCAGTCGATCTGTGGCGAAGCGAGATCTTTGGATGGAGACGGTGGCGGCAGAGCTCGGGCTTGCTAGGGCGTCGCGAGGAGGAATATGAAGACGAGGGGCCAAAGTGGAAAAATGAAAAGGGCCCCCGTCCCTATTTATAAGGATATGGATAAAAGGCATGCACGGGAATCGAGGGATCCAAAAAATGATTATGTGGCTGCACAGACGCCTCGATTTTCGGGAGAACCATTAAAAATAAAGATATACTGAGATGTTCTGGGCTTCGTGCGAAGTTAATGCGAGATGACGTCACGGCGGGTTAACACAATTCTGTGAGCTGATGTCATGGCGGGTTATAGCAAGATCATAAAAGTTGACGATGGAAGATTTCATTAAGTCAAGCACTGAAGATTGATGTGTACAAGTTCAGATAAACCTGGGGCCTAATGTTAGGGATATAACTATTGGGTATGACCCGTCCAGGAGGGGCCGGGTTATACCACTAGCGACTTAAAGATGAAGATGGCGGGTCATGAAGCAAGCCTATTGAAGGCCCAAGACCCCGAGGCGATTTGAGGCCCAAGAGGATGATCCGCAATATGTTTAACTTGTATTGTAAGGCAAGCTTAGTTTGTCACCGAACCGGACATGTTGTGTATGAGCCGGCCGGGACTCTGTAAGCCGTCGGGCATCAACCTGTGTATATAAAGGGGTGACACAGCGGCGGGTTGAGACAAGAAACAACAGATCAAGAACTAGGTCAAGCGTATTCGCTCCCTAGTAATCGAAATCCAAGCAATACAGCCCAAAACTGGAGTAAGCCTTTACCTCATTGAGAGGGGCCGAACCAGTATAAACTCTCTGTGTCCTTTGTCCCGATTAACCCCTTCAAGCTAACCTAGCTACGATGGCTCCACACATAAGTCCTTTCGCTAGGGCATCCACCGTGTTAACTCCATGACAGTGTAGGATTGGCAACGGTGACATAGGAGCGTGATGACTTCTGGGCGTGGAAACACGTGGCATAGGTCTGAGGACTTGTGTGGCTTCGATAAGACTAGGGTTGATTCAAGATGGTGCACACATGAGAGCTTAAAGTCGACGGGGCGCGAGGGTGGACCGATTATCTACCATGGAGTTGTGTTGAAGGTGGAGCTGGATTGAGGGGCTACGGTGTAAGGATCCAGAGAATCAAAGCCTATTCAGCGGGAAAAAAGCGAGTGACACATAATTCGGACTGGAGCCTAGTGGTTTGATGAAAGCGTGAAACTCGTCATTGGTCGGTGATGATCGGTGGTACTCTGCAGTGGGGGTTGAGTGGTGTGGGTTCGCGATCCTTGAGACTTGACCGGGACAGCAGAGGCTCAACGTGGTAATAGCGGCGAGGCATGCGGTATGCATGGGGCATGGAGACGGGCCAGGGCTCTGGTGGTCATACATGTGGTGAGACAACTGCGAATTTGACTCAGGATGACTAGAAGCAACGGTGAAAATTCTTCCAAGTTTCAGACAGGCGGTCAAGGAAGAGCGGCAATATTGAGTTCAGGTAACTCTTATGTGTGACACCCAATATGTGAGTTGTTCACTTTCACGCAGGTCAGTGACTAGTGTGTGATGGTGTTAGACTGATACTCTGGAAGTTGAGAGCACAAACTAGAGTAAGGGGAATTTAATTTTGCTCGAGTGTTGACTGTGGTCAAGAAAAGAAGGGACTACAAGTTGCAGGTGGAGTCATATGGAGTCTTTGGAGTAGCAGTGGTACTCATGGGATAAGCTCAAGTCCAATGTACATGGAAGTTTGACGCATTGACGAATTGAAGATGGTGGAGAATATTCACCAAGGTGGAGTTTGTTAGAGTTGTGTCGAATATTGTGTGCAAGGTAGGTTACAGTTGGACTATGAGTAGTATTGTGTTTAGATAGGATATGGAGTCGTGTCCTAATAGGACACTTGTATCCTAGGCCTCTCATATATAGCGAGGCCTCTCATATATAGCGAGGGTAGACACACGATGTAACCTATGCCAACATAATAGGACAGGCACGCGGAGGAGCCGGCGGCGTGTGCCGGCGCCCAGGTGGCCGGTGTGTGGTATTGTAGCGGTGTAATGGGGAGGAGCGCCCATAGTCAAGCCCCGAGGATTTAGCCATATTGGTGAACCTCGTTAACAAATCTCGGTGTCATGCTCGTGTGATTGCTTGGTCCTCAGATGATCGACGGTATGCCTCGGATTTAATTCTAACACTTTCAATAAGCTCACCTCTGACAAGACCAATCTTTGGATAATTCCTTGAAATGCACCTTGGTCAACTCATAAACTCCTTGAAACCAACACATGGACTTCATTAAAAGGCTATGGAAAAATCCTTCAAATATAACTCAAGGCAACCATTAGTCCATAGAGATTGTCATCAATTACCAAAACCTCACATGGGGGCACCACATGTTCTTTCAGCGCCCATCACGATGAAGGTAGTACGGCCTTTGGTACGTGCACCCCATCCACGTCCCATTTCGTTTCTCATGAGCCGCTATTGTGAATGCAGGAGACACCCTGCTTCTGTCGGCCGTCCAACTTACGGTGATGTTGTCGTCTTTGTTTGTGTACAGTCGGTGGGCATTGCATCGAGGGTCCGAATTCAGCATTACCAGTCTCTTCTTCTTGTCAACCGTCCCAGGTCTTTTGGCTTTATTGCTCATGGAGGTAAAAAAACTACTCTACCACCTTATTGGGTCAGTACAACTCGCGCCACATACTAACAACACAACTTTCTTTTGCCAGCTCATCATGCCCACCATGTTGACGATGGGGATGTTCTCCTCATGCACATGCGTCTTCATCAACTGCAGCCTTCTTAGGGAGATGAAGAAGATGCTTCACTGCAACGGAATCACCGAGGCAATGCTAGCGGCAGTGCACCTATCGCTAGAGATACTAAGCTCCCAGGAATTGGAGCGATCTGGTGAATCGAGGCTGTTGGGCGTTGTACGCTAAAAAAAGTTGTTGGGTGTTGTGGCCTCTCAATTTGTTCCTGTTTTTTTTTCTAGAGAGAAATTTGTTCGTGGGTGGCCAGGTGTGCTAGATGTGTGGGCTTTCCGTAGGCTACGCAAGCAGCTGTAGTTTCTGGTTTAGTCCCACATCGCCTCATTATGCAAGAGGGAAGGAGAGCTCAGCTATATAACACGGTACCCTGTATGTATTGATAGGCATGAGTCTCTGTGATCCTTTTTTGTATAATCTGATAAATGCTAAACTGATTTATCCGTTAACCGAATATTCGAGTTAAATATTTTTAATGTTTTTTGGTTAACAGTTGTGCTTATTGAACTGATTTGTCGGTTAACTGGACATTCGAGTCCAATATTTTTAATGTCATTTTTGCTTAACAGTTGTGCTTGTTGAAATCCAAAAAGGACTGAATTTTGATAACCGAGGCTTCTTACTTCTCTGTAGCACGTGTCGTTGTGGGCGCTTGCGATCGAGGCGGAGCTGTGTTGATGGCGGCATTGGCGTAGGGAGATCTTCAAGCAAGGATTCATTCCAGTGGTGGGCGTGTACGAAAGCACAACCCACCGTACTTGCCCGTCGTCTCTGTCCCACAGCCGCCGTGACCTTCGAGGCTCTCAAGGCCACCATTGCAGTGCACCCATCTTCCCGTGACTTCCTCGCCCTTCGTGACGGTGTCGACAAGCTTCTAGAGATCTCTGTATTCACCCCACACCTCACCCTCGCTGTAGGCCGCTACCCTCGCTCGCCTCAAGTCCTTCGAGTCCAGCCTCGACTGCCTTCTGCCTCGAAAAGTTCATTCAGGATGTCAACGCCCTTCTCCCACCTCCCACCGTGATCCTCGCATACTATGACGAGGACATCTACTACATCGAGAAATTTGCAGGACTCGCTACGGCTGGGCTCCGACCCTTGCACCTTCTTCCCCAACTTTAGCTGGGCTACGTCGGCACCATCACCGTTAAGCTGGAGGAGGTGGCGAAGATGGAGTCTCCAATCCATATGTGGCTGGCAGAGGGTTGCAGGCTTCCGAGGAGGAGACTAGGTGGCAGGGAGGAGAATGAGGTCAATGCTAAAGCGACTGTTTATTTTGCATGATGAGTCAAACGCCTTCATGGCTCTAAGGGACATGACCAACAGGAAGGTGTTGCTCGGTAGCTCCACCCTAACTGCATTTGCTGGATTGCTGTTGGTGTTGACGAGCACAAACAAGAATTCTTGATGAAGTCTCAAGGTATAGGTTTCAAAACACGATTGGCAATAGGATGAAATAAAACTGTAATTTAGGTGAAAATTGTATAGGTAAATGAAAGAATTGCTTTTGTAATCTAGATACAGTGTTAGTGGTACAGAGAAAATTCATGCTGATGCATTTGGCTGGAGAGACCTAATGTTGCTCATGATTCATTTCATCGTAATCAGTTGGGTTGTTTCATTTCTTCCAAAAGTAAAAATAGAAATGCTTCATTATTGTCTTACTGCGATAAAGGGTCTGCTTTATTCCAACTTTGTAACTTACTGTTGACTTCAAAGATGAGATCTTTGCTCTGTGATGAATGTACGGAAGTTCTGAGCATGGCTGCAACTTTGTGACGCCTGAGAACAAGAGCAAGAAGGATCCGTGTGCGATTGATTTGCAGCTTTAGGAGTTGAAACCAACATCATATTTTGGTGTGTCATCTTCCTGCTGCAATTTTAAGTTTGTGTTAATATAATGGTGGTTGTCGGTGTCAAAACCGGCGGATCTCAGGTAGGGGGTCCCGAACTGTGCGTCTAAGGTCGATGGTAACAGGAGACAGGGGACACAATGTTTACCCAGGTTCGGGCCCTCTCTATTAAGGTAATACCCTACTTCCTGCTTGATTGATCTTGATGATATGAGTATTACAAGAGTTGATCTACCACGAGATCGTAATGGCTAAACCCTAGAAGTCTAGCCTATATGACTATGGTAATGAGTATATCCTTTCCGGACTAAACCCTCCGGTTTATATAGACACCGAGGGGATCTAGGGTTACATAGAGTCGGTTACATAGGAAGGAATCTTCATAATCGATCGCCAAGCTTGCCTTCCATGCCAAGGAGAGTCCTATCCAGATACGGGTACAGTCTTCGGCCTTCATGTCCTCACAGCCCATCCGTACGGCCCATGGACAACATGTCGAACGCCTGAGGGCCCCTTAGTCCAGGACTCCCTCAGTAGCCCCTGAACCTGGCTTTGTAGGACCTTGAAGTATGTCTAGAGGGGGGTGATTAGACTACTTGACCAATTACAAACTTAACCTTTTCCCAATTTTAGGCTTTGGCAGATTTTAGCTATCTTTGCACAAGTCAAGCAATCTTCACACAATTCAAGCAAGCATGCAAAGAGTATATAGGCAGCGGAAATTAAAGCATGCAACTTGCAAGAATGTAAAGGGAAGGGTTTGGAGGATTCAAGCGCAATTGGAACACGGATGTTTTTTCGTGGTTCCGATAGGTGGTGCTATCGTACATCCACGTTGATGGAGACTTCAACCCACGAAGGAGTAGCAGTTGCTTGCGAGTCCACGGAGGCTCCACCCACGAAGGGTCCACGAAGAAGCAACCTTGTCTATCCCACCATGGCCGTCGCCCACGAAGGACTTGCCTCACTAGCGGTAGATCTTCACAGTAGGCGATCTCCTTGCCCTTACAAACTCCTTGGTTCAACTCCACAATCTTGTCGGAGGCTCCCAAGTGACACCTAGCCAATCTAGGAGACACCACTCTCCAAAGTAACAAATGGTGTGTTGATGATGAACTCCTTGCTCTTGTGCTTCAAATGATAGTCTCCCCAACACTCAACTCTCTCTCACAGGATTTGGATTTGGTGGAAAGAAGATTTGAGTGGAAAGCAACTTGGGAAGGCTAGAGATCAAGATTCATGTGGTTGGAATGGAATATCTTGGCCTCAACACATGAGTAGGTGGTTCTCTCTCGAGGCTGGTAAGTTGGAAGTGTAGGTTTGTTCGATGGCTCTCTCCATGAATGAAGAGGAGGTGGAGGGTATATATAGCCTCCACACAAAATCTAACCGTTACACACAATTTACCAAACTCGGTGGGACCGAATCAACAAACTCGGTCGGACCGATTCAGTAAACCTAGTGACCGTTAGGGTTTTGATTGGGACCGACATGCAACTCGGTAGGACCGATATGGTTAGGGTTAGGGCATAACGTAATCTCGGTGAGACCGATTACACAAACTCGGTGAGACCGATTTTGGTAATTAGCTAACCGAGAGTTGGTCGAGTAAACTTCGGTGGGACCGATTCGCTCTTTCGGTGAGACCGAAATGTTACGAAAGGGAAGCAGAGAGTTTACATTGCAATCTCGGTGGGACCGATCGCTCACTTGGTTAGACCGAAGCGTTCGAAGGAAGCAGAGATTACAATCCCATCTCGGTGAGACCGAGATCCCTATCGGTGAAACCGATTTGCCTAGGGTTTGTGGCGGTGGCTATGACATTTGAACTTCGGTGGCGCGGATAGAAAGAATCGGTAGGACGATTTTGACTTTAGGTTTAGGTCATATGTGGATGTGAGAAAGTAGTGGAGGTTTTGGAGCATATCACTAAGCACATGAAGCAAGAGGCTCATTAAGCAACACCTCATCCCTCCTTGATAGTATTGGCTTTTCCTATAGACTCAATGTGATCTTGGATCACTAAAATGTAAAATGTAGAGTCTTGAGCTTTTGAGCTTGAGCCAATCCTTTGTCCTTAATATTTTGAGGATCCACTTTCATCATCCATGCCATGCCATTCATTGAGCTTTCCTGAAATATTTGTCTTGGAATATCATTAGCTCAATGAGCTATATGTTGTTATGAATTACCAAAACCACCTAGGGATAGTTGCACTTTCAATCTCCCCCTTTTTGGTAATTGATGACAACATATAGATCAAAGCTTCGACAAATGATAATAAGATTGAAAAACATCATCGCTTTGAGAAGTATGTGATAAGCAAGAGCTCCCCCTAAATTTGTGCATATTTTAAGATTTGCTTTGGACTGCAAATGCACAAGGAATTAGGCTCATGGGTTACTCTTCCATGTCACATACATCTTGGTGGAGCGCTCAAAATAATAAAGATTGAATACATGCACTCATCACCAAGCAAAGTGAATGATCATATAAGGATAAGTAAGATAATATCATATAACAAGCATAAGTGTAGCTTATGATCAAACACATGATCATCAATGTCTCACAGGTAATAGCATAGTATCTCAAGCAATCAAAAGCAAACAAAGTTCAACCAAGAAGACAAGAGAGAACAAAAGCAAACTCTCTCTCTCTCGAAGCCTATGATCTATACATTTTCTCCCCCTTTGGCAACAAGTTACCAAAAGTTCCTAGAAAATGCATAGGACTATATCGTCTCTCGGGCTTGGTCTTGGTGGTGGCGTAGAGATGGCTCCTTGGGCGAAGACTTGATTGATGTGGAAGGAGCTGAAGGAGTTGGTCTTTGGAGCTGGTTGCTTGTTGGAGCTGTAGCTGGAGCGGATGAAGTGACTCACGGTGTGCATTCTGGCTCTGCGGCTGATCTCTGAGCTCGAGGCACTCTGGCAAATGCATCGAGTTGTTGTCCTGCCCTTCCTCTCCTGCATGTCATCCTGTAGCTGCTCCTGGCCAGGCTGAATCTCGATTACTTTGACATCAAGATCATAGAATTTTTGTTCCATGATTCTTTCCGAGGCTCTCCTGGTTTTGAGTTAGGGTGGCCAACCCTTCTCAATCCTGAGTTGATGCTATCAAGTAACCAAGCTGGTCTGCTTGTTCTTCAAAAATACTCAGATGCCTCTGCTAGAGTTGGCATCTTGGCAGCCTTCTCTTTCCTTGCTTTCTCCTTCTTCTCTTGAGCTTGTCTTGATGATGGTTCATTCTCAGTCATGACAACTTGATTGTCCTCAAAGTCAGGATAGAGAACAAAGTGTTCCTTATCCAGAGATACTTCCTGTGCCCATCTTTGAGTTAATCAACTCCTGAATTTGTGGGGCATATCCACAGCTTCTCTTTTGATCTCTTCTTGTCCTCTTGATAGTTTCAACTATGAGGCTCATGACCTTGAATTTCTAGGGCACATCAAATATGTGTAGCAAATTAATTGCATGCCCTCTGATCATGTTGTGGTCACCTGATTTGGGCAAAAGAGTGTGCCTTAGGATCCAGTTGATCGTTGGCAGCCACAGCGGAAGAAAATGGCTGATCCAAACTTGAAAGTCTCAAGTGCATCATCTGGGATCTCCTTGTACATCTGTGACATTGAGTTGTGATCCATCTTCTTCTTGGCATAAACGTCCAAGTCATCTTCACTCTCCTTTGGGGCATTGATCAGACTTGCCCATTCCTCAATGGTTGATTGGTATCTCGTTCCTTGAGACATCAAACTATCCTGCCATCTGGATAGAAATGTCTTGTGGAGTAGAATTGCATAATGAGCTCATCATTCCGGTTTGTGAGCTTACGCCCAACAAAATCTGCAACTCCACACGCCTTTGAAGCTGTCATACACTCCAGGATAGTGTTCTTCATTTTCTGTATGTAGGTCGGTCGACCCACCTCATATCACACACTATGGGCTTCTTGTCCAACAAGATGGTCTCATAGAAGTCCTGCCGCTCCTTGGTGTGGAACCTGTAATCAACATCAGTCCTTCTCCTGGTGGCATATGGATCTGACTCTCTCCATAGCCTCAACCCTAAGTCTCTCCGATCTTCATGTTCTCAGCCACAGGATGAGCATCATTGTGGTCTGGAATCTTGGGTTTGAGCTTCCTTAGGACTTGCCCTTCATCATCTTCCTCGGCTGACAACATCGAGCCTTTGGGGCCTTGTTCTTTTCAGCAGTTGGTATACTCTGGTATTCCTCTTAGGTGCACTCTTGGGCTTGGAGGCAGCTTTGGGTGCTTCTTTGGGCTTTGAAGTTGCAGCCCCTGACTTTATAGCATCACCCATCAGCTTTTGTGCCTTGGGTGCTGGTGCAGCAACCTCTTCTTCTTCCTCTTCTTCCATCATGGAAGGCTTTCCAATCACTCTGGCCATGGTCTTCTTGACCCTTTCCTTCCTTTTCTTTCCTTCATGCAGCAGCTCTTTGGGTTGGGATTCCAAAGATGCTTGAGTGGAGACTCGGCTTTGGACATTGGTTGTCTTCCTGCAGGCCTTTTGATCTTCATTCCTGGCTTTACTGCAGTTGAGCTATACTCCTTCTTGAGCACTTTCTTCTTTGAACTAGCCTCATCCTCAACTGCCACATAATCCTCATCCTCAGACTCTGAGGTCTTCTTCTTCCTTGTCCTAGTGGCAGCTTTGGGCAAATTCTTGGGAGTGCTTCTACTCCCCTCATCTGAGCTGCTAGAGGGACTAGTGCCCTCACTCATGTGAATCTGCTCTTGACTTGTTACGGCTGTCACTTTGGTGCGACATCTGCACACACAGATTGCTGACCACATGAATAGTTATAGATGAGGTAGAGTGGATGAGCATCACAAAATCAGAGATTTTTGCAAAGAATGATTCAAAAACTTAGTTTTAGTTTTCCACAAAAGCATTTGGATCTACCGATTTTCAAACTCGGTGATACGAAGCAGTTTTGGAACCTAAACTAGTGAACTCGGTCGAGACCGAGTCACGATTCGGTGGCACCGAGACTGCTAGGGTTTCACAAAGTTTTAAAATCGGTCACACCGATTAGCAATTCTCGGTCGGACCGAGAGTTACTAGTGCAATGGCGTTAGCCAAATCGGTGGGACCGAGTTTTTCAACTCGGTGGGTCGAGATGGTTTCGTGAAACCTAACCTAAATTTTGAATCACACCTATTCTAAGGATTGTTTTGATGGATAGAGGTGTTTCAATCGTGGCAAGAAGCATTATGAACACAATGTCTTTGAGAATCAGACGAGGATAGCACTGTGATCGAGTTCATACCCTAGTTGGCGGTGAACTCGCTTCTGGCGGCAATGGCGGAGATGAAATCCGTTGGCGGCGGAGACCAGCGACGAGGCGGTGGCGGCGAAGTCGACGATCCGGAGACCTAGTAGGCGAGAAGCGAGCTATCTTGTGAGCGAAGAGTTTGGAGAAAGTTTTCCAAAATTTGCCGTGAGAATATATAGCCCGACAACATCGGTGTGACCGAGTGGAAC
Organism: Aegilops longissima; assembly: GCA_021605205.1. Taxonomy (NCBI): domain Eukaryota; kingdom Viridiplantae; phylum Streptophyta; class Magnoliopsida; order Poales; family Poaceae; genus Aegilops; species Aegilops longissima. The sequence goes on along the minus strand of CM038677.1, from coordinate 602,366,729 downwards.
AACTCGGTGGCACCGAGATGCATAACTATTAACGATTACAACAACTCGGTGTGACCGAAAAGTTCAAATCGGTTGCACGAGATGAAAACCTAGATCGACTTAGTGATCTCGGTATGACCGAAATGGATGAATCGGTCGGACCGAAAATCACAAAGAAGTTTTGGAAGTTTAAGTCTATGATGAATCGGGGACTCAAGTGCTCCTCACACGAGTGGTTCGAATCGACTTGATCAAATTTTGTGATGTAGCATGAATAGAGTTTGAGAGGAGAAAAGCATAGATAGCTAGAGAAGGTTCTTAGGCATTCTTGTCCATCCACTTGGCCAAAGAAGAAGAAACCAATCAATCAAAACAACAAGTGGATGTCCTCGAATGAGTAAAATATGCAACCAACATGCTCACACAATAAAATGACAAATGAAATATGTGACAAAGCATGCACAACCAATTCTAGCATCTATCAAACAATTGGCGATGACTAGGTCATCTATATATGAGTATATTGACTTAGGAGTCAAATGAGAACATTTGATCATAGGTCATACTCATCGTTTAAGCTCAAGTGGGGTTACCACTTTTACATAAAACATTTATGTGTTCACATCATTAGAGTTGCTTTGACTCAATTCTTAGAGTTAAGCTCCCCTAGATGTGAGATCCCCCTTAGAGGATGAACTAACCTTGGGTTTTGTCGATGATGACTTCATGTAGGTGTTGAAGATGTGGATGCTCAATGTTGATGTAGATCTTTTGGAGCAATCCTTTGGAGTGAGTTGCACTTTCAATACCTACATGGGTTAGTCCCACAAGGAACAAACAAGAATATCCATAGACATAGAGTGATGCACACACAAAATGATGTCCATGAAAACATTAGGTTACCTTGTCCCTTGCCTTACCAACATGAGGGTTTGTGACTCCTTGAACTAGTGCAAGATATGGAAGATGATTGCACTTGTCCTTGCCATAATGATATGAGTGAAGAATGTTGGCGGAGTCACCCTCAAGAACTCTCTAGTTCTTCTTCTTCGGGATCCACATCATCTTGATGGGAATCCTTGGTGTAGTAGTTGTACTTGATGAAGTAGAACTTGGCGTAGTCTTGGGAACCCACTTGACCAAGGCCTTAGGTGCTTCTTCAAATGCATCAATCTCCTCTTGAAGCTTGTCCTTGCCTTTGTTCTTGTGGTCTTGTGGTGGAAGATCATCTTGTGCTTGTGTTCCCTTGAAGGAAGTAGGATCATACTTCTCTTGTTGAGGAACAAACTTCGTCTTGGGGTATTGATCTTCTTCCCTCTACTCCATTGGCATTGAACTTTCGTTCAAAACCAACACCTTGATTCTTCGGTGCCTTCCTTGCTTGCGTACAATTTCCTCAAATTGCTTACTCCGGCAAGGCTCTTGTATACACCTTTCTCTATAATTCCCTTCAATAAGATGTTTTCTTGCTCAAGTGTAACTTGGCTAAGAGAATCATTAGTGGAATCAAGAGAACTACTAGAAGCAACAATATTGGATTTAGCATTGTTATTGTTACTACTAGAGAAAGAATCTTTCTTGTTCTTGTTACTAGACTTGACTTGAGGCATGTAAGTAGATAAGAGTAAACACTTGGCAATGTAAGAAGAACTTTTCTTACGGAGATCATCATTGATTGCTTTTAGGAACTCATGCTCTTGCTCAAGATTGAGCTTTTCAAAGCGTAACTTCTCATGAGCCCTTAAAAGTTCTCGATGATCTTCGAAGATAGTTTCATGAGCTAACTTAAGAGTGTTTAGTTCTTTAGTTAGACGCTCAATCTTCTCCTTATCATTGTCATTCGTTTCATCTTGATTAGCATGATTAATTGACGTTTCATCATAGTATTCATCACTAGAGTTGTCAACAAGTAAATCATCATCACCTAACAAGTCATCTTCATCACTATTAAAATCAACATACTAAAGGGTGTGTTACCTTAGGACCTTTGGCCATGAAGCATCTTCCAATTCCTTCATTTGGTGAATCAAATATGTCGTAGGAGTTGGTTGACACAAGTGCTAGACCGGCAACACCTTCATCTTGAGTGTATTGGTCGGATGATAGCTTCTCTCGGAGTGATTGTCGGAGTCGGGCGGATACCCATTCACCAACATGAGCTTGATGTCTTCGTTTTGTGTAGCTCTTTGATGACTTGTCCTTCCTTTCCGAATCCTTGCTTCTCCGTGAGGTCTTCGTTCATAACGATCATCTCTACTCCTTCTCTCTCTTGGTGGTGATTCTTCTCTTCTACTTCTTCTCTTGGGAGAATCTTCTCTTCTTTTGTAGGGTGTCGTACACTCATTGGAATAGTGTCGGGTCTCCCACAATTGTAGCAATTGCGCTCTCGACTAGAAGATCTTTTGTCATTGTAGGACCTTGACTTAGAGCTTCTTTCTTTGCTTCTACTCTTGTAGAATTTGTTGAAGTTCTTCACCATTAAGCTCAATTCTTCATTGAAGGTTTGTTTCTCACTTGATGATGTGGGGCTTCACATGAGGCTTTAAAGCACCACTTGACTTGTTGTGAAGTTCCTCCTTATCCTTGAGTGACATCTCATGAGCAACAATTCTTCCAATGACTTCCGTTGGCTTGAGATCTTTGTAATTTGGCATCATTTGGATCAATGTGCACTGCGGTATCATATTTTCCATCCAATGCTCTTAGGATCTTCTTGATGATGAATCATCGGTCATCTCTTCACTTCCTAAGCCGGCAATCTCATTTGTGATAAGAGCAAGCCTAGAGTACATTTCAGCGACACCTTCACCATCCTTCATTTTGAACTTGTCAAGCTGACTTTGGAGCACATCAACTTGGATTCCTTGATGGTCGGTACCTTCATGCATATCAATCAAAGTATCCCAAATTTCCTTTGCATTCTCAAGGCGGCTGATTTTGTTGAATTCTTGGGGCACAAGCCATTGAAGAGGATATCACAAGCTTGAGCGTTGTATTGCAGCATCTTCAACTCTTCGCGTTAGCTTCACGGTTCGGTTCTCTCCCATCAAAGAATTCACCTTGCAAGCCAATACACACAATAGCCCAAGCAGGCGGGGTTATGTCCGAGAATATGCATTTTCATCTTATGCTTCCAACTAGCAAAATTAGTGCCATCAAAGTAAGGACCTCTCGGTGATAATTTCCTCGCTAGGCGCCATACTCTCCTAGGTTGTGAAACCAAGGCTATGACCACCAAAAGCTATGGAAATCAAAGCAAATGGAGACCAAAGCTCGATACCACTTGTAGGACCTTGAAGTATGTCTAGAGGGGGTGATTAGACTACTTGACCAATTAAAAACTTAACCTTTTCCAAATTTTAGACTTTGGCAGATTTTAGCTATCTTTGCACAAGTCAAGCAATCTTCACACAATTCAAGCAAGCATGCAAAGAGTATATAGGCAGCGGAAATTAAAGCATGCAACTTGCAAGAATGTAAAGGGAAGGGTTTGGAGGATTCAAGCGCAATTGGAACACGGATGTTTTTGTCGTGGTTCCGATAGGTGGTGCTATCGTACATCCACGTTGATGGAGACTTCAACCCACGAAGGAGTAGCAGTTGCTGCGAGTCCACGGAGGGCTCCACCCACGAAGGGTCCACGAAGAAGCAACCTTGTCTATCCCACCATGGCCGTCGCCCACGAAGGACTTGCCTCACTAGCGGTAGATCTTCACGAAGTAGGCGATCTCCTTGCCCTTACAAACTCCTTGGTTCAACTCCACAATCTTGTCGGAGGCTCCCAAGTGACACCTAGCCAATCTAGGAGACACCACTCTCAAGAAGTAACAAATGGTGTGTTGATGATGAACTCCTTGCTCTTGTGCTTCAAATGATAGTCTCCCCAACACTCAACTCTCTCTCACAGGATTTGGATTTGGTGGAAAGAAGATTTGAGTGGAAAGCAACTTGGGAAGGCTAGAGATCAAGATTCATGTGGTTGGAATGGAATATCTTGGCCTCAACACATGAGTAGGTGGTTCTCTCTCAGGCTGGTAAGTTGGAAGTGTAGGTTTGTTACGATGGCTCTCTCCACGAATGAAGAGGAGGTGGAGGGTATATATAGCCTCCACACAAAATCTAACCGTTACACACAATTTACCAAACTCGGTGGGACCGAATCAACAAACTCGGTCGGACCGATTCGATAAACCTAGTGACCGTTAGGGTTTTGATTGGGACCGACATGCAACTCGGTAGGACCGATATGGTTAGGGTTAGGGCATAACGTAATCTCGGTGAGACCGATTACACAAACTTCGGTGAGACCGATTTTGGTAATTAGCTAACGAGAGAGTTGGTCGGAGTAAACTTCGGTGGGACCGATTCGCTCTTTCGGTGAGACCGAAATGTTACGAAAGGAAGCAGAGAGTTTACATTGCAATCTCGGTGGGACCGATCGCTCACTTGGTTAGACCGAAGCGTTCTGAAGGAAGCAGAGAGATTACAATCCCATCTCGGTGAGACCGAGATCCCTATCGGTGAAACCGATTTGCCTAGGGTTTGTGGCGATGGCTATGACATTTGAACTTCGGTGGCGCGGATAGAAAGAATCGGTAGGACCGATTTTGACTTTAGGTTTAGGTCATATGTGGATGTGAGAAAGTAGTTGAGGGTTTTGGAGCATATCACTAAGCACATGAAGCAAGAGGCTCATTAAGCAACACCTCATCCCTCCTTGATAGTATTGGCTTTTCCTATAGACTCAATGTGATCTTGGATCACTAAAATGTAAAATGTAGAGTCTTGAGCTTTTGAGCTTGAGCCAATCCTTTGTCCTTAATATTTTGAGGATCCACTTTCATCATCCATGCCATGCCATTCATTGAGCTTTCCTGAAATATTTGTCTTGGAATAGCATTAGCTCAATGAGCTATATGTTGTTATGAATTACCAAAACCACCTAGGGATAGTTGCACTTTCAAAGCAAAGATGGCATCTTCTGTTGAGAAGAAGGACATCAAGGAGCTCCGGGAGGCCGGATACCTGGCCAAGGAGATTGCTCACCGACTCCCGGCCAAAGAACAGATTGTCCCCACTCCAGAGCCCCATGAGAGGGTTGTGTTTCTCACACATTTTGTCCACGGGCTGGGATTACCTCTCCACCCGTTCGCCCGCGGACTGATGTTTTACTACGGGCTAAACTTCCATGACCTAGCCCCCAACTTCATTATCAACATCACGGCATTCATTGTCGTGTGCGAGGCCTTTCTCCGCATCCCACCTCATTTCGGCCTATGGCTGAAGACCTTCAATGTGAAGCCGAAGGTGGTGAGCGGCCAAAAAGCAGAATGCGGAGGCGCCATGGTGGGCAAGATGCCCAATGTTTCTTGGCCCGAAGGCTCCTTCGCGGAGACGGTGAAGGGGTAGCAGTCGGGGTGGTTCTACATCACTGAGCCGCGTGACACTGATTGGGCTGCGGCCCCTGAATTCTGATCTGGAATCCCGATGCGGCTCACCGCCTGGCAAGAGAGCAGCCTAACCTGGGGTCCCTCGACTGAGCTAACTGGGCTCCAGACGTGCGTCCAGAACATGATAGACAGGAAAATCAAGCTTGTCAACATGATCCAGGTCATGCTCATTCGCCGGGTCCTTCTGTGCCAACGCGAGACTTGCTATCTGTGGGAATACGATCCGGCCAAGCACCAGATGCTACTAGAGCTCTTCGGCACGACGCACGACGACATCTGGAAAGTGCTCTTCAAGGCCGGCGAGACGCCACCGCCCACGACCGAGGATCGCAGGCTCAGCTTAAAATGCCAGGCTAATTCGGTAAGTTCTTTCATGTTTTCAAGGTATACCCTTTACTAGCACATTTTGAGGAAAAAGCCTAAGCCTTCCTATCCATGTTTTTAGGCCTGGATCGAGGCAGCAGGGGGGATTAATTGTCCGGCTCCGCTGCCCGAAGACCAAGAATTCCCATTACTGACAAAAATGATGTTTCCAGCACCTTATGAGGTGCCGGAGAAGACGGCCAAGAAAGCGGCCAAAGGGGCCCGGAGGGGCGCTCTGGACGTGATGTCCGAAGATGAAACTCACTCTTCGTCCGCCGAAGACGATGACAAGGAGGAGGAAGAAGAAGACCACTCCCCACCTGAGGTGGGGAGGAAGAAGAGAGCGGCCTCCACAAATCTGGAGGCGAAGGCACCCAAGAGGGGGAGGGGCTCCCGCGTGGATAACTCCGTGTGGGATGTCGATAGTAGTCCGGAGCGACCTCCCCGGAACAAGCCTCGGGCCGCATCGTAAGTACCAAATCCTTATGCGTGCCCAAACGCCCGGGCCTTTCCGGTTTTTAATATTGACATGTGTAAGTTGTGTTATTTCCAGTCCGGCCTGCAACGGCTCTCCGCGATCCTCGACAGAGGGTTCGCTGGACTCTAAGGAGATGGCTGGCATGTCTCCGCCGCCTGCTCGTTCTGTCTCGCACAAGGGTGATTACGGGGTGGTGTCTCAGAGGACCTTCCCAGACCGGGGAAGGTTCCGGAGATCGTCAGGGTGGCACCCCAGGATGACTCCTCGGCCGCCGGACACATGGAGGGAAAAGCCCCCATGGGGACTGGTGATGGGGGCCGGGTTCCATTCGGCCCTCAGCCGGATACCATTCGGAAGACCTTAACGGCTCTAGAGTCTAGCGAACGGCCTTCCCCGGAAGGAGGAGGTGTGCCTGTTCCGCCGGTGACCTCTGTCCAACCAGAGGCACCGGATAATCTGCTGGAAACACTGCGAGGCGCTTCCGTTGTGGATGAACACTGTACCCTTATGGGTACGGTGATTGAGGGAGTCCTGGATTAGGGGGTCCCCGGATGGCCGGACTATATCCTTTGGCCGGACTGTTGGATTATGAAGATATAAGATTGAAGACTTCGTCCCATGTCCGGATGGGACTCTCCTTGACATGGAAGGCAAGCTTGGCAATACGGATATGTAGATATTCTCCCTTGTAACCGACTCTATGTAACCCTAGCCCCCTCCGGTGTCTATATAAACCGGAGGGTTTAGTCCGTAGGACAACAACAATCATACCATAGGCTAGCTTCTAGGGTTTAGCCTCTACGATCTCATGGTAGATCAACTCTTGTAATACTCATATCATCAAGATCAATCAAGCAGGAAGTAGGGTATTACCTCCATCGAGAGGGCCCGAACCTTGGTAAATATCGTGTCCCCGCCTCTGTTACCATCCGCCTTAGGCGCACAGTTCGGGACCCCCTACCGAGATCCGCGGTTTGACACCGACATTGGTGCTTTCATTGAGAGTTCGGTGTCTGTCACCATAAGGCTTGATGGCTCCTTTGATCATCAGTAACGATGCGGTCGAGTGAGGTTTTCCTCCCGGATAGATCTTCGTATTAAATCGGCCTCGCCGCTGCGGAACAACTCGCAGCCATCTGGAGCAGATCGAGAGCTCGCCCACAACCATCGGTCGGGTTGAAACGAACTACACTGCCGACATCGCGGAGACTTGATCTTCGATGGATTGAGCCCATGCCAGTGCACCGCACGATCATAGCGAGCATGATTTAGCTCTGCCGTCGGACAATGTTTGGGAGATCACACCGGCGACCGCTCCGGCCTTCAATCCGGAGCAAATTGCGCCATCCGAGGACGGGTGGATAGACCCTGCCATGGAGGCCACACTCTCGATGGCGATAAGTGGGATCTTGATTTCACCCCTTCGAGAGCGTGTTGCCAAACCCTGGATTCGTCTCGACCCGGACTCGAGCCGCTGCGTCCGTGCCTGCTCGAATCCGATTGGGCGCCGATCATGGAGTTTACCTCCGTGGATATCTTCGACACTAGCCCTTGACGTGCTAAATCGATAAGATCTCTCTCCTTGTAGGAAGAACCTTGGCGAACTATGTCCGGCTAGAATGGGATCTGGGACGATGAAGAAATTAGCTGCCCACCCACCACCCACTTAGTAGCCATCGCGATGATTTAAGCGACATGCTCGACTTGACTCGAAGACATCGGCGGTATGGACGACGATGCAGAGAGCGAACAGAACCACCGCCCGCAGAATGACTGGACTACCACCTCATCATAGGATATATATATATATGGTGGATACCCCCAAAGAAGGCAATGGCGACAAGACAGCGGACGATGACCCCTCAAGAAGCAACCCAAGCACCGACCTCAAGTGGCGCGCTCTAAATCCGCCATAGCAAAAGCAATGATACCGACCCAAGAGACAATAACACTGGGATAGTCTTGAAGACGAGGACAATCCCCTCCAGCCAGATTTAGAGCAGGAGGATGAACAAGCTAGCCCTCCAGAACAGGTAGCAGATGGAGAAATGAAGGATGAAAATTACATGCCTCTCTCCGAAGACGAGGTGAGCCTCAGCGATGAAGAATTTATCGTGCACGAGGTTGCATCGGCGAGGCGCTTCAAGCAACGGCTTATAGCCACGACAAATAACTGAAGAAAAGAAACAACAACTTGAGCTGATCAAGATTTGCTAGCGAGACGGATGGACGAAGTCCTTGCGGTGAGGAATCTGAACTCGAACGCCCCTCAAGAGATACCCAAAGCGCGGGTCGCTCGAGGAGAAGCGTTGAAACCTACTTCACCAGCGTCGATCGGGTGACCCGGCCACCTCGTGGCCCAGACAGAGAGGTGTTTCAGCCTGCACCCCGCCGCCAATCAAGCAAATATAACAAAGCCCGGGGCAACACGCGGGACCTGCGAGACATATTGGAAAGCAGGGCAAAACATGCAAGATCGATATATGGGTCGGCGGGGTGCACCAGCGGGGGCGATGACCATCACGCCGGATAGACTAAAAGTAAATCCGGCCGGGCCGAATATAGTAGACAAGACTCATATGAACTTCGTCGTGATATAGCCCGGCACAGTGGCGCCGCACACCCCCTATGCTTCACTGATGAAGTTATGGATCACGAATTCCCGAAGGGTTTTAAACCCGTGAATATCGAATCGTATGATGGTACAATAGACCCCGCAGTATGGATTGAGGATTTCCTCCTCCATATCCACCTGGCTCACGGTGATGATCTACATGCCATCAAGTACCTCCCACTAAAACTCAAAGGACCAGCTCGGCATTGGCTGAATAGCTTGCCAGCAGACTCCGTCGGCAGTTGGGAGGATTTGGAAGATGCACTCCTCGACAACTTCCAAGGCACTTCGTCGACCACGGATCTTGATGACTTGAGCCATATAACTCAGCAGCCGGGGAATCGGCGAGCAATTCGGACACGGTTCCTAACTAAGAAGAACCAAATTGTCGATTGTCCGGGATCACGAGAGGCCTTAGCGGCATTCAAGCATAACATCCGTGTGAGTGGCTCGCCCGGCACCTCGGTCAGGAGAAGCTGAAATCTATGGCAGCCCTCACGACACTCATGACCCGCTTTTGCGCGGGCAAGGATAGCTGGCTGGCTCGCGGCAACAACACATCAAGGAATCCGGCCACCTCATATACTAAAGATGCTAACGGCAGACCACGTCGTAACAGACACAAGCGCTGCCACAACGGCGATAACGCCGAAGATACGGCAGTCAATGCCAGATTCAGAGGCTCTAGATCTGGTCAGCGGAAAAATCCATTCAAAAGAAGTACTCCGGGCCCGTCTAGTTTGGACCGCATACTTGATCGCTCGTGTCAAATTCACGGCACCCACGACAAGCCAGCCAATCACACCAACAGAGAATGTTGGGTGTTCAAGCAGGTCGGCAAATTGAATGCCGAAAACAAAGACAAGGGGCTGCTAGCGATGGCGAGGAGGCCCGGCCGCCCGAACACGGGAGGGCGGAAGAGTTCCCCACAAGTGAAGGCGGTGAACATGATATCATAACCCACATTCCCAAGAGGAGCGGAAGCATGCACTAAGGGGCGTCTATGCGATGGAGCACATCGCCCCAAAGTTCAACCCATGGTCCTCTTGTCCGATCACCTTCAATTGCAGGGACCACCCCACTAGTATCCGTCATGGCGGATCCGCCGCGTGGTCCTAGACCCTATCATTGTGGTTTCACCTCACTCGAGTCCTCATGGGCCGGCGGCAGCAACTGAACCTGCTCTATCGAGGATCACGGTCATAAAATGGGCATAGATCCCTCGAGGATCAAACCCACCAAAACCACCTTTAAGGTGTCATCCAGTGTAGAGGCCCATTACACGGGCTCAATCACTGCTGGAAGTGGTCTTCGGGTCTCCGGACAACTTCTGAAGCAAGGAGTTAATCTTCGATATCGTCTCGTTCTGCAGTGGCTATCACGCACTGCTCAGGCAAACCGCATTCGCAAAATTCAATATGGTACCGCATTACTCATACCTCAAGCTCAAGATGCCAGGACCTAGGGGGGTCATAACAGTCAATGGAAACACAGAGCGCTCGCTCCGCACGGAGGAGCACTGCTGCGGCCCCTACGCGAGAAGCACAAAGCAGCCTTTTAAGGCAAACCGCCAATTCGGCGATACACCCCTCGGACACCGTCAAGCGGGTCCGGAGTAACCTGCAGCAGGATCGCCTAGCATGTTCAGAGCTTGCCTAGCGATTCGGCCCCCGTCCTAGTCCCAGTCAAGCGACGAAATCCGTGCCGCGCGTACATAGTTATGCACTGAAAATACCATGGGCATAGACGGGGGCACGATCAGGGCATGTCCCATAATGCGGCTCAACCGCCCTAGGGGCTTCATACCTCTATTATTTTTTCTCTTTCAGGACCTTACTCTCTGGAGGCCCTTTCCGGCAGCACGATTGCCGGACATATTACGGGAAGGAACAACCAAGGGGGCAAGAAGCTAAGTCGTACAATGGAATCCCAAGGTGGTCTCGATAGCGATCGAAATACCTGTTTTAAATATTAAATGCATAGCTTGCCCTTGGATAGGACATGTCAAATAGTCCTATTCTTTGCTTATTTGCACTACCTGTATACATACGCTTCGACGTATTCTTTAAATAACAATGCATAGCATTAGTCTATTATTGCATTATTCATCCTTTTTCTTGTATGTTCATTCACGACAATTTGCACCCGTACATTACTGATGCGGCCCGATCGCCGAGGGCTTTTCGTCGCCCCATAATACGGTGCGAGAAGTCCGAACACTTTCGACAGTGCGGCACCCCGAACTTATAACATTATATGCATCAGCTCTGAATCATGTCTTGGGTCAATAGTTGGGTTTGCCCGGCTCCCATGTTTTGGTACCTTCGTTCCGCAATATCAGCTAAGGTAGCCTTTGGGAGAACTTCTGCGATTGTGTCTCGGTTCTTCGGACGAGCACCTCGATGAAAGCCAAAACTATTTGTCATGATAAGGCAAGAGTTGGTCGATGTTGAGAGGTCTCAAGTCCTTAAAGACTTTTTCGCTTGAGCGAGTCGCCCTTGCACGACTTAAGCGTATATAGCATCCCAAATTGACCTTCCGAATACCGGGGCTTCGCCAAAATTTAAAATTGTAGACTTACGTGGCTAAGTGAGTGATAAATCCTTATAGTCCGATTGCACGGTTCGTTCTGGCTGAACACCTCCCTCGAAGGACCCAAAATTGGGATAAAGAGTGCTCAGATTTATCCGAACACCCGATGCTAGTTACACAGGGGCGAAAGCCACGACGGCCAACTCTTAGATTTTATAAATGGCCGCACATAAGGTAATATTTTAAATTCAAAAAGCGTTGCATAGCGCAAATGAACTAGTTTTCACATTACAGGATCACATGAGCACGTTCATTCAAAAATTACATCTTTAGCACATTCCTCCGCCACAAGGCGGGCACCCTTCAGGACGCCATCATAATACATTTTGGGGTGGCGATGCTCCTTGCCCTGCGGTGGCCCCTCCTTCACCAGCTTCTCGGCGTCCATATTCGCCCAGTGCACTTTCGCATGGGCAAAGGCCCTGCGTGCACCTTCGATGCAGACGGACCGCTTGATGATTTCAAACCGGGGGCAGTCATTCACAAGCCGCCTCACCAGGCCGATGTAGCTGCCAGGCAGGGGCTCGCCAGGCCACATCCGGACTATGAGATCCTTCACGGCCTGTTCGGCAGCCTTGTGAAGCTCGACCAGTTGCTTTAGCTGGTCGCTCAAAGGCATGGGGTGTTTGGTCCCAGTATACTAAGACCAGAACAACTTCTCCGCGAGCTCCCCTCCTCGGCCCGATAGAACTCCGGCATCCGACACACTACTGGGGCAGATCTGTGGCGCTCTGGAGAGCTCGAACTTCGGGTAAGTAAAAGAAATTTTCTTTCACATGCTTGCTTTGCATAATGAATGCCTTACCCTTGCTGTCTTCTTAACCGCCTCAATTTCTGGAGGGCCTTTTGGGCCGTCCTTGGCATGTTTTGCGCTTTCGAGGGCCTTCCATAGCTTGGACTCTCGCGTCTTAGAGTCAAGCTCAAGGACTCATGCTTCTTGGCGAGCACAGGCTCTTGCTGCACCTCGCCTACTCGGGCCTCTTGTTTTCACGCTCGATCGCTCCTTGGCGCTTTGTTTTCGGCCTCGGCCAGCGCCTTCTTCAGGGTCGCCACTTCGGTCGTGGCCCCTGGCACATTCATGATGATCCTATTATTTTGCAACCAAATCTCTTTTTTATATATAGACAAGGTATTGCTTACCTTTGCTCTCCTGGAGCTGCCTCTTGGCAAGGCGAGCTCTTCCTCGGACCGCTCAAGGTCTGCTTGATCAGACAACCTCCATGATACGTCTTGGCGGCCAGCAGTGAAGCCTGCATATTCACATAGACATATTATAATTAGACTCATGCGATTATTATTTGATCCTCCATTCGGCTTTTCTTCGCGAACGCCAAAACAGTGCATCATGGTCTACTGTCTATGCGGTAATATTTTCCTATATTTTGACTACTTACCTGAAAGCCTATTAGGAGGCTGGCACAAGCTTCAGTTAGTCCATTTTTGGCGGACTGAACCTTCTCGATCACGGACTCATGATAGTGCGGTGCTCTTCGTCGATGGAGCGCCCATGGCCTTCCACAAGTTGTCCGGTGCCTCTGGATGGGCCAGAGGCCACCAGGCAGGTGGCTTGCCCCTTTTAACAGGGCGCTGCGGAGTCCAAAACCACTTGGAGGTTCGGCGCGGTGTTCGTTGAGGTCGAACTTGAGCCGTGGAGTCTTGCTCCCTTCGCCCGGTCGGAAGGTCGCCTCGGCGCCTCGGGACTACCTCCCTCAGCTCGGTGCCCTTTGGGACAACACCTCGGCGTTGTCCGTGGGGCGAGGTAGAAAGCGGTCGGAAGTGAATCTCTATTCATATCCGGCGGGTCCAAAAACCATCCGGCGAAGATCGTCGATATGGGCTCGAGCGACTGCATAATCATGTTCGGCATGATGAGAAGCGGTGCAATAAAACATACCATGAATTGCTATGGAATCCGGACACTTACGACTTCGCCAGGGGCTTGTCCCTGAGCAACCACTCGTCGTCGTTGTAGGCGGCTGTCGTGGAGCAGTCCGGGAGGAGGGTCCTTCCCTTCTTGGACCCTTCGGCCTCCCCGGTTGGGGCGGCCTTCCTTTTCTTGTCTCCCCCGGCTGGGGGTGGGGAACTTTCCTCTTCCTCCTCCTTGTTTTCATGGGAGGAGTGCGCCTCGGAGTTATCGGACGATGAGTCCGATATAACCTTGCACCAGAGACCCTTTCGGGTCCCCGTGGCCTTCTTCTTGGCCTTCTTCTGTGGCACCTCATAAGGCGCCGGAACCAGCATCTCCGTTAGGAGAGCATCTGCCGGATCTTCGGGCAGGGGGATGGACAATCGATATGCTCCGCTGTCTCGACCCAGTCCTAGAAAATGGCGTGGAAGCTTAGATCCCGCACTTGATTAAACTGGGCAAAATAAATATCCAGCGAGATATGAAAACTTACCGGATTGGCATGGTGCTTTGCGCTGAGTCCACGGTCTTCGGTAAGGGGAGGAGGTACCTCGGCACCCTTGAACAGCACCCTCCAGACGTCCTTGTGCATCGTGTCATAGAGCTCTTGCAGCGTCTGGTGCTTGGCCGGGTTGAACTCCCATAAACTGAATGCCCGTCGTTGACACGGGAGGATCCGGCGGAAGAGCATGACCTGGACCACGTTGACGAGCTTGATCTTCTTGCTCATCATGTTTCGATGCATTTTGTAGTCCGGTCATCTCCACGAGGACCCAAGATATTCCTTCTCCTTCCGGAGGTGAGCCGCATGGGGACGCCGGATCGAAATTCGAGGGCCGCCACCCAGTTGGTGTCGAGCGGCTCGGTGATGTAGAACCATCCCAATTGCCACCCCTTTATGGTATCCACATAGGAGCCCTCGAGCCATGTGACGTTGGGCATTTTGCCCACCATGGCGCCTCCGCACTCTGCTTGCTGACCGACCACCACCTTGGTTTAACATTGAAGGTCTTGACCACAGTGAAGTGGGGCGATCTTGGAGGAAAGCCTCGCACACGACGATAAACGCCGAGATGTTGAGGATGAAGTTAGGGGCTAGATCATGGAAGTCCAACCCATAGTAGAACATGAGGCCGCGGACGAACGGATGGAGGGGAAATCCCAGTCCACGGACGAAGTGGGTAAGAAAAACTACCCTCTCATAAGGTTCTGGAGTAGGGACGATCTGCCCCGCATTGGGCAGCTGGTGCGCGATATCCGCGGCCAAGTATCCGGCTCCCCACAACTTTTTGATGTCCTCCTCCGTGACGGAGGATTTCATCCACTTGCCTCCCGCTCCGGACATGCTTGTAGCGGTTTGAGGAGAAGGACGCGAACTTGGGAGCTGGAGCTCGAGTGCGCAAGAATGGATGAACAAGGAGAAAGAAGGCGTGGGTGAAAAAGATGAACCCTTATCCCTTTATAAGAGCAGACAAAGCTGTATACCTCCACCTGCCTAGTAAACTCGCTTATTCCCCAAGCGCCGTAATTGATGGCGCGGTTGGGTTACCCACACCCGTATTGATGAGAATCCCGTGATAAGGGGTCATGATCTCTGCTTCGACAAGACGTGCCGAGGAAACCGCCTCGCAATATGTGCCATGGCTGGTTGAGAAAGACGATTCAAATAATGATCGGGCCGTGGTGTGATGTCATGCTACAGAGTGTGTCAGCAGATTATATTTGTGGAAATATTATTCTCTCTACGGTGGTATGTGGAATTTGTTTTGCAGAGCCAGACACTATCATTGTGTTCAAAATCTTCTATGGAGTATTCGGAGGAGGAACCCGCCTTGCAATGCCGAAGACAATCTTGCGCGGACTCATCGTCATTGAAGCCTGGTTCAGAGACTCTTGAGGAGTCCTAGATTAGGGGTCTCGGACGGCGGACTATATCCTTTGGCTGGACTGTTAGATTATGAAGATATAAGATTGAAGACTTAGTCCGTGTCCGGATGGGACTCTCCTTGTGAGGGAAGGCAAGCTTGGCGATGCGGATATGTAGATCTCTTCCCTTGTAACCGACTACTGTAACCCTAGCCCCTCGGTGTCTATATAAACCCGGAGGGTTTAGTCCGTAGGACAACAACAATCATACCATAGGCTAGCTTCTAGGGTTTAGCCTCTACGATCTCGTGGTAGATCAACTCTTGTAATACTCATATCATCAAGATCAATCAAGCGAGGAAGTAGGGTATTACCTCCATCAAGAGGGCGAACACAGGTAAACATTGTCTCCCCGCCTCCTGTTACCATCTGCCTTAGGCATGCGATTCGGGACCCCCTACCGAGATCCGCGGTTTGACAGCAGCGGTGATTGAAAATGTTCAGTTTTCCAAAAGCGGACTGACCAAAACCTCGCTAGCCTTCTCACGAGCTTTGAGGTGAGTAATGTAATTGTAGGAAGAATATCCACAGTGTGAGCGGTAGCCTGATGCTCACATTAGGTGTTCGGAAAGAAAAAGGCAAACAAAGGATCAAAAATAATTTTCGCATGAGTCTAACATAAGGTGTCTATGGAATAAGCAGGCCTCGCTGTGGGCTGCTACCGCTCATCTTCTGGAGGTCTCGGACTGAAGCGAAGCGGGCGGGCGAGAAAAGCTTCGGCCTCGTGAAGAAGCAGCTAGAGGATAGCCAAGGTATGCAGTAACCTGGTGTACATTTAATAAGGATGAATGGTCTGTGCGAACTAAAGTGTCATGGAGTTTATTAGGGGCCACGATCAAGGTGGCGACCCTCAAGAAGGGGTTAGCCGAGGCCGAGGACAAAGTGGCCAAGGAGCAGCGCCCGTGAAAGCCACGAGGCCACAGTTAACAAGGCGAACAAGAGCTCAAGGCGCCGTCGAAGCTCGAGTCCTTGGGCGATTTTAGGATGCAAGAGTCCGAACTTGCGAAGGCCGCCCGAGCATGCAGGTATGTCCGAGCGAAGCCGAGTGCCCTCCGGGAGATTGATGACCAAGAAGATTCGGTGGTGAGTCTTTCGCTATGCAAAGGAAGTATGCGAAGGAAACATTCCTTGTACTTACCCGAATTTGGGTTTTCCATGGGCGTTTACAAATCTGCCGTGTAGCATATCAGATGCTGCCGAGTTTTATCGAGCCGAAGAGGGGATGCCTACGGAGAAGCTATTCTGGTCTCAATATCTTGGACCGGAACATCCGGTGCCCTTTAGCGACCAGCTGAAACAGCTGGTCGAGCTGCACCGGTCAGCCAAGCTAGCCATGAAGGACCTAATAGTCCGGCTGTGGCCTGCCGAGCCCATACCCGGTAGCCACTTCAGACTTGTGAAGCGGCTTATGAGTGCCTGCCCACGGATCGAAGCTGTGAAGCGCGGTTTGCATTGAAGGTGCACGGATGGCATTCGCGCGCGTCAAGACGCACTGGGCGAAGATGGATGCCAAGAAGTTGATGACCGAGGGGCCACCTGAGGGCAAGGAGCATCGTCGACCCAAGCTATATTTTGACGGATTCCTGGAGGGATCCCGCCTTGTGGCGGAGCAATGTGCGAAGGACGTGATATTCCCATGAAAAAATTTGGTTTGTCCTGTAATATGAAATAATATCGGTATGTAATATGATGCTTGTAATGAAATTTTACCTCCTGTGCGGCCGTTTATTAAAATCTGAGGGTTTGACCAGTCGTCGGCTTCTGCCCCATGTAGATAGTACAGGGGTGTTCGGGATAAATCTAAACACTCTTTACTCCACATTCTTGTCCTTAAAGGAGGTGTTTAGCGCAACGAACAAGGCAATCAGACTATACGGCCTTTATCACCCTCACTTGGCCATAGGAGTTTGACAATGAAAATTTCGGCGAAGCCCCTGGTGTTCGGAAGGCCAAACTAGGGGTGCTATACACGCCTAATCGGAGAAATCCGATTCCTCGCATAAAGAAGAAAAAATCTCTAGGGATTTGAGACCTCTCGATCAGCTGACCAACTCTCGCCGAATCATGACAGTCAGTTTTCGGCTTTCTCTCTTGAGTGCTCGTCCGGAAGAACCGGGGCCTTAATCGCGATAGTTCTCCTTACTACCCTAGCCGATATAGCGGGCGTAGAGTAGTAAGCCTTTGGAGCAGAACAGCCCAACTATTGACCAAAGACATGATTCGAACCGATGCATATAATGCTATAAGTTAAAGTGCTGAACTGTACTATAAAAGTGTTAGGACTTTTGTTGCGTAATGTGGGCGTGATGAAGCCCTGGCGCGATATCGTGCAGAGTATGTGTGCAATGAGTAATAAATACAAAGGAAAAAAGGGGGAAATTAAGTAATAAGCCGACGCTACCCTTTATTTTTGTAATGTGATTAATACGTCAAGGCGTACTTGTACATGTAATACGATAAGCAAGAAAGGCTATTTAACATGCCAAGACCAAGTGTGAGCTGCGTGCGGGTATGTAAAACAGGTATAGCAATCGTTAGCGGAGGCCACACAGGGATTCCTTATGCGTAAAGCTCCTTGCCTCCTTGGTTTGTCCGACAAACGGGTTGTCAGAAGAAACCTCGAAAAGAGAGAAAGAACCTGAAATGAAAAAGAAAAAACGAGGGTACACGAATCCTGGGGTCGGTCGAGCCGCACTGTGGATAGCGAGCTAGCTATGCCTCCGTCCATATCCATGGGATTTTGGGCGCGTAGTTATGTACGCGTGGTAGGAATGCCACTCCCTCATTGGGGCTGGGACGGAGACCGAATTGCTAATCGAGCTCTTGACAAGCCGAGCTGTCCTGTTGCAGTGTAGTCCGGACCCTCTTACCGATGTCCAGGGGCTCGGCAGCCGGATTATAGTTCTGCTTGAGAAGGCCGCTCTGTACCTCTGCTTCTAGGCGGCTATGCGCTCCTCGGTATGAGCGGGCGTTACGTGTTTCCATTGGTATTATGGCCTTGGCGTGGACGGGCATTATCTTGAGCTTGAGATAAGCATAGTGTGGCACGCGTTGAATCTAACAAGCGGTTCGTCCGGCGGTGCGTGGTAGCAGCTTCTTGGAAGGGGCGATATCAAAGATTAGCTCTTAACCCGGAAGTTGTCCGGGGAACCGAAGACCACCTCCGGCGTGATTGAGCCCGTACAGCGGGCCTCTCGCTGGTATGACACCTTTAAAGGTAGTCTTTGTGGAAGCGATTAAGTGAGGATTAATGCCCATTTTGCGCATTATGTCGTGATAGAGCAGGTTGAGGCTGCTACCACCGTCCATTAGGACTCGTGTTAGGTGAAATCCATTGATGAGTGGGTCAAGGACCAGTGCGGCTGAACCGCCATGACGGATACTAGTTGGATGATCTCGATGATCAAAGGTGATTGGAAATGACGACCACGGATTGAATTTTGGGGCGACTGGTTCTACCGCATAGACGTCCCTGAGTGCGCGCTTGCGCTCCCTTTTGGGGATGTGTGTAGCATATATCGTATTCACCATTTTGACTTGAGGGGGAAATTTCTTCTGCCCCAGTGTTCGGCTGCTGGGGCTCTTCATCATCGTCCTCTCTTTGCGACCCCATTTCCTTGCTCTCGGTATTTGACTTGTTGGCTTGCTTGAAAACCCCTCAATCTCTGTTGGTATGATTGGCTTGTTTGTCTGGGGTGCCATGTATCTGGCACAGACGATCGAGTATGCGGTCCAAGCTGGATGGTCCCTCAATGTTCCTTTTATAAGGTTTCTTTCGCTGGCCGGACTTGGAGCCAGTGAATCCGGTGTGAACTGCAGTGTCATCGGTGTTATCGCCATCACTTCGGCGTTTGTGTCTATTGTGCCGCAGCTTGCCGGTGCTATTTTTGGCCTCGGAGGGGCCTGCCTCGTTGGTTGTGTTTTTACTATGAGCCAGCCAACTATCCTCACCTGCGCAAAAGCGGGTCATGAGTGCCGTCAGGGCTGCCATAGACTTCGGCTTTTCTTGGCCGAGGTGGCGGGCGAGCCATTCATCACGGATGCTATGTTTAAAGGACGCTAGGGCTTCGGCATCCGGACAGTCAACTATTTGGTTCTTCTTGGTTAGGAACCTAGTCCAAATTTTTTTGGCTGATTCTCCAGGCTGTTGGACTATGTGACTTAGGTCATCGGCGTCTGGTGGCCGGACATAAGTACCTTGGAAGTTGTCAAGAAAAGCTTCTTCCAAATCCTCCCAGCTGCTGATGGAATTTTCAGGCAGGCTGTTTAACCAGTGTCTAGCTGGCCCTTTGAGATTTAGTGGGAGGTATTTGATGACGTGGAGGTCGTCTCCACGGGCCATATGAATGTGGAGAATAAAGTCCTCGATCCATACTATGGGATCGGTTGTTCCGTCATATGATTCAATATTGATGGGCTTGAACCCCTCGGGGAATTCATGATCCATTACTTCATCTGTGAAGCAAAGATGGTGTGTGGCGCCTCTATATCGGGCCGTGTCGCGGCGCACCTCTGATGAAGTCCGCCTGCGGTTATCGGCCCGGGCATGACTAGGTTTGTCACGTCCGAATAGGTAGCCGTCGTCGCGAGTCGAAAAGCGTCCTCGTGATCCGTAGATTGATCTAGTATGTCCTGCTCTATTGTCCAGGTCCTACCGAAGGTCGTATGTATAGTCCCGAGCTGTTTTGTCTCTGTTTTTCGAGGCGGTGGGGCGGGCAGCTGTTCGGCCTGAGTTGCCGTTTTATCCCGACCGCGGGGTGGTCGGTCCGCCGCACTGTCCCGACCACGTGGTGGTCGTTCCGCATTGCGCGATGGAGGTATGGGCTCCGGCGCCTCCTCATTGAACTGAGGTAGCAGTCTGCGCTTCGGGTAACTCTTGGCTGGACGCTTGAGGCCGTATTCTTCGGCTGCCAGGACATCAGTCCATCTGTCAATGAGTAGGTCTTGATCAGATTGAAGCTGCTGCTGCTTCTTCTTCAGGCTTCTTGCAGTAGCTATTAGCTGGCGCTTGAAGCGCTCCTGCTCGAGGGGTGCCTCAGGCACGATGAAATCCTCGTTGCCGAGGCTCTCCTCATCCTTGGAGAGTGGACGATAACTATCGTTATCCGAGTCGTTGGGCATGGCCTGTTTATCAAGGTTAACTTGCCCATTTTCTTGTTCCTCCTGTTCGGATATTGCTCCAATAGGGTCTTCATTGTTTTCGGCGTCGTCCGGAGTACTATTTTCTCCGGTGCCAGTGTTGCTGTCTTTTGAGCAACGTGACTTAGAACGGTGTTTAGGGCGCTGGCACTTGTATCTCAGGAGGTTTATTCGCAACTGGATCTTCTTTGTCATCGTTGCTAGCTTTTTGAGGTGTGTCAACCATGTACACATCGTACGAAGAAGTGTTCGTCCAACGTCCAGTGAATGGCGGGTCTTGGCCTTGCTCCTTGTCGGCATCGTCGTCCGTACCGTCGATGTCTTCGGAGCCATAGTCAAGCATGTCGGTTAAGTCCTCGACAGTGGCTATGAAGTGCGTGGCGGGTGGGAAGCGAAATTCTCCATCATCAGCCTCTAGTTCGAACCGGACATAGTTCGGCTATGAGTCCCCCGCCAAGGACAGGTTATTTAATGAATTTAGCACATCGACCAAGGGCGAGTGTTGGAAGATGTCTGTGGTGCTGAACTCGAAGATCGATAACCGATCCAGCCCGGTGTCCGCACGTACGTGGTTCAGATTTTATAGCCGGAAACAAGTCCGGAATTCCGTTGACGCAGATATTACAAGGTGTTGAGTCTGTGTGCGGCTCCAACGCCGCGGACTCTGTGGCTTCGGCTTACGTGATCTGCTCCGGATCTAAGGCCGTAGCAGTTACAGGAACTATCTCCTGAATATGGCTCGATGACAGATTTAAGTCATGTTCATCGGAGCGAGGGGGAGCGATCGCCGCGGTCTCCAATCCGTTGAAGACCAAGTCTCCACAGATATCTGCGATGTAGTTCAAGCTTCCAAATCTGACCTGGTGGCCAGGGGCGTAGCTATCGATCTGCTCCAGATGGCCAAGCGAGTTGGCCCGCAGTACGAAGTCGCCGAATATGAAGATCTGTCCGGAGAGGAAGGTTTCTCCTTGGACAGCGTCACTATCGACGATCGAAGGGGCCATCGAACCTTTCATCGACGGCACGGTGGAACTCTCAATGAAAGCACCAATGTCGGTGTCAAAACCGGCAGATCTCGGGTAGGGGGTCCCGAACTGTGCCTCTAAGGTCGATGGTAACAGGAGACAGGGGACACGATGTTTACCCAGGTTCGGGCCCTCTCTATGGAGGTAATACCCTACTTCCTACTTGATTGATCTTGATGAATATGAGTATTACAAGAGTTGATCTACCACGAGATCGTAATGGCTAAATCCTAGAAGTCTAGCCCGTATGACTATGGTAATGAGTATATCCTTTCCGGACTAGACCCTCCGGTTTATATAGACACTGGGGGGATCTAGGGTTACATAGTGTCGGTTACATAGGAAGGAATCTTCATAATCGATCACCAAGCTTACCTTCCACACCAAGGAGAGTCCTATCCGGACACGGGTATAGTCTTCGGCCTTCATGTCCTCACAGCCCATCCGTCCGGCCCATGGACAACAGGTCGGACGCCCGAGGACCCCTTAGTCCAGGACTCCCTCAGTGGTGAATTGACTATTTTTTTCAGGAAAGTAGTAAATTAACTAAAAGTGTTGAATTGACTAGCGCAAACTTTAGAGCTGATATGATTATTATGAAGTGAATGCACAATGAGAGGCACCATGGAAGAATGAATAATGTAAACTAAAAACATGATATGAACTTGACAATACCGTGGGGGCAGATTGAATATAATTATTTTGCATAGTTAATGATGTAAACTGACAACATGCCATGAACTTACAATACTAAGGGTCGATGATGGAGTACAATTATCCTGCAGAATCAGTGCCCTTGATCTCCGTACAATACCTAAGCTACCAGATTAGCTTATCTGTTTGATTATCTCATGCTATATCTCAACTGAATCAACTTCAAAGGAATTATAGGCAGATGCGGTTCGTACATGCATACAAACCAAAATACAATAATGACCTATCTAATTGGCATGCATCAATATTCTCTATCGCTTATTTCGTTCATATTTTCTAACATTCTAAGGTCCCTAGGAATGTTTCTTCATGTTGCGTCGGGGTTTTAGGGGTCGTTGGTGGGCCCACTTGCAAAGCACATGAATCGCTAATGTGTGATGTGTTTGGGTTTATTCCTAGGTGTGTTACATGCAAGAACAACTCAACCCAACTCAGATGAAACACACAAAGAAGGAATCAACCTTATCACATGCGTACAAACACGTTTAAAAGAATGAGGCTTAATAACAAAAAAGAGCAACTTTCTGAAGGCGGCCTTGGCAAGCGCGTCACCCTCTAATCTGAGTTTCATGCTACAACGTTTACAGCCGATGTACAAAAGTAGGGGCTCTCTTTATACCCCTTTACTTGTGCAGGCAGTCGAGCACACCTGCGGCCACATAGCGAGGCGGAGGAGGAAGCGAAATACAAGACTACCGAGCAGCGCCAAGGCGAGGCGCAAGAAGGTCAAGCAACAAGATGGGCTTTCCCGGCAAGACCCTTGCCGGGCAGCCTCTATAACCCGGCAAGAGTCTTCTTGGGGCAGCTCCTGCTTGACATAGCAGTCACCCTTGAGCACGAGAGTTACGACACCATCGACAGCGTTGGAACCAAGGCTCGAGAAGCACCTACATGGTGGCATGCAGATCTTTGTGAAGACAAAGAGCCTACAAAGCCCAGATGAGAACCAGAAGGCAAGACAACCGCGAGGCTCCTTGCTGATGATTCTCACGAGGCCCCGACAAGGCTCCTTGCCGAAGACACCCGCAAGGCCCTGGCAAGGCTCTTGCCGAGGGCGCTCACAAGGCCCCGGCAAGACTCTTGCCGAGAATATCCACAAGACCGCGGCAAGGCCTTGCCGCCCCATCGCCGCCCCAGCTCAGCGGCCAACCCACCAACTAAAGCAAGTACCCACGTGGCAGTACGTGGCTCCTAATCCAACTAGTCAAGCACCTGCGTGGTGGCATGCAGATCTTCGTGAAGACACTACCACCACGCCAGCTCAGCAGCCTGCCAGCCTACATGGAGCTGCATGCCTCGTTGGCTGAGCAGCGTGTCGAACAGCAGCGAGTGGCGACAGACGGGGCGGGCCTCGTTACCATCCCGATAAAGCAAGTGGACACCTAAGTAGCGCATTTAATGCGTTTTGTCCTGTAATGATAGGCGATAAGCTTGTACTTTGTACATACCTTTCCACCTCCTGTGTGCCACTGTGGCGACCCCTTTATAAAAGGAGGCCCGAGGCGTACTGCGGAATGATTCGGATCTTTTGGACTAGACACGCACCGTAGCTAGTTCAAGAGCTCAAGAATACTCAGATATACACAAAAGCAGGACTAGGATGTTATGCATCTCCGTGGCCCGAACCTGGGTAAAATCCCGTTGTGCCAGCTACTAGACCCGCTCTTTGCACAACCCCGCGCCCGCCAAGCGTAGATGGGATCTCCGTGATCCCATAGGTGTCGTTGCCCACCGACATCTTTGGCGCGCCAGGTAGGGGGCGCAGTTGTGAAAATCTGGTCTAGTTGGCGCAGCGGCTTCGTCGCGGTCGTCGTTCCAAGGAAGAAGGCGACCGAACAAGCGGCATCGTCTGCAGACGCAGTCACCGCCCACGCGATGACAGAAAAGCTAAGTCACGTAAAAACTTTGAGTAATTCCTTTTTGTATAAGGTTATTTTCCTCGGAGATCTTGCTCTTTGTATGGGAAACCTGCACGCGATGGGGCCCTTCAGCTATTGGCAACGCCCTTGTTTTGTTTCGAGTCCGCTCAACGTTCGGCGGCGCGTCGAAAACAGCGGGTGGCCTTTACGCTATTCATAGCGCTCTTGTTACATTTCGAGTCCGCTCAGCAGATCAAGCGGCCTTGTTGAAAGCGATAAGTCGTTTGCTGGCAGCAAGCACACCGGTGGCTATTCGAGTTCCGTCCTCAAGGCTTGGCGGCACTGGTTTCTGGCAGCAAGCCTATCCAATTAAGCGTAGGGTCGACATACAAAGAGAGATCAAACGGAAAAATAACATGTATCACTTCAAAGTACTGCGGAGTTATTGTAGGATCGAAAGTATGTCTAGAGGGGGTGATTAGACTACTTGACCAAATAAAAACTTATCCTTTTCCCAATTTTAGTCTTTGGCAGATTTTAGCTATCTTAGCACAAGTCAAGCAATTCTAACACAATTCAAGCAAGCATGCAAAGAGTATATGAGCAGCGGAAAGTAAAGCATGCAACTTGCAAGAATGTAAAGGGGAAGGGTTTGGAGAATTCAAATGCAATTGGAGACATGGATGTTTTTGTCGTGGTTCCGATAGGTGGTGCTATTGTACATCCACGTTGATGGAGACTTCAACCCACGAAGGAGTAGCAGTTCTTGTGAGTCCACAGAGGGCTCCACCCACGAAGGGTCCACGAAGAAGCAACCTTGCCTATCCCACCATGGCCATCTCCCACGAAGGATTTGCCTCACTAGCGGTAGATCTTCATGAATTAGGCGATCTCCTTGCCCTTACAAACTCCTTGGTTCAACTCCACAATCTTGTCGGAGGCTCCCAAGTGACACCTAGCCAATCTAGGAGACACCACTCTCCAAGAAGTAACAAATGGTGTGTTGATGATGAACTCCTTGCTCTTGTGCTTCAAATGATAGTCTCCCCAACACTCAACTCTCTCTCACAGGATTTGGATTTGGTGGAAAGAAGATTTGAGTGGAAAGAAACTTGGGGAAGGCTAGAGATCAAGATTCATATGGTAGGAATAGAATATCTTGGCCTCAACACATGAGTAGGTGGTTCCTTCTCAGAAACTGCAAGTTGGAAGTGTAGGTTTGTTCTGATGGCTTTCTTCACGAATGAAGAGGAGGTGGAGGGGTATATATAGCCTACACACAAAATCTAACCGTTACACACAACTTGCCAAACTCGATGGGACCGAATTAGCAAATCTAGTGACCGTTAGGATTTTCGGTGGGACCGACATGCAACTCGGTAGGACCGATATGGTTAGGGTTAGGGCATAACGTAATATCGGTGAGACCGATTACACAAACTCGGTGAGACCGAATTTGGTAATAAGCTAACCAGAGAGTTGGTCGAGTAAACTTCGGTGGGACTGATTAAGCTCATTTGGTGAGATCAAAATGTTCTGAAAAGGAAGCAGGGAGTTTACATTGCAGTCTTGGTGGGACCGATCGCTCATCTCGGTGGTACCGAAATGTTACGAAGGGAAAAAGAGATATTACAATCCCATCTCGGTGAGATCGAGATCCCTATCGGTGAGACCGATTTGCCTAGGGTTTGTGGTAGTGACTATGACATCTGAACTCGATGGCGCCGGGTAGAAAGAATCGGTAGGGCCGAGTTTGACTTTTGGTTTGGGTCATATGTGGATATGAAAAGTAGTTGAGGGTTTTGGAGCATATCACTAAGCACTGTAGAGCAAGAAACTCATTAAGCAACACCTCATCCCTCCTTGATAGTATTGGCTTTTTCCTATAGACTCAATGTGATCTTGGATCACTAAAATATAAAATGTAGAGTCTTGAGCTTTTGAGCTTGAGTCAATCCTTTTATCCTTAGCATTTTGAGGGATCCACTTTCTCATCCATGCCATGCCATCCATTGAGCTTTTCCTGAAATGTTCATCTTGGGATGATGTTAGCTCAATGAGCTATATGTTTTTAGGAATTACCAAAACCACCTAGGGATAGTTGCACTTTCAATCTCCCCCTTTTTGGTAATTGATGACAACATATATATCAAAGCTTTGAGAAATGATAATAAGAGTGAAAAACATTGTCGCTTTGAGAAGTATGTGAAAAGCAAGAGCTCCCCCTAAATTTGTGCATAGTTTAAGATTTGCTTTGGACTGCAAATGCACGAGTTAGGCTCATGGGTAACTCTTCCATGTCACATCATCTTGGTGGAGCGCTCAAAATGATAATGATTGAATACATTCACTCATCACCAAGCAAAGTGAATGATCATATAGAGATAAACGAGACACTACTAGGGAAAACCTTATACACAGAAATTTAGCAACAGCGCGGGTCAAAAAAGGGCGCTAGTGCTAGATAACAGTAGCGGGTGAGAAAAAACTACGCTGCAGATACAATTGTAGCAGTAGCGCTTGTGGCCATAAAAGCGCTACTACTAATATTCCCATTGGTGGAACGATAGGCTACGCATAGCAGTAGCGGGCTTGGAGGAAGAGCGCTACCGCTAGGGCATGAGTAGCAGCGTGTTTCCCAAGAAGAGCGCTACTACTAATGGAAATAAAATGAAATGAAAATGAAAGAAACAGAAAAAGGAGAAAGAAAAAAAATAAAATGTAAAGAAAAATAAAAGAAAAAGCGAAAAAACAGAGAAAGGCATAGCTGTGGCGTGTGTTAAATGAGAGGCGCTATAGCTAACGTGGCTACAGCGTTTCCTAGACCCCGCTATAGAAGCGAGAAAGGAAATAAATAAGGAGAAAATTACATAGCTATAGCGATGGCGCATTTTGTAAAAGCGCTATAGCTATATTAGCTATAAGCGTTTTTTGAAGCGCTACCGCTAATTGACTTAACCAAAAACCGTTTCCCCAGCGCCACATGCCCCCAAATCTCTCGACCAACCCCGCCACCATCTCCCCGATTCGCCATCGCCCCACTTCGCCGCCGTTTCCTGCCGGCGTCGGCGCCCCAGAGCCACGAGCCATGCGCCGTCGGCGCCACCGGAGCCGCCCCCAGCGCCACGCAGACGCGGCCTCATCAACGCCACGGAGCCACCGTCGGCGCCAGTGAATCCTCCTCGCCACAACTGCCTCCCTCGCCGTCACGGAGGCGCCCTGCCTCCCTCACCACCACGGAGCCATCCTCTGTAAGCCCCACCCCCTCTCTCTCTCATGCATGGGTTAATTATCTAGGTTATTTAGGCAAAAAATTAGTTAGGGCTTTGACGGAGAACTAGTCGGTTAACTAGTTTAATTAGGTTAATTGTCTAGGTTATTTAGGCAAGTTTTATTTTAAAGATGATCCCTTCCTAGAATTATATTGTTGATTATATCTTTTCATTGAAGTGGTCATGTTATATCTTTTCATTGAAGTGGTTCGATTGTGCCCAAGTGGCTTTGTTGTTTAAATGAAGCTGAGTGGCCTATATATGTTTTGCCGGAATGTTGATTCATTTCCATTCCGGCAAATTTCAAATTCTCGATTTGTCCACTTTTTAGCAAAGGTCATGCGAAATTTTCCGTGAATTTCGGCATGACTTCTTCTAAACTAGGACATATCGAGTGCCGAATTTGCCGCACCAGGAAGGAGTCAGCGTTCCTGCAAAACAATAGGCCTTTTATGTCATTATTCATTTTATTAGGTCTAGAATTAATTGACTAGATTTAATCATAGGAAACATGGCTAGCAACAATGAAGGACAGGGTTACGGTGATTGCGACGGCGTCTACGGGCGGCGAGGCAATTTTTAGCTTTACCGACGATCAACCGATGTTGTTCTTTGGGCCCACCGATGGCATCGAGGACTGAGACCGACACGTAGACTAGTGCTTGAGGCGAGACGGTGCTGAGACTCGAGACGGCGTCGAGACCAGCGCTGAGGCGAGACGGCGCTGCCTCGGGAGGAGGAGCGTCTTGTAGAACCAAAGCAAAGAGGCAGCGGCTTCCTAACAAACTCAGGGCTACTAGGCTGGTGGTCACGGAGGTGGGCGGCGGAAATTTTGAGCCAAAGGCGCCGAGGAAGCGCGTCGATGCTACGGCAATCAAATAGGCTGCATCGTCACGGACAACCGCCACCATCAGCGATGAGAAACTACGAAGATAGAAATTATGAGGAGCTCCTCCTAAAGAAGTTTCACGGATATTCTTGTTCCGGCCGGAATGAGAAGGATTATGAAGATCCGGGCGAGGACCCGGCAATGAAGAAGATAAACAAACACGCCATGACCAAGTTTAGCGGCGCGTTGGCGCTGGAGAACTTCGAGTGAAAGCAAAGATCATCGACAAGAAGGAACCCTACTCCGAGATTGTAAAGGATAATCCGACAATCACGGAAGAGCAGTTCAAATATCCAAGGAGGCTTGCGAGGCGAAGCTGCCAAAAAAGACTAAGTACATGAAGGGGCTTCAAGAGAGGAACATTGGGAGCCACCACCTCGGAAGCCGTGGTTCTGGCGGAAAGAGGTCCAAATGGGCCAAGGAGGGCGCGGAAGCCGCGAGTCTAGGCATCCAGACCCTTGGCGGTTTCACGTCCACACAGGAGTGTGGCGTCACGAGGGCCCGACACCGTTGGGACCTAGTGAAGAAGGTTCTGAGACAACACGGTCATTCTGAGTTCATGAGACTGGTGGTAATTTTAGTTCGATCAATTCATTGCACGTTAGTCATATTTATAAACGATCCTTGTGCCTTTTGCGAGAGAGCAGCACGGATTGCGGCGGCGACTTCGCCGTCGAGGCATTGGCGAGGCCAAGTGGGACACTCCATTCAGCAGGGCGTTCAACATATTGAAACGACAATCGGTGGATACTCGACCGTCATATGGGCGCGCGCGGTGTCGGAGGCGGTGCCACGTGGAAGAAGTACTACCGTGAGACCACGGAGGAGAGAAAGGAATGCGGAGGTTAAGCGAAGAAAACATCGACAAGAAGGTTGAGATTGCGGTTGAGAAGAAATCATCTCGAGCGATCGCAACAGCGGTAGCTGCCGCAAAACAGGTGGTTGCAGATTTGTCTACTTCCTTGGTGACGGGCGTTTTCACTTGGATAAGGCAAAATCCAGAAGCAAATGCAGAGGACTTTCCCCTTGCTGACTTCTTGGGAGCACCTGCTCCTGCACCGGCTCCCGCACTGGACGTGCTCGGCGGTGCTTCGTCTTTGGCTGAGCTCGACACCCTCACGGTATCTATCACACCGACCCCCTTCAATATAAATGTATAATCTCCCGTTTTCGTTGCCTTTCGGATGTCTCACGTCGCAAACTTTTCTTTGCAGGCTGGCGAAACCCCGTGCACCATATTGTACACCATCGGCGACCAGAAGGTGGACGTGGGGAAGGCGACGATAATGGAGCTGAAGGAACCATTGTTCCACAGCCAGCCGATCCCCCCGAACGTCTTCAAGGTTTTCGTGGCCAGTGTCGAACCGGGCCACGAGAATTTGCCTCCTCCAATACTACTGGTGGATGACGAGGAGACATCGCGGCGGCTTGGTGATTGTTGCAATGGGTGGGTTACTGTTGTGGCCAAAAGTGCGCCGTGCGGAGGCGGTCGGGAGCACACCCACGAGCACGCAGCCTCGGCAAGGTATGAACATCAACACCCACCTACCCAATTAGCGTCGGTGTCGGGTTGGGTGATAGCGGGCGGGGTAAGGAGGAGGCTCCATTAGTCGCTGATGGCGTCGCCATGGATGAGGGCGAGGACTATGGTGGCGCTGAGCAGTATGTCTATACTAAGCGCCTCCTCGGGGTTTGGCGTCATGAGCGGTGCACGAATTGCTGTCTCAACGTATTATGGATGACCTTCGGTAGTAAAGAAGTCTAGGAAGAGGCGAGGAAAGGCAAAAAGCTGATTCTATGATCCAGCCGCCTCGGCAGCCTCGGCCAGGACCGTATAGATATCCCGATGCGGATAAATGGCATATTCGGTCAACCAATCCTACCTGCAAGGCGCTAGGGGCCAGATTTGGCGATCGAGACTTCATGACGATGTCTTTGCGGGTAAGAAAGGCCTCATCGCCTCGATAGATCCGGGATACCCACTCTCGTGGTTAACGTTCAGCGGCAAATGTCGTCGTCGATTGCTTCCCAGCGGATAAGTTCTTCCTCGATTCGATTACATATTCGACATGTTTCACGTGAAGAAGCTGGATTTCGTTTGTCGCCTTTATGCCTTGTACATGAACTACATCGCCGGGGTTGAGCAGATACCTCATATCGTATCGCTGACCCGTACTACATGCACGAGGGCTTCTTGGGAGTCTGCGCAAAAGCACGGTGAATCTGCGAGGATTACATCGTTAGCTTCATGCTCGCCAATAAGGAGAAGGAGGCGATTCTCGTGCCTTATCATCCCGTGTAAGTCATCCGCTGCTATCCTTCCTTCGATTTCAATCATTCATTTGCGGTGGAGGCTAAGTAATTTGAGGTGTACTTATTTTGCGCAATGGCGCGCGTCCTCATCATCCTATACCCCTGATTCTCCCACGCTCTTTACTTGGACTCGTCGAAGAACATTCACAAAAAGGATTACACCCACATCAAGGATGTTCTTGACAGTGCTATGTTTTACTATCAAGCAAGTGGTGGAGAGGTTAGGGACAAGAAGAGAAGGGGCGGCAGGCTGCGCCTTGACCATAAGACCGACTTCTGCTGCATCCGACAACGAGCGATTCTCTTAATGATGGATTCTATGTCCTACACCACCTGCTTTGGAGTCTGAGCGGGATCACCAGAAGCTTCGCATGTCACCTACATCCGGCGATGCCCATATTACGCAATGGGCAAAGAGCGTAGGAGATATCGAGGATCATCAACCGAGGCGAGTTCTATCACATCCAGCGAACTTGCCCAAATCATCATGAAGGAGGTCGTCGAAAAAACAGGGATGTTCTACAAAGAAGGACAAATGTCGGCGGAAGGCGTCCGAGCGTGGGTAGCCGCTCAGCGTCTCGACTGAAGCCTTTCACTAGGCTGGGGACTATCTCACGACATGGATGGATGGAGCGGCATGTTGGAGTGATTGTCGATATATGACAATTTGTCCGTTTAGTCCATACTTTACGTATGACAAAACTTTGAGTTATGCGGTGAAACTTTATTTGTGATGTAATTAAACTGTCCTCCTCCTCGACTAGCGAAAATCACTCTAGTTAGGGCATTTTGGGGTACGATGAACTTTGTTATTTATGCTTATGATATGTTGTTTCTATTTTTGCCAAGTCTGTCTCTTTCTGTTGCTCAACTATATATATATATATGTGTGTGTGTGTGTGTGTGTGTGTGTGTGTGTGTGTGTGTGTTGCATATCATCGACTCATGTGACGATGCAGGTGCATAGATCATCGATGGTGAATAAGTGCTACGCCAGGTATATATCGACAAGTGGCGGAGTGTCGGGCCAGGTGTACGGTTTCCGGTTTCCAAGCGACAGGCGATAGTTAGTTTAGGTTCACGCTAATGCGAGAGGGATCTGAACTCATGTACTCAAAGTGATAGCTCTTCTCGCGTATATCATTGTTTAGATGGATGACGATGTATTTGCAAGTAATCGAGACTTGTTTAGCTATTTTTGAGATGATGACGAGAGACCACTTTGTGTTGGATGATGATTATGATGAGACTATTTGTATGTATATGCTATGATTACATTTGTGGTCTCATGAGCATTTGTATGTGTATCATGATGACATTTGTATGTGCTAAAGATTCTTCTATAAAGCCTGTTCAAATCTGAAACAAATATGCTGGAAAAAAACAAAAACTACTAAAATTAGCGATGGCGAGTGTATGAAAGTTAGCAGCAGCGCGCGATAGCGATGGCGCGTCCAGCCGAGGCGTTAGAGCTACTAGCGATGCGAGCTTCCACTAAGCGCTCTTGCTACACTTGTGTAGCATGGCGCTGGTGAGCGCAGCCTCTTGCTATGTGTTAGCTATGGCGCCTTATTAGTAGCGCCACTCCCGCTCTTGTCGCCTAAAACCAGCGCTGCTAGTCTTTTCCCTAGTAGTGAGATAATGTCATCCAACAAGCATAAATGTAGCATATGATCAAACACATGATCATCCAGGTATCACACAGACATAATGTATCTCAAACAAGCAAATAAAGTTCAACCACCAAAGCAAGAGAGAACAAAAAGCAACACTCTCTCTCGAAGCCTATGATCTATACATTTTTCTCCCCCTTTGGCAACAAGTTACCAAAAAGTTCATAGAAAATGCATAGCACTAAATCGACTCTCAGGCTTGATCTTCAGGTGGTGGTGTAGACAGAACGCCAAGGACGAAAGCATCAGTTGATGTAGATGGAGCTGGAGGTGTAGGTCTTTGGAGCTGGTGGCACTTGAAGCTGTAGATGGTGCATATGAAGTGGCTCGGTGTCATCACTTTCGCTGCTGCAGCTGATCTCTGAGCTCTAGGCACTCTGGCAAATGCCTTAGTGGTTGACTTGCCCTTCCTCTCCAGCATATCATCCTGAAGCTGCTCAACAACGGACTGGATCTCTGTGACCTTCACATCCATGTCACAGAACTTCTGCTCCATGATCCTCTCCAAGCTCTCCTGGTTTCGAGTCAAGGTGGCCAGCCGTTTCTCAATCCTTAGAGTGGATGCAATCAAGTAGCCAAGTTGATCATGTTTGCTCTTCAGAAAGTACTGAGATGCCTCTTCCATTGTTGGCATCTTGGCAGCCTTCTTGTCCTTGCCTTCTCCTTCTTAGCTTGTGCTTGCAGTGAAGATTGTTCATCTTCATCCATAACCACTTGGTTGTCCTCGAAGTCTGGATAGATAGGCATGTGCTCCTTATCCAACAGGTATGTGCATGTGCCCATCTTGGAGTTAATCAACTCCTGGATCTGTGGGGCATATCCACAACTTCTTTTCTGGTCAGCTGCTGTCCTCTTGATAGTCTCAACTATAAGGCTCATGACCTTGAACTTCTGTGGCACATCAAATATATGTAGCAAGTTTATTGCATGGACTCGATCATTACTGTGATCACCGGACTTGGGCAAGAGAGTGTGCACGAGGATCCAATTGATTGTAGGAAGACACGGCACAAGTGTTTCACCGATCCAAACTGGTGAGTCTCAAGATCGCATCGAGAATCTCTTTGTACATCGTGCCATAGAGCTGTGTTCCATCTTCTTCTTGGCATAGACATCCAAGTCATCCTCTTCCTCCTTAGGTGCATTGATCAGATTGGCCCATTCCTCAATAGTTGATTGGTACCTTGTACCTTGAGACCTCCATACTATCACGCCATCTGGATAGAAGTGTCTTTGTGGAGTAGAATTGCATTATGAGCTCCTCATTCCACTTTGTGAGCTTCGCCCAACAAAGTCGCAACTCCACATGCCTTTGAAACTATCATACACACCAGGATAGTGTTCCTCATTCTCCTTTATGTAGGTCCGGTCGACCCACCTCATGTCACACACTATTGGCTTCTTGTCCAACAAAATTGTCTCATAGAAGTCCTGTTGTTCCTTTGTGTGGAACACATAGTCAGCAGCAGTCCTCCTACGGTGGCATATGGATCGACTCTCTCCATAGCCTCAATCCTGAGTCTCTCCTGATCTTCATGTCTTAGCCACTGGATGAGCATCATTATGGTCTGGAATCTTTGGCTTCAACTTTCTCAAGATATGCTCTTCATCTTCTTCTTCTTGACCAGCAGTCTAGAACCTTTGGGGCCTTGTTCTTCTCGACATCGAGATATGTTTACGGTATTCCTCTTTGGAGCAATCTTTGGTTTGGAGACAGCTTTGGGTGCTTCTTTGGGCTTTGATGATGCAGCCCCTGACCTAATAGCATCACCCATAAGCTTCTGAGCCTTGGGTGCTGGTGCAGCAACCTCTTCTTCTTCCTCCTCTTCCATCATGGAAGGCTTTCCAATAACTCTGGCCCTTGACCCTTTCCTTCCTTTTCTTCCCTTCTGCAGCAGCCTCTTTGGGTTGAGATTCCAAAGATGCTTGAGTGGAGGCTC
Source organism: Aegilops longissima (assembly GCA_021605205.1). Taxonomy (NCBI): domain Eukaryota; kingdom Viridiplantae; phylum Streptophyta; class Magnoliopsida; order Poales; family Poaceae; genus Aegilops; species Aegilops longissima. The sequence goes on along the minus strand of CM038677.1, from coordinate 602,332,597 downwards.
TGGCTTTAGACATGGGTTGTCTTCTGCTTGGCCTTTTGGTCTTGAGACACGGCTTGAGTGGCAGCGGTGTGCTACACTCCTTCTTGAGCACCTTTTTCTTGGAAATGGCCTCATCCTCTACAGCCACATAGTCTTCATCCTCAGATTCTGAGGTTCTCTACTGTTTTGGACTATATTGGGCTTTATTTTCCACTTTTATATTATTTTTGGGACTAACCTATTAACAGGAGGCCCAGCCCGGTTGTTGTTTTTGACTATTTGATGTTTGAAGAAGCGGAATATCAAACGAGTCCAAGCGGAATGAAACCTTGAGCGTGATTTTCTCACGAGCGTGATCCAGAGACTTGGACCCTACACCAAGGAACAAAGAGGCGGTCACGAGGGTGGGGCCCCCCCTAGGCGCGCCCCTCGTGGGCCCCTGTTGCTCCACCGACATACTCCTTCCTCCTATATATACCTCGTACCCCCAAGCGATCGAACAGGGCCAAAACCTAATTCCACCGCAACTTCCTGTATCCACGAGATCCCATCTTGGGGCCTGTTGCAGGCTTGGCGGAGGGGCATCCACCACGGAGGCTTCTACATCATCACCATAGCCCCTCGATGAAGTGTGAGTAGTTTACTTGAGACCTTCGGGTCCATAGCTAGTAGCTAGATGGCTTCTTCTCTCTTTTTGGATCTCAATACAATGTTCTCCACCCTCTCTCGTGGAGATCTATTCGAAGTAATCTTCTTTTTGCGGTGTGTTTGCTGAGACCGATGAATTGTGGGTTTATGATCCAGCTTATCTATGAATAATATTTGAATCTTCTCTTAATTCTTTTATGTATGATTGGTTATCTTTGCAAGTCTCTTCGAATTATCCGTTTGGTTTGGCCAACTAGATTGGTAGTTCTTGCAATGGGAGAAGTGTTTAGCTTTGGGTTCAATCTAGCGGTGTCCTTTCCCAGTGACAGAAGGGGCAGCAAGGCACGTATAGTATTGTTGCCATCGAGGATAACAAGATGGGGTATTTATCATATTGCATGAATTTATTCCTCTACATCATGTCATATTGCTTAAGGCGTTACTCTGTTTTTAACTTAATACTCTAGATGCATGCTGGATAGTGGTTGATGAGTGGAGTAATAGTAGTAGATGCAAAATCGTTTCGGTCTACTTATCTCGGACGTGATGCCTATATACATGATCATATCTAGATATACTCATAACTATGCTCAGTTCTGTCAATTGCTCAACAGTAATTTTTTCACCCACCGTAGAATACTCATGCTCTTGAGAGAAGCCACTAGTGAAACCTATGGCCCCGGGTCTATTCTCGTCATATCAAGCTCCATCACTTTAATACTTGCTTTGTTTTTACTTTGCCTTTTACTTTTCACTTTGCATCTCTATACCAAAATACCAAAATATTATTTATCGTCTCTATCAGATCTCACTCTCGTAAGTGACCGTGAAGGATTGACAACCCCTAATCGCGTTGGTTGCGAGGAGCTATTATTTTGTGCAGGTACGAGGGACTTGTCGTGGCCTCCTCTTGGATTGATACCTTGGTTCTCAAAAGCTGAGGGAAATACTTACGCTACTTTGCTGCATCATCCTCTCCTCTTGAAAATCCAGCGCAGTGCTCAAGAGGTAGCAAGAAGAATTTCTGGCGCCGTTGCGGGAGGCTCACGCAAAACAAGTCAAGCACCATACCAAGTACCCATCACAATCCCTATCTCCGCATTACATTATTTGCCATTTGCCTCTCGTTTTCCTCTCCCGACTTCACCCTTGGCGTTTTATTAGCCCTCTCTTTCCCAATCTCCTCCTCTTTTCCCGTTTTCCTTTTCTCGCTTGCCTTTTGTTTGCTCGTGTGTTGGATTGCTTGTTTGTCGCGATGGCTCAAGATGCTACCAAATTGTGTGACTTCACCAATACTAATAATAATGATTTCCTTAGCACTCCGATTGCTCCTCTTGCCAATCTGAATCTTGTGAAATCAATCTGCTTTGTTGAATCTTGTTATGAAAGATCAATTCGCGGCCTTCCTAGTGAAGATGTCGCTACTCATCTGAATAACCGTTGATTTATGTAATATGCAAAAGAAAAAGATGTCGATAATGATGTCATTAAATTGAAGCTATTTCCTTTTTAAGCAGAGATCGTGCTAAAGCATGGTTTTCATCTCTGGCTAAAAATAGTATTGATTCTTGGAACAAGTGCAAAGATGCTTTTATCTCTAAGTATTTTCTCCCGCTAAAATTATCTCTCTTAGGAACGATATTATGAATTTTCAGCAACTTGATCATGAACATGTTGCACAAGCTTGGGAGAGAATGAAATTAATGATACGTAATTGTCCTACTCATGGTTTGAACTTGTGGATGATTATACAAAAAAATTATGCGGATTGAATTTTGCTTCTAGAAATCTTTTAGATTGACGCATGGGAGGCACTTTTATGGAAATCACTCTAGAGATGCTACTAAACTTCTAGATAATATTATGGTTAATTATTCTCAATGGCATACTGAAAGATCTACTAATAAAAAAGTGCATGCGATAGAAGAAATTAATGTTTTGAGTGGAAAGATGGATGAACATATGAAATTATTTGCTACTAAGGCGTTTCTTGATCCTAATGATATGCCTTTGTCTACTTTGATTGAAAATAATAATGAATCTATGGATGTGAATTTTGTTGGTAGGAATAATTTTGGTAACAACAGCATATAGAGGGAATTTTAATCCTAGGCCTTATCCTAGTAATCCTTCTAATAATTATGGAAATTCCTACAACAACTCTTATGGAAATTTTAATAAGATGCCCTCTGAATTTGAGAGTAGTATTAAAGAGTTTATGAATTCACAAAAGAATTTTAATGCTTTGCTTGAGGAGAAATTGCTTAAAGTTGATGATTTGGCTAGGAACGTTGATAGAATTTCTCTTGAGGTTGATTCTTTAAAGCTTAGATATATTCCTCCTAAGCATGATATCAGTGAGTCTCTCAAAGCTATGAGAATTTCCATTGATGAGTGCAAAGAAAGAACCGCTAGGATGCGTGCTTCCAAAGATGCCTTTATTAAAGTGTGTTCTTCTAATCCCTATGAAAATCAAGATGAAGATCTGAAAGTTATTGATGTGTCCCCCATTAAATCTTTGTTTTGCAATATGAATCTTGATGAAACTGAATATGATCTTCCTTTACCTAGAAGGCATTCTAAGAATTCGGAGTTTTTAGATCTTGACGATGAAATTGATAAATGTGGGATTGAAAGAAATAAAAACCTAGATGTTGCTAAACCCACTATATTGGATCTCAAGGAATTTAATTATGAAAATTGCTCTTTAATTGATTGTATTTCCTTGTTGCAATCCGTGCTAAATTCTCCTCATGCTTATAGTCAAAATAAGGCCTTTACCGAACAAATTGTTGGTGCCTTGATGCAATCTTATGAAAAAAAACTTGAGTTGAAAGTCTCTATCCCTAGAAAGCTCTATGATGAGTGGGAACCTATGGTTAAAATTAAAATTAAAGTTTATGAGTTTCATGCCTTGTGTGATTTGGGTGCTAGTGTCTCCACTATTCCCAAAACTTTGTGTGATTTGCTAGATTTCCACGACTTTGATGATTGCTCTCTAAACTTGCATCTTGCGGATTCCACTATTAAAAAGCCTATGGGAAGAATTAATGATGTTCTTATTGTTGCAAATAGGAATTATGTGCCAGTAGATTTTATCGTTCTTGATATAGATTGCAATCCTTCATGTCCTATTATTCTTGGTAGACCTTTCCTTAGAACGATTGGTGTAATTATTGATATGAAGGAAGGGAATATTATATTCCAATTTCCATTAAAGAAGGGTATGGAACACTTTCCTAGAAAGAAAATAAAATTACCATATGAATCTATCATGAGAGCCACTTATGGATTGCCTACCAAAGATGTCAATACCTAGATCTATCCTTGCTTTTATCCCTAGCTAGGGGCATTAAACGATAGCGCTTGTTGGGAGGCAACCCAATTTTATTTTTTAGTTTTTTGTTTTTGCTTCTGTTTAGGAATAAATAATCCATCTAGCCTCTGTTTAGATGTGGTTTTATGTTTTAATTAGTTTTTCTGTCAAGCTAGACCTATTGGATCTTCTTGGATGATAGTTATTTGATCTTGCTGTAATTTCAAGAAACTTTGCGCTCAGTGCCTGAATTATTAAAAATCACCAGAACGTGATAAATAAACAAATTGTCTAGGTCATCTAATTTTGGTAGAATTTTTGGTGTTCCAAAAGTTTGCTTTAGTTACAGATTACTATATACTGTTCTCAGGGCCGGTCCTGAGATTTCGGGGGCCCGGGGCGAGACTAAACCTAGGGGCCCTTATTTTACATAAATATAAATAATTATCGCAAAAAGGTATGTTGAATCGCTTGTCGAAGGAAATGCAATAATTTTCTTTCAAAGTCTCTTCTTTACTAATATATGTCTGATAGCTTTATTATTAAGTTTACCTTGATTTCTTTGTTCATAATCATCTATAGTAAAATCTCGTACCTTGTCAAGACTCACATATGATTTAAATGTTATCAGCATTGTATTATGTATAGGCTATAGCCCCTACCTTATGGATTACCATTAGTTCATTCCTCCATGTCGATTACCCGCAAGTCCCCAAACATAAATTTGATAGCGCCAATAATATATACCCAATACCAATACTCATATGTCTGATTATTACTGCCCAGCTACAAACAACGCAGAGGCCATGTTGATGATCAATTATGAATTTTAATCACCATGATGGAAAAAATTTTCATAGCCCATATAGACTACCTATACAAATAGAGATTAGACAACTAAAAAATTATTAGAGACATACCTTATCTTCTGCCCTAACAATATGATCTCGCCTCCCAGCGAGTCGATGTGGTCTCATGGGAGGCAGCGACCCGATATCTCCGGCAGTCCAGCCCTCCTCTGACTCGAGGCGGCACCACGCACGCACAATAGATGGATATCAAGCATCGCCATCTTTGATCTATTTTCATCCGCATGTAGCATAGTTGTTGTCTCCTATTTTTCTCACAAATTGGGCGCATAGTTTTCGGCTTGTGGATTAAGGAAGGAAATTAAGATCTCACAAAAGAAGGAAGGAAATTAAGAGCAGATATTTTCATAACTACGCCTAATTAATCACATGCAATAAGTTCTACTGATCAATGACAAGGCCCTCAAATAGTACTAGCTGGCATAGAGGAAAGCCGGGAAATCAGGAAAACATTGTGGGACGCCCATTTTCTCGAGTTGGAGTAAGTAAACTAATCAGGATTCTGGGCCTGGGCGCTAGGACAATTAACAGGAGAATTTGGGGCCCCTTGGCACCTGGGGGCTCCGGGCGGCCGCCCCGTTCTCCCCCCTCAGGGCCGGGCCTGACTGTTCTGTTTTTGACAGATTCTGTTTTTCGTGTGTTGTTTGCTTATTTTGATGAATCTATGGCTAGTAAAATAGTTTATAATCCATAGAGAAGTTGGAATACAGTAGTTTTAACACCAATATAAATAAAGAATGAGTTCATTACAATACCTTAAAGTAGTCTTTTGTTTTCTTTCTCTAGCAGACTCACGAGATTTCTATTGAGTTTTGTGTTGTGAAGTTTTCAAGTTTTGGGTAAATTCTTTTGATGGATTATGGAACAAGGAGTGGCAAGAGCCTAAGCTTGGGGATTCCCATGGCACCCCAAGATAATCCAAGGACACCAAAAGTCAAAGCTTGGGGATGCACGGAAGGCATCCCTCTTTAAATCTACTTCCATCGGTAATTTACTTGGAGCTATATTTTATTCACCACATGATATGTGTTTTGCTTGGAGCGTCTTGTTTTATTTGCGTCTTTGCTTGTTAGTTTACCACAATCATACTTGCTGTACACACATTTTAGAGAGAGCCATACATGAATTGAAATTTGATAGAATACTCTATGTGCTTCACTTATATCTTTGAGCTTGATAGTTTTGCTCACAGTGCTTCACTTATATCTTTTGAGCGTGATAATTTTTGCTCTAGTGCTTCACTTAGATCTTTTAGAGCACGGTGGTGGATTTGTTTTAAAGGAACTATTGATCTCTCATGCTTCACTTAGCTTATTTTGAGAGTCGTTAGTAGCATGGTAATTTGCTTAATGTTAATATACTTGGTATTCAAGATATGTGAAACTTCCTTTTGAGTGCGTTGAATACTAAGAAAAGTTTGATGCTTGATAATTGTTTTGAGATATGAAGATGGTGATATTAGAGTCATGCTAGTTGAGTAGTTGTGAATTTAAAGAATGCTTGTGTTGAAGTTTGTGATTCCCGTAGCATGCACGTATGGTGAACCATTATGTGATGAACTCGGAGCATGATTTATTTATTGATTGTCTTCCTTATGAGTGGCGGTCGGGGACGAACGATGGTCTTTTCCTACCTATATATCCCCCTAGGAGCATGCGTGAATACTTTGCTTTGATAACTTCTAGACTTTTGCAATAAGTATATGAGTTATTTATGACTAATGTTGAGTCCATGGATTATACGCACTTTTTCCCATCCTTCCACCATTGCTAGCCTCTCTAATACCGTGCACTTTTCGCCGGTATCATACACCGACCATATATCTTCCTCAAAACAGCCACCATACCTACCTATCATGGCATTTCCATAGCCATTCCAAGTTATATTGCCATGCAACTTTCCACCGTTCCGTTTATTATGACATGCTCCATCATTGTCATATTGCTAGCATGATCATGTAGTTGACATCGTATTTGTGGCAAAGCCACCTTTCATAATTCTTTCATACATGTCACTCTTGTTTCATTGCATATCCTGGTACACCGCCGGAGGCATTCATATAGAGTGATACTTTGTTCTAAGAATCGAGTTGTAATTGTTGAGTTGTAAGAAAAATAAAAGTGTGATGATCATCATTCTTTAGAGCATTGTCCCAAGTGAGGAAAGGATGATGGAGACTATGATTCCCCCACAAGTCGGGATGAGACTCCGGACGAAAAAAAAGGAAAAATGAAAAAAAAGAGGCCATAAAAAAAGGAAGAAAAGGCCCAAATAAAAAAATGAGAGAAAAAGAGAGAAGGGACAATGTTACTATCCTTTTACCACACTTGTGCTTCAAAGTAGCACCAAGATCTTCATGATAGAGAGTCTCTCATTTTGTCACTTTCATATACTAGTGGGAATTTTTCATTATAGAACTTGGCTTGTATATTCCAATGATGGGCTTCCTCAAATGCCCTAGGTCTTCATGAGCAAGCGAGTTGGATGCACACCCACTTAGTTTCTTTTGTTGAGCTTTCATATACTTATAGCTCTAGTGCATCCGTTGCATGGCAATCCCTACTCACTCACATTGATATCTATTGATGGGCATCTCCATAGCCGTTGATCGCATAGTTGATGTGAGACTATCTTCTCCCTTTTTGTCTTCTCCACAACCACCATCCTATTCCACATATAGTGCTATATCCATGGCTCACGCTCATGTATTGCGTGAAGATTGAAAAAGTTTTGAAAATGTTAAAGTATGGAACAATTGCTTGGCTTGTCATCGGGGTTGTGCATGATTTAAATATTTTGTGTGGGGAAGATGGAGCATAGCCAGACTATATGATTTTGTAGGGATAACTTTCTTTGGCCATGTTATTTTGAGAAGACATAATTGCTTAGTTAGTATGCTTGAAGTATTATTATTTTTATGTCAATATGAACTTTTGTCTTGAATCTTTCGGATCTGAATATTCATACCACAATTAAGAAGATTTACATTGAAATTATGCCAAAGTATCCTCCGCATCAAAATTCTCTTTTATCATTTACCTACTCGAGGGCGAGCAGGAATTAAGCTTGGGGATGCGATCGTCTCCAACGTATCTATAATTTTTATTGCTCCATGCTACTTTATCTACTGTTTTGGACTATATTGGGCTTTATTTTCCACTTTTATATTATTTTGGGACTAACCTATTAACAGGAGGCCCAGCCCGAATTGTTGTTTTTTCCTATTTGGTGTTTGAAGAAGCGGAATATCAAACGAGTCCAAACGGAATGAAACCTTGAAGCGTGATTTTCTCACGAGCGTGAACGGGAGACTTGGACCCTCGCCAAGGAACAAAAGAGGCGGTCACGAGGGTGGGGCGCCCCCTAGGCGCGCCCCACCTCGTGGCCCCCTGATGCTCCACCGAGCGTACTCCTTCCTCCTATATCACTACAAAAAATACACTTCCGTGATGATACGTGTTTGTCACGATGGAGTCGCGTTTTTGTCATGCATGTACATCCATGACAAATTTATGACAGAATCAAGATAGTCATACCTGTGCTATCGTAGAAGTGTTCCATGACATTACCAAAATTATCATCACGAAAGTGTCCACTTCCATGACGATAAATCACGCGTCACAGAAGTGCTTTCGTCAAGGGTGACCGACACGTGGCATCCACCGTAACGGAACGCCATTAAGCTATCGGGTCGGGTTTTGGATCCGATAACCCGTTAACAGCCCCGACCAATGGGGATTTTCCATGTGTAAAATCATTATTGGCTGGAGGAAACACGTGTCGGCTCACCGTTGGGACAGATGTCATCCACTCATTGGACGGAAGAAGCGCCTATGATGCGTCGACCGTGGCACGCCCAACGAGGCCCATTCACGTGAAAAGGCGGTCCGATAAAAGTTAGCAGGCCAGCCCATATAAGGCCTACTTGTGTTAGGTCCATTTAAGCCCACGGCCCATACGAGATGAGCCAATTCGGCCCGTCAACGGCCCGTTAAAGATTTGACACCATTGCTGCCCATCGTCAGTTCGAGCCCGTTAACAGCCCGCTATATATCTGGGCTCAATATCGGCCCGATGAGATCTCGGCCTGTTAACGGCCCGTTTAATGGATGGGCCAATTTTCAGGATGTACATCTTTCGGCCTTTTAGCAACCCATTTAAATGTTGGGCTAGTTTCGGCCGGTGTGTCTTCGACCTATTGACGACCCATAAATCGATGGGCCATTTGTTGTCGGACTGAGTTTGACCTTTTAGCGGCCCATTTAAGTGTTGGGCCAATTTTACGGCCGGTGTCACTTTCAGCCTATTGACGCCCATAAATCAGTTGGGCCATTTTAGTCGGACGTGAGTTTTGGCCTTTTAGCGACCCATTTAATTGTTGGGCCAATTCCGGCCTGTGTGACTTCGACACATTAACGGACCATAAATGAGTTGGGCCATTTGTAGTCGGACCTTAGTTTTGGCCCTTTAACGGCCCATGACCTTCATGGTCCAATACCAGCCAGTTTCTCTTCGGCTGCTAAAGGCCCACAACCTGATTGGGCCATTTACAATCTGACGACTTTCGGCCTCTTAGCGGCCCATGGTCTTCATGGTCGATACAAGCCCATTGTCTCTTCGGCCTTTTAAAGGCCTATAGTATAGTTGGGCCATATGTAGCCCAAACTTAATGTAACGGCCTTGTTAATGGCCCGTGAAATAAGCTGGGGCCACCTATTGCCCGCTTCGATGTCGGCTGTTAACGACCGGGAGGTAAGAGGCGACCATTAACTTCCGCCTAATAACGGCCCATTAACTTAATGGGCCCACTAAAGTTTGTACATGTCTTTAGGCCAAATTAGATAATTTGAGCCCATTACGACGACAATTATGCACAGACCAAAACCGATCACGCAAAGTGCGGCATCGAGAGAATAACGTTGCACATCCGGCATATATTACGGAAATTACATCCTTTGGGCAATCAAAGATTGATGCGGTGCAAATAAATAAACAAAACCTAACCATCTACAACGTCACAATCTGCAACCTCGGCATAGATGGCGCCCATAAGCATGTGGGCAAGTTCTTTCGCTTTGCTACATTGTCTCTGAAAACATTGATCGGTTGTTGTGTGCATACGACTCTGCACCTCTGATTCATCCACCATTTCCATCATTGCTTCAGCCATTAATTGGTTCACAAACATACATTTATTCATTGCATTGAGAGACGGAGGATCTTGAGCAGATTCGGATGGCGATTTTGGCGAGCTTGTATTATTGATAGTGGAGAGTGTCTCGACCAACGCATCATAACATAAATTAGGGCGGGAACCAAACTGATTAATCATGAGTTATTGCCATATTACGGCCTAGATTTCTTTGGAAAGAAACAATGGGGTTGCCTTGCTGTTTTCGAGTTTGTCTTCTTATCTTGACCTTTGCACAAAATTAACACACTAGCATTGCTATCATTGGCCAAGTCGGATAATAGGAAAGCAACATTGACTGTGAGCGTTTGGGCAAGTAGCCTACACCAAATTAACACAATATGGCACAGCTATCATTAGCGAGTAAGGTAGTACTGAAAGCAACATTGACACAATGAATGAATGGGCAACGGAGAAGCACTACAATTCAATAATGTGTGATATGAGATAGTACATTCATGCAGCTCGGTATGCAAAACTACCGAGGCAGTTTTCCTTACAAAAATCAACATTGGCGCCTTTAACATTTTGCTACAACTAATTTTAGATCAGATAAAGGTTAGATTCATGCCGATTAACAAAATACATGTTGATGTAAAAATATAGTGATATACAACAGTACTTACATCAGCATTGGAGCACGAGAGAATTCCCATAAGATATTTTCCTCGAATCGATCTCAATGGAGGAAGTCTTCTATCGTTTAACCTTGAGAGATGGGTAAGAAACATGTAGAAAATATGATCAGAATGCTATAAAATTTCATGATGCGAGGATACGCTGCGCTTCTTAGAATGGAGTGGACATTCTTTTCTTTGAATGGAGCGGACTAGTTCTTTGGCCACTAGAATCTGCTTATTATCGATGGGAGTTGGGTTTCTCGTGTTTGGAAGCGGTATCTATGAAAAATGGACTTGGTTTATTATCTCCTGGCGTTTGGATCTTTGTCAAAGACCTGGTTTGTAACCCTTCAGATTCTAACAGAGCCGTCTTCCCCTTGCATGCCTTATATAGAAGAATGGTGATTCAGTTATAAAACATGCTACAGCAGAGATGGAATAGGTACTAAAGAATAGAAAGGCATGACATATTGACATGTATTCCCTCCATCCGGAAATAAATGGACGGTTCTAGGCGTATTTCAGTTCTAGATACATCCAGTTTTATCCATTTCTGCGATATTTAATCCGGACGGAGGGAGTATGATGTAAGAGCTAGGGATACGACAGGACAACATAGTAAAAAAAATACTGAAAAACCCACTGCAGAACCAAAGTATTCAAACCCACTGATATGAGATAGTACACTCATGCAGCTCAGGATGCAAAACTACCAGGCAGTTTTCCTTACAAAAATCAACATTGTGGCCTTTAATCATACATTTTGCTACAACTAAATTTAGATCAGATAAAGGTTGGATAAACGCCGATTAACAAAATACATGCTGATGTAAAAAATATAGTGATATACAACAGGTACTTACATCTACATTGGAGCACGAGAGAATTCTGCAAGAATCTTTCCTCATAAGCGATACCATTGCAGAAATTCTTCTATCTATTAAGCTTATTTTCTAAAAGAGATGGGTAAGAAACATGTAGAAAATATGATCAGCATGCTATAAAATTTCATGATGCAAGGATATACTGCGCTTCTTAGAATTGAGTTGACATATTTTTGCTCATTGAGCGGACTAGTTCTTTGGCCTTTGGAATCTTCTTATTATCGATAGGAGTTGGGTTTCTCTGTCTTTGGAGCAGTATCTATAAAACTGGAGTTGGTTTATTATCTCTGGCGTTTGGATCTTTTGCAAAGGCCTTGTTTGTAACCCTTGATTCTAACATAGTCGTCTTCCCTTGCATGCCTTGTATAGAAGAATGGTGCTTTAATTATAAAACATGCGACAACGAGAGAGATGGAATAAGTCTTGAAGAATAGAAATGCATGACATATTGACATGTATTCCTCCATCCGGAAAAAAATGGATGGGTCTAGGCGTATTTCAGTTCTAGATACATCCTTTTTATCCATTTCGACAACATGTAATCCGGACGGAGGGAGTATGGTGTAAGAGCTAGGGATCGACAGGACAACACAACAAAAAAACTAGTTGAATGTAAAACTATATGCTAGCGGAATACGTGCAGAAATAACCAAGGCAACATACGTGTATGATTGGGAAAATAAGATGGCATTACAGCGAGCACTAGAACAGCACTTCAATGTAAAAAACATGGTATGGCAGACGGATGAAGTACATCTTGATGAATAACAATGCATAAGATATTGAAGCATGATGTCCAAATTAAGCGAGATGGCATTGCGATAGAGTAGAATGACGATACTTGAATTTGAAAACATGTTATCATGAATGGAATAGGTCTTGAAAAACAGGAAGGCATGACATATTTACATGCATGATCAGCATGCTAAGCACATGGCATTACAGCGAGTAGATACACTCCAGGACATTATATGCATGTTGTACCCATATCACGAGGCCAAGTTAGAGCAAGGACCTTGTGGGGTGAAGAGGATTCATCATCTTTACGCAAGTCTTCGAAGAACTGCCTTTACATGTTCCATCATATTGGGTATCATTGACATCAAGTTTATTGGCCTTTACATTGCTCCGTGAGGTTCTTGTGGATATATCGGTGTGTGCAATTATATCGACATGCATGGAAGACAACTAGTAGTTAGATTTATGTAAATGAGTGCACTGTAGGAGCGACATAAATAGTAGGACTGGGGTTAACTAGCAGCAACAGGTCTCATAAACTAAAGGAGAACACGGATGAAAGCTACGAGAATATGTATCGTTTGTACTCGAGATTAACTAGATGGCACACAAAAGTATTAAAGAACAACATAGGTAATACTAGAAGTGGTATAATACTATAATCACCAGCCTGTGGGATAGCATTGGCTGTTGGATAATAACTATGGAACAGCGTTACCTAAAGAACAAGTATCTTAGCTGAACTATGGAACAGCGTGAACTCTGAACAAGACCGTAAGAGATCAGCATGAATATCACGGTGAAATGTGATGATCTATTTTCCGTGCTTAGATGAATAACAAAGCCATAAATGTTGCACACAAGTAAGATGAGGTACAACCTATCGGCTGCCATCCATAGGAGTGAGCATCATGTCTGACTTTTCGATGGCCCTGCGGTTGTTGTGGATGTCCATGTCGAGACACGCGCATTCGATCTGAGGAACTGTTGAGTGGGGACTGTAGCTCCCTTTTGGTGTATGCTTCCCTTGTTGGAGCAGCTGCGGTGAGTCGGAAGGCGGTGTGTGCGAAGATGCGAGATAACGCATAAAGTTAAAACGACATATCTCTTTGATCGAAGAAATACACTAAGAGATCAACAGCAAAGTATGCGAGTGGTCACCGTCTGTTGAGTGAAGACTAAATTGGGTTCACACGATTTTATTTTATTTTGGTACTGTCCGATCTATGCGGATGGCTTGATGGCGTCTTGTGCCTCCGGTGACACTGTTCGAATCTTCCCGAAGAGCCAGCGACCAGCGGCGAGCAGCTTGCCTCTGCCGTCCGTGGCCCGTCAAAACCCGCTCCCGCCCCACCGCCTTTGCGTGGTTGCGCCACCCGGGCCAATCCACAAAGACTCCCGTCATCCAGATCCGTGGCGGCGGTACCTTCAACCCACACAACTCTAAAGATATCCATCTAAGCGCTGCTTCCACGGCGAACTTGCGGCCCGCACCCTTACGTTAGACACCAGCCAACCGGCAGCCTAGGAGCTCCGCGCCTCGAGGTGCTGCTTCCCGTTAGGAATCGATTGGCCCGAATAAAAATTCAGACAAGCGACACCTAAATAAAGTGATTTCAGATGAGGTGCGACCTATCTGGCGGCATGGTGAAGTAGGCAGGTCCATCTGCCGAGTCGGTGAGGCCGGCGCAATTGCGGTGGTGACCGCGGCGGGGAAAAGCGATGTCGCGACGGTCGGCGGCTACTGCTGAGCGATGCGGGACTCGGGCGGATCGAAGTTGGAGCCGCTCGGCGCCGTGAACAACGGCGGGGTGAATCGGCTCGATGCAGTTCCGCGGCCGTCTTCGAGGCAGCACCAGCAGCGCGGAGTAAGAGGCACATGGCCCGATGCAGCGGCAATTGGACAGTGTCTCGGCATTAGGGAGGAGGCGGCTGTGAAATTGGTGCGGTGGGGCGCCATGGAGGTGGGGCTGAGGTTTTGCGGCTCGGGAGAAGGGAGCTTCCGGGAGAAGGTGATTTGGCGCCCATGAGGTATGAATGGGGCGGGCGGGGGTGGGAGGAGTGGAACCATGTCTTATGGGCGCATTTATGCGAAATGTGAGGGGAGTTCAGTTCTACCCTTGCCTATAGGCTTCTCGGCTTGGGTCATGTCTTGAGGGTCGGGGATAGTAGAGTAACTTTGCTTCTCCCCAAATAGTGGGCGGGAGCGATTTGAGGCGAGGCGTGTTTTGAATTATAGTGGGCGCGGCGAATTGAGGCGAGGCGTGTTTTGAAATAGTGTGTGCGAGCTATTTGAGGCGAGGAGGCGTGTTTTGCCGACCATGGTTTATGAATTATTCGGCACATGTCATTTCGGCCGAGGAGAAGCGCGCTTGGATGAAGTTCTGAACCTACCCTCGATGTACAGCGGGCCAATTGATCGTGTCCCACATAGGGCGGTAATTTCGCGTCTCCCATTTATTTGCTCGGCGAATTCCACCGGCGAGAGGATGTTTAACAGTTCGTTCAAATTTTGGGAGAACGAGCATCCACGTCTACCTTACCAAGTTGATTGAATCAAATTTTGAAATATTAGCTTGCCACTTCTTTTTAGATGGAGAGATGATGCTCGGGAGTAATGTGTTTTTACATGCTCGTTGCTAGCGATTTACTATATGACAAATAGTTGACCCACTCAAAAGCGAATCAAACCCAAAATGAAATATCTCGATTCAATGAACTAGCTCGTTCGATGGGTCAAAATAGTGAACTAAATCCAAAATTGAACACCTCAATCGAGTAGCATGTTGTACAGTATTATAGTACTCCATGAACATGTTGAAAGTCAAATTAATGAACTTGTTTGATATACGCATATATCCGTTCATGTGTGGATTGCAGACAACATGGTCTCCAATTTAAATATTTGAGTGAAATTTTATATCAGTCTTTGATGCATAAAACGCGACCTCCCCCTCTCCCGGACTCCTGTTCTCTCTCTCTCTCTCTCTCTCTCTCACTCACTCTCTCTCTCGCCGACAATCTTCAATTCTGTCGCACGCATCCGACACAACCTTGTTGGTCCCTCTCCCTTTCTCTCTCTCTCTCTCTCTCTCTCTCTCTGTGTGTGTGTGTGTGTGTGTATGTGGGGGGGGGGTCTTTCTAGTCCGCATTCATATATACACCATCTATAGGTCTCTCTCGCACACTATGTATGATACTCTAGCTAGTCCAAGCTAGATATCTTGGGTGCACTCATCGTACGCACACAAATTCCTTGGCTCTTTGCCCGTAACTCTCTCACACACCACTATGTCGTCTCGGAGCTCTTCCCCCCCCCCTCTCTCTCAAACTCTCCATCCACCTGGGTCACACATACACATGCATATCTCACTACTTTTCGATAGGCTCATCTAAAACTCTATCTCTCTCCATCGTTCTCTCTCCATCTCACACGCACGCACACACAATCTCATGCCCAGCTAGCCAAGTATGATGGTCTCTCACTCAATTGTAGGCACACGCAGTCCCCCCTATATGTATATGACTAGCTAATCTTAGTCTCCATCACAAACATGTGCATGGTCTATCTCGATTTCTCTCGGGGCATCTTTCTATCGCACGCACTCCTCGATCTCCCACCCATATAGACCCCTCACGATCTCGGGGATCTCTCTATCACAAACACACCTCTCTCCCTCTGCATCGTCCATGCCATCCATGTGTCCCTCTCGACCTTTTTTCCTTGTTGTCCAGACCTCTATTGGACATGTGCTACTGAGGTGTGTCTCTCCGTTGCAAACAACCACACACTAGCTATCTTCGTGTACCTCCTGCCTCGCTTTTCCATCTCGGAGATGCATCGTGATATGTTAGCATAAAAACGAAAAACACACACTCTCTCTCTAATTTATCGTTTGTTGTCACTTTCTCTTTCACACACATACTCTTTTGCACACTTACTCATTCTCCTTCACACGCACTTGATCTGTCTCATTGAGGCACTCACCTCCGTCCATAGCACATAGATTTATTGAAAAGTCAAACATCACAAAGTTTGACCATGTACATGGAGAAAAAAATTACATCTAGTCGGCAAACATATACCATTAGATTCACCATGAGATGTAGTTTTGTATGATGTATCTTTGGTATTGTAGATATAAATAACATTTGCGTAAACCTGATCAAAGTTTCCAAAGTTTGACTTCTAAAAATTTACATGCCTTTGCATTATCGGCGGATGGAATATCTCTTTCCCCTCTCAGCTATTTGGCCTTTCCACTCAGCCTTATCGGGGCTCCTCAATCTCTCTCAAACTTTATTGGTCGGTTTGGTTCGTGACCTGATCCTCATGCCTTGATGCATGGTCGGTACTGCCTGGTGTGGACGTGAGATGTAAAATATTTCTGCCTGGCCAGGCTTGTGTGGTGCTCAAGCGTTTGGTTCATGCCTGGGCCAGGCAAATCATCGATGTCCCATCAATCAATCCATGCATCAATTATTTAATGCTAATATCCATCCATGTTCCTGTTAGCCTCATGGCCGCATGACCGAGCACGGCGGCGGCGTCAAATCGATCGCTTGGGCGAGGCTACTTGCGATGTCTGGAGTTCAGACGAGCTAATTAAAGTGCAAGGAACCCAGCCAGGTGGGCTTTGTTTTTCACAGGTAGCAACCAAACAAGCGTGCATGAAATCCAGCCACAACCCAGGCCACGCAAAAAGATGCTCATGACGCAAGCCAAACGGGCCTTATATCTCCTGGTTCACACATACACATGTCTCGCTCGCGCTATACATATAGACCCATCCAACACTCTCCGCCCTTGTTCTCTCTCCATGTGACACGCACCCCCCTAAGTACCATAATCCCTCACTCCATCATAGGCTCTGTTTGGATCCATGGGTTAGAGTTAGTTTGGGTTAGTTTGGAGTCAACTAACCCAAAAGATCAAACAGGAGGGTTAGTTTAGGTTAGATGCACCTAACCCATCCAAAAAACTAACCCATCCAAGAGGTGCTTATTTGGGTTAGTTCTTCTCAGGACCACTAATAAACACTTTTTCTCTCGCTCTCCCATAACAAATCCTCCCCACTCCCTCGAAACTTCTCGTCCTCTCCTCCCTCCCTCTACTTTGCCCGTGAAGGTGCCTCGCCGTATCCGCGCTCCATCTAACCCTGCCATCCAAACACCTCTTTACTTAGAGTTAGTTTAGGGTTAGAATCTAACTCTAACCTCTAACTGAGTTAGAGTATCCAAACAGGGCCATAGGCGCAAGCACCCCCCCCCCTCCTAAATATGATTATCTCTTACTAGCCATCAGGAACACACGTATTCTCTCCTTCCATCCATCGTCTATCTCGATATCTCTCGGGCATCTTCTATCGCACACACCTTGTCACTCGATCTCCCACCCATGTAGTCCCATCACGATCTCGGGGATCTCTCTGACAAACATACACTCTCTCCTCCCCATGTCGCATTTTCTCTGTCGTCTCTCTCGACCTCTCTCCTTGTTTGTCAGACCCCTCTTGGCCACGTGCTAGGGGTCTTCCTCTCTCGATTCCAAAAAACCACACACTATCTCCTCACCTTGCCTCCGTTGTTGAAGATGCATGTGTGATATGTTTGCATAAGACACATGCGCTTTTCTCCACTTTTATCGTGTGTTGTCCATGTCTAATTCACACACACACACTTTTCACTCTCTCTCTCTCTCTCTCTCTCTCTCTCTCTCTCTCTCTCTCTCTCTCTCTCTCGTCGGGGACTCTGTCCGTCCATAAGCATATGGATGTTTTGAAAAGTCAAACCTCGGAAAAGTTTGACTAGGTATATGTGTGAAAAACATTTACATCTGGAGCGATCATTAGATTCATCACAACATGTACTTACTTCATACTATCATTTATCTTTGGTATTGCTGATATAAGTAATTTCTTTATAAACTTGGTCAAAGTTTCAAAAGTTTGACTTAAAAAATGTTCTAACTACATTATCGAGCGGAGGAGTGGCTCTTTCTCTCTCTCTGCTATCTCTCACGGGCCTCCCTCTCCTCGAACTCTCTATACGAAGGATTATCGCTCACCGTGTCGGTGTATAGCTCAGATATTGTTTAGTTGACGGTCAACCAATCCAAATGTTGCGTTGTCAGCTCGTCTTACGTATCTTGGTGTGCTGGCCCATGTGGCGGTGGGTGAAAATAAGTAAACTAGAGGCCCATCGACCGCGCGTGAAGAAACAAAGTTGAAACCACTCGGGTAGCACCCTTGCGCTAATAAATTGAGGCGCGTTGAGGAAAAACTTCTTGCAGAAAAGGCCTTTTCGCGCACAATTCACCACTGCGGCGGCATGCGTAGGGCCTTTTCGCGCACCCAGCACACAACACACACCAGCACACGTGTACACCGGCGTCGCCGCCGGTTGAGATGGACGGTGAGGCAGCCAACAAGCGGAGGCCGCTCGAGCCAAAACCGCATCCGGCGAGCCTGGACTTCATCAGCAGCCTCCCCAATGACATGCTGCTCGTCATCATCGGCCTACTCCCCACCAAATCTGCCGTGCGGACCGCCCTGCTCTCCGGCGGTGGCGCCCCTCTGGCGTCG